>OZ035997.1:28911566-28946566 GCA_964035015.1 Corallium rubrum
GCGTGGCAATGTTTAAGGTGAGTGGTACTAACCTCATGCACTAATGTTATGTAACAACGGCTAGTACTATTTCATGATACAGCGATACAACGATACAGGAACCTGGAACCGGAACCTGGAACCGGAACCGAAACCGAATGTTAATTTATCCTAATTTATCCTAATTATTCAAATTACGCGTTATAAAGTGAAAACTATTTCTCTTTTCCGGGGGGGGGGGAAATATACTCCTTATGAGATACAAACTATTTCTCTTTTCGGGGGGAGGGGGTAGTTGTTCTAAAGAAATACCAATATACTGTTTGAGTATAATAATAAGGATATTAACCCTTTGAGAACTGAAAAGGACTTTTATCATTTTACTCTGGCTAATACCAGATGACTCGTCAGCGGGAAAGCTCCAGGCTTTATTACAGGTTAAGGATAATCGCACGCAACGTCACATTTTGACGCGTATAACTCTTTAAAGTCCGAGACCTTTCTCTTTGGTGAATAAAATCGCATGCATGACGTTAGCCAGTATAAAATACTTAAAAGGCCCACTATATATAAAAGGATAACGCGCCTTTGTCGCAGGTTTGAGAGCAAGTGCACTACCAGCATGTAGCGCTTTTACAAGTATTATAATCATGCCGGTAATAGGATTTCCTATATCGATCACAGTCTCGACGTCTTACCGCGATTCACCTGACATTCACCAAATGCTAAGCATATGCATATGAATACAACACTTGTTCCTGTGTAAGGACAACAAAACCTGTCACTGTATACGAAGACACATGAATAGACACTGCCGCGCTGCATCAAGGCTGAGAGATTACTGCTAATATATCCAAGAAAAGAAAGTATAGAACAGAAAGTATACACCGAAAGATTATGTCGTGTGTTCAAAAACCACAGTGTTAGTAGCTACAAAACTAGCGAAACTGCGAAACAGTAACTGAAAGAATGACAATGACTTCCTCTACAACGATCGAATCGTCTGTCCTATGACTTAGCTATTTCCTATTTCCTTATTACGTTCAGGCCATTCTCTGCTGAAAGATTAATACCTTGTTGGCATGCGAAAGTGTGCGAGTGTATGTGTTGCAATAAAATTCTAAAGATAAAAAAATTCTTGTTGGCGTACATTGACAGTTGACTAAAACGTGTTACGTGTGCAACTTCTCGGTACAGAACTGCAGAAAAAAACAGCATAAAGGGAATAAGTGTTGTATTAATATAGATATGTTCGATAGTATTCTATGGCTTGTTATTCGCAGAGTGTCCTTCTTCGCGCTTCATTCAATGGCGTTTTCCGTCAGGTGAATCGCGGTAAGACGTCGAGACTGCGATCGATATAGGAAATCCTATTACCGGCGTGATTATTATACTTGTAAAAGCGCTACATGCTGAAATATATTTCACTTGGCCATAGTGCACTTGCTCTCAAACCTGCGACAAAGGCGCGTTATCCTTTTATATATAGTGGGCCTTTTAAGTATTTTATACTGGCTAACGTCATGCATGCGATTTTATTCACCAAAGAGAAAGGTGTCGGACTTTAAAGAGTTATACACGTCAAAATTTGGCGTTGCGTGCGATTATCCTTAACCTTTCCCGTTGACGAGTCGTCTGGTGTTAGCCAGAGTAAAATGATAAAAGTCCTTTTCAGTTCTCAAAGGGTTAATATCCTTATTATTATACTCAAACAGTATATTGGTATTTCTTCAGAACAACTAACCCCCCCCCCCCCCCCGAAAAGAGAAATAGTTTGTATCTCATAAGGAGAATATTCCCCCCCCGGAAAAGAGAAATAGTTTGTACTTTACAACGCGTAATTTGAATAATTAGGATAAGTTAGGATAAATTAACATTCGGTTCCGGTTCCGGTTCCAGGTTCCGGTTCCAGGTTCCTGTATCGTTGTATCGCTGTATCATGAAATAGTACTAGCCATGTAACAACATCGTTAACCTAAAATTATACTAGTTTGCTTTTTAAGTTGTATATATAACTACTTAAGAAAAATTCTGAGCCGCTAAACGGAGATTAAACACGCAACAGTTCAAAAAGTACTGACTAAGTAACCTTCCTCTGTCACCTAAACCTGTGTTGCCGAGATTTGTCTCCTGGCATTGCTGAATCACACGCTGAATCTCGATATCTATAGCTTTACCTCGGCATTTTGTACACTCAGTCGCCTCTTCACAGGAGGCGGTGGAAATTATTGATATCGTTGTAATTACTCTCTTCAGATTCAGCTTTATCAAGTATTAGTAAGTTCTCTAATGCACTGTCTTCATCGTTACGGTTAGGAGTATTCTAAGGACAATCTTTGGGAATTTTGCTTTCATCTTCACCATTCTTTGTTTCTTCCAATTCAACTTGTCAATAACTTTATCAATAGCAGAGACTCACCAGTTGTTCCACCAAATCTCTCTTTAATCCTGATTTTTCTAAACCTCGTTTGTCCAGTTCTGCACGAACCTCGACAACAGAAGTTGAGTTATTTTCTTTCCTCCTAACGTAACAACTGAGTAATCTCTCGCCAACGTAGCCATTGAGCAAAGCAACTCTGGAGGAAGTTATCGACTAAGGCTAAGCAAATATTCTTGCTGTCTATATTCCAATACAATCCAACCGATGCATGCGACGACTTTTAGTCGAACGGATATCCCTTGTTTATATAAGCCTGTTGCGGCTTATATTGTTAACGCGGATTTTCCACGACTGAAAACCAAGCTTAATTGTAGCAGTTTGTCTAGAGTTACTATATACAAGCCTTTAGACTGTTTTCTTGCAAAATAGCTGTAGGCGTTGGTACAGTTCTCCGCGTATTAATAATTGACCGTACCGAAAGAGATGGTGACTTGTACAATTCTTTGCGTGCAGTAAATATTGTTTCTTCCAGAATTATTGGAAGATATGGTTTTAAAACGATCAACTTTTGTAGGAATGAAGTTCTTGCTTACTTAATCCATCTTAGCATGATAAACAATGTTTAGTTGTTATTTGAGCTGATTTGACGTCGCAAAGCATTGTGGTTAAATGTACCGCCGCCATCTTTTCGGTACCGTCAATTAACGTTACAACCAATAATATTTATAGACATAGTTAAATACACAGGAAATAACATGTTAAAAATATGTGAGTAAACATATACTTTACCTATACTGCATTTAAAATTAAGGTTTTTAGTAATGTGGTTATAAATTAACAAACTGAAGATTGTTGTAAAAGTTGACTTCAATAGGCCTACTTATCGTCTACTACAAAGGCGTAGTAATCGCCAACAACAAACTCGAATGCAAAATCGAAAACCAAATATGAATCTGATTAGAAGAGAAAGTATCACAATGGAAATTGTTATAGCAAGTGGAGTAACAATAAGAATGTCTTCCACCATATTGAAAACATTTAGTAAAGTCAAACTGTTAGCGAAGAGGAGAAATCTTCACCTTGGTAAAGAGCCTTAACGAGCGTGAATCCACAGAGTACAATCAATGTGCTTAATGAAATGGTTTCTAGGAAATTCTCACGAGCACTAATGAATGGACGAACATACGTATGACAAACCAATATGGCGACGCATATTATCAAAGCTATGATCATTCTCAGACGATTGTCGTAGATGAAAGTCAACACAATAATAAGGACAAGTCTACGAAAGATAAGAAAGCCTTCCCATGGAATAACCGAGGCTGGGAAACAAGGAACAGGTTTATGAAATCTGAATGGGCCTAAAAGAACGCGAAGAATAGCTGTTCTAGAAGGAGACGCTTCAGTATTGCTCTCTTGTGTTGCTATATCGGATTCTTGTTGTATTGAAACATGAGAGTTTTTTAACAACAAATATATCCAGAAACAGCAAAATGGCAAAGGAAGAACGCAAGCAATGCAGAACTGAAACACGGAAATTCGATCTAATTTCAGAAGGTATGAACCAAAAACCGGAACAAGACAAAAGGGGAGGATTGAAAAAACCACGTAAGCAAGAAGGAAGTATTGGAAAGTTTGGTAGCATTTTATGGTGCCATCAATAAACAGAACTTGCCTATCTCCAACTGGAACACAATGAAGCAGAGATAAAGACAACTGAGCTGAAGAGGAGTACATTAATAAAGAGATGTATGTGAAGGCAGAGACGACGCGAACAGAAAATGGCGAAGTGGTAATTTGTTGTGCCTGGTTGGTGATTTCAAAATATTCTAGTTCTGTTGCTCGACTGCGATCATAAATCTTCTTTAATTTTTGTATTTTGTTAAAAAACCTAGTAAGCAAATAAAGTAAACCAATGAGAATTAACAGACAATATCCTACTGCGTGCAAAATAGCTGCTTTCTCAACAGGTCGTAGATTCTGAAAAGGACAATCAAAAGATGGGACATTGATGACAATTAGATTTAATGTTCTGGAAAATGTTTTTTCCACTTTTCCAAGAATGTGTTGGCTTCTTTGTGAACCAACTGAGTTTCTGAATAAGTGAACTATTTGATAATAGTAGAAAATTATTTTGAGAAGACCACTGCTTTTAGGAATACGATGCTGGTTGTCTTGAGAGCTTTCGTTTATACTGGAGATTCGATCGTTGCTTTTTCGTGTTTTGGAGAAAATTGAAATTTTTACAGACAAACTTTTTCGGACAAAACCACTGATTTCTTGATGATACAAGAAGAATAAAAGATAGAGAATCAAAAGACATGAAGCCACTGGCCAGAATATGAAGCTTGTGCATTGTTTGTTTGATTTGCATTTGGTGTTGAACAAACGTTCTGACATGCCTTCTGGGCACTGACCACACAGAGTACCAGTTCTGTTTCCATGGCAACCATTGTCACAACAGTACTCCGGAGGACATGCAAGGAAAGAGACTCTTTCTTTCTTTTTATATCCCCAGAAGTTTGGCTTAGCTATAACCTGTCCCCCTTCACACTGTCCACCACGAGGGCAATTATAACACTGAATTTTCTTAGTAACATTATAATTAAGTTCTCCTCTTTCGACTGTGTACGATTTTAGAGGACATTGCTGACATGAAGTATAAAGGTAAGAACAAAATAGCTGGTTCTTACCGACTTTACACCGACTGTCTGTAGTAAGGACGTATCCACGTGGGCACAAAATCCTTAAAGATCCTTTCAAACGTATTCCAATTCTTGGGTAAGATGGCATGTGAATAAAAACAGGTTGTTCTGCTTTCAAGGCGATAATATTGAACGTATTGTTGCCTTTAAACCAAAGTGCACTTATGCCTTTTGAATAGACTAGAATAGATTTTGTATTGATTTGATTGTTTTCATAATAACAATTATGAAACGTTACTGCAGCATGTTCGGAAAGAGTAACCACTGCTGCATAGGGGTTATTGCCTGCAATGTTTTCAAAGAAACGGCAGGAAACCACGCGGCTTCTACACTTACCAAACTTAATTGCAGGCGACGAAGTAATTGCAGGTCCGTTAAAGTTTTTGATGAATGTATTATTGAATAGCAAGATATTTGACTTTCCAGCAGCTTTTGTCCCAACGTGCAAAGCTCCGGAATTGTTTCTGAAAATGCTGTTTGATAATTTTACTTTAAACGTTTTGTGGGCGGTGGCAGCTGGAGTCAAAGCGATGGCTGATAAATGGCTGTAGTGGTTCTCAATAAGTAGTTTGTTTAAGGTAATTAATGTTGCTTCGCGTTTATTGTAATTGTTATCAGATATGGAAAGTGTAGAATAATCACGATTTTTGGCACACATTCCAAAGTTATTGCTCAACCTCGACGAATGGACAGTAATATTTACTATCACAGCAAAAGTTTTTATACCAAGCAGTGAAGCACATACTTGTTTTTGTTTTCCGTCAAAAGTAGAGTTTAAAATAAAAACCTCGATTGTTTGCCAGCGTCTTTGGCTGTCAAAGATGGTTTGAAGAAAAACGGGACTCGTGTTAAAAAAGGTAGATATGAAATGTGCTGTGAGGTTGAGGCACCTTAGCCATATTCCTGCAAAAGCGCTTTCTTCAAAATAGGAATTGACTGCTTGAATCGAACAATACATCGAATCTTTGGCGTGAACAGCAAATTCATAATTCTTTAGACTGCAATGTTGAAACACTAGGTGAAACTTAGACTTCGAACAAATTACCACGTGTTTAGATGACGATATCACAAGATTAGCAAACACGATTTTTGTTATGTTAAAATCTGAACTCGGTATCTTAAAAAAATCACATTTCTTTCGGCATTCTATAAGTGCTGTTCCATTGATGCCAGCAAGTGATAGGGATTTGTTTAGTACAATTGAACATGTCGCTTGGGTAAAATATTCACATTCTTTATATGGTCTTCCTTGCGCATGGTCAATGAGAATTTCATCACCAAAAATTGAAATATTGACAGCAAATCTTACACTACGGCATGGAGAAGTTGGGTTTCCACAAGAAATGGCGTCTTTTCCAACATGGCTGACAAACAAACGTTTTAAGAAAACGTCTGGAAAACCTTGAACATTTTAAAATAGAACCAAAAATCAAATTAAAATAATATATCCGTATCAACTTTCACGTAGAAATACAATTTGATTCAGGGCAAAAATAAATAAAATAAGGACCATTTATCCGTTGAGTCTCAGCTAGTTTACGTTGCTATAGGAAAGTGTTAACCATTCATCTAAACTCATATAGGCAACATGGATCAGGCATTCACTAGGGCTACTGGCAAAACCTGGAAATACTTGGATAAAGGGGTAGAAGGTACTGATTGAGTTGTTATTGCAGCAATTACAAAATCGAAGCCTGCATGGATCGACAGCTGAATGTGGGACATACTCATAGGCGTATGTGCCTAGGGAGCTTGGGCTTCAGCCCCCTCCCCCCGTTATCTGGAAATTAATCTATTCGGGCTGATATGGTCTTGTCATTCGGGGGGAAATGGTCTTAATGTTTTAACACATTGACATTGAGTTCTATTTATAATGTTCGCCAGTGAAGTTAAAATCTTTAAAGTGGCTATGAAACGAAAATTAAGTTTGTCTTATTTGAAATAACTCTTAAAATGACAATATAACATATTCTACAGATTTTCGTTTCCTTGCTTCGTTTTTGAGATATTTCAGTTTGTTTTTGTTCGACAATAACAAAGATATATAATCTTTTGCAATAAGTCATTATGCAAACTTGCCAGTACAAAAAGAGTGACGTAAAGTTATCTTATAAGTTAAATTTACATATAAAAAAACTGAAACATCTCGAAAACGAAGCAAGGATCTGTTGTTAGCCACATCACTGATAAACTATACAGTCAGTGTATTTCAAAATCTACCAACAACGTGCAAGAACATCTTGATCAAAAGAAAAAGCTGTCCAACTTTTTGTCCAACTCCAAAAGCGAAATACAACATGCCTATATGGTGAACATGCCTTACAGCTCACAAAGCTTCACTGGAAGCATGAATAGTATAGCGGAAGTAAATCGTGCAAAATCTGCAAGTTGGTGACGTGTGGAGAAAAAAGAAACAGAAACGGAGCCGAAACCTAAACTCGGTCTACCTAATAAGACCTTGATGCTCCACTTTCGTAACTCACGGTCTTGCTTTGAGCTTAAAATAATATATTCTATCACTTTAAATTATTTCAATTGATGGAAAACAAACCACCGTATAATTACAAGTCACTTTACAAATGGAAAAGAAAGGAGACAAGAACGTTGTCTTCTACTAATTCTCGCCTAAATCTTAAACGTGGTCGGTGCATGTATGTTTGCTATGATAACATTGCCATTATGCGTCTGGACCTACTTGGGCAAACATTTTTAGTGCGTAGTTTAATGCGGCGTCTTAAATTTCGTTTCCTGTAAATATGAGCATCAGACATATTGTGCACACAAACGAGCAATTTTCGGCACTTGTCTTTGGCATGAATAAGTTGTGTTTGTTGTTGTAAATCAGAATTTTCCTACAGTATTTTTACAATGAATATAGCCGCGCGACGAACTGCTAGTGTTTTGAATTGTTTTTCAATAGGCAATACGATTGAAAATCGATAATGTTTTAAAAAAATATTCTAGCAACATAGAAATAATCTCAAACTAGATCCTTGTTAATCTAGATTTGTATACAGAGAAAGATCTGTAAAGGCGGCATGTGTAAAGCTTTTAATCCCTCAAATTTTCAGGGGAAATTCGATGAGTGTTTCAGTGACAGAGTGCATAGGTATAATTGGCCTGCACCAATATATATTTCATTGCAATTGTTTCCGAACTTTGTTCTGAAATTCTACTTTTTTTTTGTCTTAAAAAATGAGAGGTCCATATTTTCTACTTGAAATACCCAACTTGAATTAAAGATCATTTGTTCCGACCGCTAACCCTATATACTCCCAGGCTTTCGACCGTCGTTTTAACATCTTAACCACCCGTATGCATAATTGTGTCAAATGCATGTTCCCAAGTAAAACGTAAACAGCGAAAGTGCGAGGTGGTGCATGCGTTAGTGTATTTCTAATTGTACAGTATTACGCCTTGTTGTGGTTGTACTTGTTTTGCACAAATCACGTGCGTGACGCCTGAATGATTTCGAAACCACAAATGACAATGGTCTTGTTAACAAAATGAAAGCATTAAAAACTGTCATAGTCGTAACTTGTCAAAATTTTGAAGTAATATTCAGGATTTCCAGGAAGGGTGAAGTTCACCCTTCCTGGAAATCCTGAATATTACTTCGGTGAAGTAATCATATACTGTGCTAAATCTTGAAAGAACTAAATACTAGACTGCTACAGATATCTCTGCCAGAGGGTTATTAGATAGATATGTTAATGGACAGATAGATATAGATAGATAGATAGGTTTATTACAACACTCTAATTACAGTATATATTAGGTGGTCGGTTTATAGAGAGGCGAGCCCTCGCGTTCACAAGGTAGCTCACATTATGCAAAACAAGAGATGGGTGCATGTCACTTGGTTCATGAGCGCTCATCAATATAATGAGTGCCATCCAGCATTTTTTCATTCATATATTTCCCAGTTCTACACGTGGACTTAGTCTAAGACCAACCTTCAAACCTACATGAAAATCGGTTCCATACTTTGTTCCTGGCCATATACGGACAAATAAAATTCCCATGAAGGTAAAGCATAACTGCTTAGTGGAGATAATTAGATTAAACTGAAGAGAAATGAAAGAATTTCACTGTATTGGAATATACTGGGCGTAAATTACACATATATAGTTCTATTTACAACGTTTTGGATGTCTTCCTCGGTGCATGTTTTCCAATGAACAATCTGCATGCATATACTTTAGAAAATTAGATATTCTATACAAAACTTACCTTGACAGAGTAATAATAATAACGTAACCAGGATTTTTCCGGTAAATATTTTGAAAAGTCTTGTTCCTGTTTGAAGTTAAAATCTTTTTTTAATACTGTACTCAGAAGAGAATTTAAGTTCATAACAAGATAAGCAGTATTCTGTGTATTTTGTCTTATTTGTCTCACTACCACGACAGCTCACTTCAACAATAACACTATGTACACAGGAACTTCACGACATGCATACTCGATCAATATCTCACCTGTTCAAATAGATCATTTTACAAAGTGAAACAATTTTAAATTTTTTAATAGTCTTTTTGCATCAGTGATGACGTTACGCGATTACAACTACCAGAATGCTTTGCCAGCATGCTCTATTATTAGCATTAGGATACCGGCAAAGCATTCTGGGAGCCACCCAACACCTAGCACCTGTCGCTTTTCCCTTGAAGTTTTCTTGTTCTATTTATTCGTATTTTATCTTTCCATAATAATAGTATTTTTCAGTATATATATATATATGTATTTATCCGGTTTTCACACAAAACACATTTTTCGTAAAAAGATCGTTTTAAAATGATTTTGCTCAATAGGCTACCAGTGCCCAACAATCTTCGGCGCGCAAATGTCACACCATTTAATAAATAGAAAACATTTTCCGTGTTTACATGCAGTTATAGAAACACGAGTAGAAATTTGGGAGAACGAGAAATTAAAGTGGGAACACGAGTCCGCAGGACGAGACTTCTGGAACTAGGCTAGCGGCATTAAAAGTGAAATGCAACAGATTTGTTGGCTGCATTAAATTAGCACTTGGCGAAGTTTGAAATGTCAATATATTTTATTTCCGACCATATATAATCTTCAGTTTGTGTCGTCACAATTGGTGAGATGCTCTTAACTTTTAATTTAAAAGAAAAGATTGATTTATGCGTTCATCCTAAAGCAAAAAGTATGTAATATATAAATGGTCAATATTAACACGCGGAAACGAGGTTCGCCCACTGTGACGTCACATATTCTGGATTTTCTATTTTACGTAGGACAACAAAAAAGATGATATTTTGATGCTTTTCTGCCAATACAAGTATGAAAAAATGTTGAAAGAATTTGTTTGCATTTCACCTTAAATGGACTGAGGAATTTTGGAAAATTGTACTTACATACTCTCATCGTCCACTACTAAGCATCCTAAAGTAATGATTATCAGTTTGCTAATTAGTATAGGTAATCATATGATAGCGAGTGCAATTAATGATTTTACACTACTCGTGATATTTGAAAATTGATCCAAAATTGCACGAGCCGTAGGCGAGTGCAATTTGGCTCAATTTTCAAATATCACGAGTAGTGTAAAATCATTAATTGCATGAGCAAAATCATATGATTACTTGTTTATTATATGCATGACAAAATTACGATATCTATCTTAATTACACTGAAAAATTTTTTTCTTAATTTGAATGTTTATTGGCCATACAACCACAGACAACCTTAAAACGTTATTCAAAGCAGTGAATTAATTTTTCTTTCTGGCAACTAACTATAAGTAATCACAAACTTCAAAACCAATTTACAATTACCTGAAGTGTCAATCCTTGTCGTACTCTTCGTAGTAATTCGCGCGTTTGAAAACATCTTGTTTCGTTACAACTGGACAATAAACAGTTTCACTTATGGTGAGCAGATGTTACCTGTATTGATCTTCAAATATTTACATGAAATTTTCAGTTGAAAGTGTTCCACAAGTCGTTGGAAAAGCCAAAATCTTTCAATTTGAAAATACGCCGCCATTTTGAATTTTATTTTTTACCACTGTTACCATGGTAACATTAATTTGCACTCCGGAGAGTGCAATTAACGATATAATTGCACTCCTCTTAGCCAATCAGATTGCAGTAATTTTGTCATGCATATAATAACGCTATAAATATTCAGAATGTTAATGTTACAGTATAAATACCTTAGCTTTTATCTCATTTGGGGCTCAAAATTTTTCCTGACTAACAGACTGAAAATGTTTACGTGTATAGAAAGCTGCAACTTTACAACTACAAGAAAACCAACATTATTTTTCCTCTAGGTATTTCATAAGGCTCGTACAGCTGCGCCTTGCGTGGTCTTCTTTGATGAAATTGACGCCGTGGCGAGCAAACGTGGAAGTTGTGAAGGTGAAGGATCCAGTGTTTCTGAACGTGTTCTAACCCAACTTCTAACAGAACTCGATGGCGTAGAAACCTTGAATGACGTCACTTTAGTTGCTGCCACCAATCGACCTGACGTCATTGACAAGGCTCTGATGCGCCCTGGGCGAATTGATCGAATTATTTACATACCGCTGCCGGATGTTAAAACAAGATCAGAAATATTTGACATTCAATTGCGAAACACCCCTGTGGCTCGTGATGTTGACATTGCTGACGTTGTAACAAAGACCAATGGGTATTCTGGGGCTGAAATAACAGCTATATGTCGTGAGGCTGCTTTGGCAGCTCTCCAGGAAAATATAGATGCAGTTTGTGTTAGACATGAACATTTTATTCGCGCCTTAGAAACTGTGAAACCGAGAATATCGTTGCATCTTATTCAATATTACACTAAATTTCAAGAACAATGTGGACTACACAGTTTATGATAGAGAGATAAAATAAAGATAACCGACGATTGAGATAGAATTCTTTGTCTATTACGAAGACAGTGCCGGTGGATGCAGTTAAAATATCTGTATGTATTCTTAGTTAAGACTGTCTTCCACTAAGCGATATTTTTCGAGCGAAGCGAATTTTTTGCTTTTCTCTTGGCTGTTAGTTCCACCTGAGAGCTTACGAGACAAAAGAAAATGTCGCTTCGCGCAACATTTTTCGCCAAGTGGAAATCCAGCCTTAAAACTGGATTCCATTATAGGCGTAAAATATGGCGCGCTCGACTTTTCTATTGTGCAAATTGAATAGTTTTCTACTTCGTTCCACATGGAAACTCGCAAGACAAAAGAAAAAAGTCGAGCGCGCGACATTTTACGCCTAGTGGAACTGAATGTAGCTTTAGTCTCATACACTGTATTCGTAAAGATGGCCACCAATTTATATCTTTTATATACATTGCCTTCATTGTAGTTTCGTTCTTGTGTTCTTAATTGAAAGAACTAATTAAACAATGAGGCTGGAAAGGCTAATCTAAATGCACATGAATACAGTGTATCAGAAAATGTACACCAGCCCTGTGTTTATATAACCTGATGCGGCAAACTCGAGTGAGTTTGGGAGAATTCGAAGTACGTACGTTTTAAAATTCCTTTCGGCTAGTTTCTGTTTCTTTATTATATAAATTATAAATGAAAACGTTAGAAATTGCTCAGTTGGGTACAACCCCTACAGCGTTCGGAGGAGGTCAAGTTGTTTGTTGCAACTTGTCTCGCAACAGGCCTATTTGCACGATACGATTGTTGTATATACGATTGTCATTTTCGCGTATGAATTTTGGCAATCGTACCGTGTAGAAAGGCCTAAAGATAACCAAAGACGGTGGGTGGACCGTTAGAAAGCACATTTTTATTGGTTGATGAGCAAATTGTGGGGGGAAATGTTGCAATAGGGGTATATTTTAAGTGTGGGGTAATAAAGGCAGCCATCCGACATTTGTTGTAGTTCACGAAATGGCGAAATATTAATTTTTCGAGACAGATCCCTTTGTACCGAATTTGTATCGGAACACTAATGAATTCACTTTTCTTCCTTTAAAGAACTTTATTGATAACAAAATATAAAATAATTTCCTCACAGTCACATACTCACTGTGGTCACGTTGCAAGTCTCGTGTCGACTGTTCACAAAAATATTTTTCTGTTTGCGCCATAGGTACCTTAAAGCTTACATGCACTTAGTTATTTCCGGTCACACTCCCCTAAAATCAAAAGTATTTTGATTTTTTTTTTGTATCAAAAGTATTTTGATTTTGATTTTTTTGATTTTTCAAAAGTATTTTAATTTTTTAGACTAAACAGTAACAAGTTTGTTAGAATGTTCAAACAAAAGTATATTGTAACTCAAATAATATTCAGTTTCTCTTCATTAACTCTTGACACCTTCTCACTCTTCCGTTGTTACTCGTCTTCATCTCGTAGCATTGTTCGAATCCTTTTTCGAGCATTTTGCGCAGCCTGCCTTTCACTTCTTCTAATCTCTGGGATTTGTCTGTTGCAGCTGCCACCTCCTTTCTCACGTTAGATTCTTTAATCTCCATTGAACAAACCAGGGTCAATGGCCTCTCGATATGGTGCCCTTATGCAGGAGCTTTACTCCCCTCACTACACCGTCTTTTCCCGTTACGTGTTGCACCATCTTACCTGCATTTTTTCTACTCCCCCTTCTTTTTTTTTCGTCGCCTAGGACTAACACGATCTCCCCTACTTCTGGATAAGTATTAGCACCTCTGGTTATCCTATGGCTCTTCATCAAGCTATGGATGTATTCTTTCTTCCATCTCTGCCATGCATGTTGCCGTTTTTGCTCCAGTCTCGCGTGTAACTTGCTGACTTCTTCCCCGTCCATCGTATCTCTTGTCTTGCTAAGTATAGTGTTGCAGCCTCTCATGCACTCTTTCGAGTTCGCTTGATCCATGCGCTGCCGTCGTCTTGAACACAGCCGCGTTGTCCGATACAATGAGCTTTGGTCTTGTCTTCCTGGCAATAAATGCGTTTAGCTTCCGTTCGAATTCATCTGCAGCTTGCGTTCTTGTCCAGGTGTACGGCTCTGGATGTTGCACAGGTGAAGATAAGTACGTAGCACTTCCCTTGTTCTTTCTTGGAAATCTTTTGATAGAAAGGACCAGCGAAGTCCACTCCCGTCGTCTCAAATGGTCGGTTCTTCAATACGAAACTTCGGTAGTGCGGCAGTTGCTGTAGGACTGCATGTAAGGCTTCGCACTGTATACCTTGCACACTTTGCAATTGTTGATGACTCTTTTAACTTTGGATATTAGCTTTGGGATCCACCAATTTTCTCTAATCGCTGCCATGGTATTGGCGACTCCAAGGTACTTTATATCCTCGTGGACGTTGCGTATCAGCTTCTCGGCGAATTCTCCTCCCTCAAGATAAGTCGGTTTGTAGCCAGGGATTCTTCCTTAGCATCTGAGAACATTTGTGACTTCGTCTTTCCTTATGTTCTATCCCGGGTTCTCTAGGTTGGGTTTCCGGTTTCACATCAGCTTGCACCTTTCTTATCCAGCGGTTCTTTGCGACGGCAATCTCTTCTGTTGTCAACGGGCCTCTTCTCTTCGTAGTTCCATGGTTCTTGGCTAAAGCGTTGCTCACAAATCTTAAACACCATGCAGTGACTCTTAGAGTACTCCAGTACTTGCTTCTGCTCAGGAGTGCGTCCCACTCGTCTGGTTGCTTCTCTGCGAAGTTGAAGACCTTTGGCTTGTGTTCGTCGGTGACATCTTTCGTTTTCTCAAGTTTCGGTTGTTTTGGCCATTCTGCTTTAACGACTAACCATTCCGGGCCGTTGAACCACTCTTCTTTCTCCATTTTGTTGATCTTCGCTCCTCGACTACCCAAGTCTGCGAGGTTCTTTTCTGTTGGGCAATACTTCCAACTGATGCCGGTTTCTTTCGTGATTTCAGCGATCTTTCTTTCGAGTCCGATTTGAGACGAACATTTTCCATGGCTTCTCTGGGCTAGAAATCCAGAACAAACCACCATACTATCCATCCAAACCGTCACAGATGCAACGGGCCATCCTCGCAATGCTACCATCAAATTCTTTACCACGTTGGCCGCCATTTATCCGCTCACTAGCTCTAATCTCGTGATCGAAGTGTTCCTTTTGGAAATTCTAGACTTGGATGTCAGCAGTCCCTTTACAACACCCGTGGAGTGTTCTATGACGGCGATAGCGACAGATGAACATGCGATACTACTGGCATCTGCAAACAGGTGTAGGTGTACGGCCTTTAGCTTTCTGATTCCTCTTGCTATGCTCCTTGGGATTCTCACGTTTCTCAACTGATTTCTCCATCTGATCCAAGATCTCGCTGTATCACTTGACACTTCGGAATTCCACCCAACTTTTTCATCACATGCCTCTCTGTAGATGCTTTTCCCTTCAACGACGGTCGGTGAAATTATCCCTAAAGGGATCACAAATGCTGCTGAGTTGACTTAGTATGGAACGTTTAGTCACTGGCTTGATCTCACTGGGGACTTGCGCTTGTATCTCAAGTACATCTTCCCTCTTGTCCCAGACGTATCCAGTACCTTGCTCGGGTTTGATTCGTTGTCTACAATCATTGACAAAATTGTTGTAACAAAAGCAACCTTAACATGTTTTGCATCACTCCGCCTGCATTCCTCGATCCCCTCTCCCCCCTAAACAATGTTGTATCACCACAAAACATTCGTGATTTGTTCTCTATAGGTTCTCATCACATTTCCGTTGATGGGAAGCCAACATTGAATAGGGGGGATGGGGGATATAAAACATTGTGAAATGTCTTACTTTGGTGCACATGTTCCAACTCATTTTGTCAATGATTGTAGAACATCAACATTGGACTCCCACTTGTGCGCTTTAAACTTCGCGTCTCCTAGGATCTCCGTCGCTTCACGTTTGAACGTTCCCAGTTCCTCGACGTTACTCGCTGTCTTCATTAGATTATTCACGTAGGTATTCTCCTTCAACGCTTGGACTGTATTCTCGAATTCTGCTGGTTGTTGGTCGAAGTGATATCGTAGCGTAGCTCCAAGCATAAACGGGCTTGCCTCTACACCAGACGGTAGTCGCGTAAATAGAAGATGCTCTTCCATTCCGCTGATGTTAAATAAGAACCGAAACGCGTCCCTGTCCTCTTCTTTTATGGCGACTTGTAGAAATGCTTTCTGAAGGTCTGCTAGCATCAGGTTTGTCAACATGCGCGCTCTGACCATGATGTTACATAGTAGAAGTTGTAGTGGTGGTCCGGTGTGCATACACTCGTTCACGCTGTTGGCCAGTGGGAGAGTTTGGCACTTGCATCATTACGATTCTCACCTTGGTAATTGTCTCATCTTCTTGGACGACCGGTTTGTGTGGCATATAAAACACACGATCACTTGTTGGATTCTTGGGCGCCTTCTCGACAATTCCTTCCTGTAGTTGGTCTTTCACGATCTTCTCATACTCATGCTTTAATTTCTCACTTTGCTTCAATTTCTTTTCCGCACCAAAGAGGCGTCTTCGACTAGGCTCCTCATTTGTGTTCGACAACAAAGCAACAGGGATCCATGGAACTCCCACCTGTTATCTCCCATCAGCTTTTCTTGCTATGTTTTCCTGGAACTCTCCATAAACTTCAGCTTGATCTTGATCTTGCTCACTACGATCTTCAACTCCCAAGACATATAACGAGTACAGTTTTTCATAATCGCTGCACTCCCTCACATACATGGTTTTGTTGTCGGCGTAATCTTTTCCACCATGGACGACCCAACAAAAAGTAGTTCCTTCAACGATTGGATCCTCAGACTGACCCTTGTAAACTTGATCACTTCTTATCTTGCAATACGTTGTATTGCAATACGTTGTGCCTAATATTACATGGATGGGGTACTCCTCACTTGACGTTCTGTAGAATGTCTTTCCTTGTATGTGTTGATATTTCTCTTTGAGCTCTTTCAAGGTTGGCCGCTTAATGGTTGTGAAATCCGACATCTCGCTCCCTGTAATCTCGACATTCTCGCTTGCTTGGTCGTCTATCGCGTTGATCGTCACATCAAATACTGGCATTAATGTTACGGGACTCATGACGAACTGCATGGTGACTAATTCAATTTCCGTGCTGCCTCTTTGGAAATAAAGATTCTGCCCGAACCAGTGTCTAAACAAATACGATAGCTGGTAATGATTTCTCTTCTACACCAATGATGTGTATCGATTTAACACTGCGTTGTGATTTCCATGACTTGTATTTTGCTCTGACTTGTCACAAAGACTAGTGTGATGCTTGGCTTTGCATGTGTAACACCCTCTACTGCGACATTTATTTTCCCGATGACCTGCTCGACCACAGTTAAAGCACAGCTTCTTCTCAACAAAAAAACTGTCGACGTTTGGTCTTGGTGTCATACGACGTGCATTGGTCTCCCCGACCCCTCTCTTTGTTGTAGTCTCCGTTTTTCTGGGTAAACCAGTTTCGCTCTCTTCTGTTTTGTTTCGCTACCAACTCTGAATTGCATTCACCAGTTTGTCCATGTCCCAGTCTTCCCAATTATCATCAGTACGAACCAAATCAGGCTTAACATGAGGAAGTTTATTCATAGTTGACATAACTAGGCCCTTTAGCATGTCCCCTCCCCCAAGGTTTGCAATGCATCGAAATTCTTACTGAGGCTCAGTCATAAAACTCACGTACCTTATCGTAGTTTGTCCCTTTTACGGTGTGTAATCTGATTATTCCTTCCATATGGGCTGCAATTACTGCTTTGTTATGACCATACTCCGTTTTCAGTCTCTCCCGTGCTGTTTTATAGCCCACTTTTCCCGGTTTCAAGTTGCACAATCTACTTCTTACCTTTGGATCGACTAGCTCCAAAATATATCCATATTTCTCCTCATCAGAAATTGGCTTGTTATGGATTGCGACGTAAACATATTTTCGAACCGTATCCATGCAGTCGGAAGAACTCCCATTAAATGGAGACATCTTGAGCTCTGGTAACTTCGTTCGGCTTGATTTCGCTTCTTTTTCCATTTCGATCTTTCTTTCAGTCATCAGCAGCTCGGTCATTTTTTTAGTCTGTCTTGAATTTCCCCTCTTCACTTACATGTTAACTTAATCTCGTTGAAATCCTCAGCTTGTAGAAATTCTTCTGACTCATCTAGATAGAACTGCAGTTTGTCGATTTCCTTCCTAATCTTTCTATCCAGTTCTTTCTCTTCCTCTGTAAGTTGTACGGCGTTCGCTGTACTTGTTTCTTCGTCTCCCATGGTTGTTTAATACGTCATTATATCGCTGACATGTCATGCACATGAAATATATTCGGTCTCTCTAGACTTGTTTACGGTATTTTCTCATTTTCAATCCTGGAACTTGTATCGGAACACTAATGAATTCACTTTTCTTCCTTTAATTATAAAGAACTTTATTGATAACAAAATATAAAATAATTTCCTCACAATCACATACTCACTCCCCCCAGCCTATATAACGGAACGTGACCACAAGGGGACGATTAGCGGGAGGCGAGGAGGGAGAAGGGAATAAGTGAGCGCTGTTCAGACAACACACAATTCTCATTGGCTGAAACTTTATTTGATTAACACCTAAAATTCGATTGCTGACGCGTGTGAAACTATAATATTTATACATGTAGCTTGCTTCCATCTACTTTAAATACTTCACAGAAGTCGCTGAACTCCGTATCTTCCTTGCGCATTTGCCATACACCCTCAAAGAAGAATTCCGGCAATCCGAAGGTTTGGAATTTCAATGACTTTGAGCAAATTAGCCAAAGTTTGTTTCGGTACACTTTGTCTAATGGTCTTGTCCCCGAGCCGGGCGTAGGGCCGAAGGCCCGGAGCCCGGTGAGGGTGCTAATCTCGACATGCGTGGAGTCCACTTTACACGCGTGTTCAAATGCGAATCAGTTTGAGCGATCTGAATATTTGTATATATATATATATATATGTGTGGACGGACCACGCGCGGTGAAGATTGTAGGGCACTGGAAACGATATAGTTCTTGACAAAAAAGATTTGAAGTAATATATTCTTGACAAAAAGACTTGAGAAAGGAGTTTTGAGGATACGTACATTCATTTCAAAAGAACAGAAACAAATCAACGTCTTGACTAAAGGAAACCCGTCAAACCGAACCTCGAAAGAGGGAAAAAGATATAGAAAACCAACGATGATAAAGGCCGAAAAGTTTAAGCTACGGTAAAAATATAGAGCAGTCGCTCTCAGTAATCACGAACACTTAGTAGCAAAACTGTTCGAGTTTCCCTGTTTACGTCTATGACTGTTAATTTTGTTTTATATTATGACATTTTGTGTGTCCTTGAAGTCCGTTGTAAACGTATCATATCCATAATTGCATGTTTTTTTCTTGCCGATGCAGCCACAGGTAAAAAATACAACGGTCTTCTTTTAAATAGTTTTCTTTTTGTAAAACTACTTAATATGACTTAGCGGTTGTTTATAATTTAGCATAAAAAATGGAAAAGGAATTTTTTTAAAACGTACAAATGCTGTTGAAATATTTATTAAGGCCCATTAACATGTATGTAAAAAAATTTTCAGCAATTCAGATTTCGAAATGAAAAACTGTTTTTGTTATATTTGTTTAAATAAATTTAAAATATCATAAATGAATACCAGCCAGGCAGTTTGAGTAGTTTTCAAAATGCAAATATTTTTAGATACCAAGCAATGGTCTTTGTAAACATGGAAAGAAAGAACTGTAAAATATAATCCTAATGTTTTGATAAAATTCTGACGCCTGCTTCAGTAGCGTGGTGGTTAACGTCGTCGGCTTGCACGCGAACGAGATCAAGTTCGAAACCTGGGAGGCGACATGTAATTTTTTTCATTCAATATATTTTACGAAATATCATCCTTAAATTTTTCTTTGTTTTTCTGTAGCATTTTTCTTTAAAAAAATAGAGTTTGTTTTTATTTCAAATATTCTACCAGAATTAAAACTATATTTTCATTCCGACAGGAGTAGCTATTTCCAGGCCTCCAATAAGAAAAGAGCGCAAGGGGGTTGCTGTACAAGCGGGCGAGGGGTTATTGCATTTATGTATTTCTAGTTGAGACAATAAATATATATTCCATCTATTATAAACGAATATTTATTTTACAGACACGGAAGATATCGTCAACGGCTGAATCTTTCGCTTTTAAGGCGGTTTTCCACTAGGCGACATTTGTCGACCGACCCGACATTTTTCTTTTGTCTTGACTAATTAGTTCCACTCGATCGAGAGCTTGCGAGACAAAAGAAAATGTCGCTTCGCGCGACATTTTTCGCCCAGTGGAAAACCGCCTTTACTGTGCGTCTTTACTGTGCAACTGATCCATAAAGTCCTAAAGTTTTTACAAAACTCGTGATCATGTCTGATGTCCTTCGGTTTCGAGAGAAGAAATTGACAACCATTGTAGCCGAAAAAGGGGCAGACCCGCAGGTGAAATATGGCAAAGTGTCAAAAGGGTGTTAGAAGTATGATTAATGTAGCAAGTGCGAAACTGAACAAACTATAGTCTATATTCCTTTTCCTTCCCGCGCCCGCACACAGGTCGGCTCGCGGCTCCCGCTACTCGTCCCCTAAGGCTCGTGTCGACTGTTCACAAATATATTTTTCTGTTTGCGCCATAGTACCCTAAGCTTACATGCACTTAGTTATTTCCGGTCACCTTCATCATCTGAGTAAACTGCGTTGAGTGAAATAGTACAGTCGAGGATAGTCTCATAGTCGCACGAGCAAATATAATTGATTTAATTCTAATTTTTTCAACAATTGTCTCAAGCGCGCCGGCTTGTGGATATGGGGTTTTTAAAGGATGTTTTCTTTGCGTGTTGAAGCGGAGTGTATAGATCAGGTTTTGGGAGTGATTTTTCCTTCGATGCATGTGACAATGAGTCTTTTTCGACTTTTGAAACTATGGTACGATATTCGGATTTATATTCGATAAATTATCGACTCTCGTAAAGTCTCACGACATGGTTGGACAAAACCTTGATTACGCTCCTCCGCAGGCAACTCTGTGTGGCTTCCCAGGACTGTGACTTCTACTGTACGGGCAATGATGTTTTGGTCGAGATCTTGACTTTATTTCAACTGTACATGTACAGTGAATATTTTTGGTTGAGATATTCTATTTCGCCGAGCACGAAAGGGAACGGAAGGGATTGGGAGCGAGAAAGCGGGGACTGTAACAAGGCTGTAAGGGACAATCCCTTTCGTTCCGTTCGGCGAAATTGAATATCTCGACCAAAATATTGCCCATACAGTTGAAATAAAGTAAAGATCTCGACCAAACATCATCGCTACATAGAGTTGCCTGCGGAGGAGGCTATAATTTGACTGATGAGTCGCATTTAATACGACATTAGAATTTTAGTGAAAGTTAAAGACAGTATAGAAGCCGAGCGGTTGCAACTTTTATTTCGTCTTAACATCCAAAAGCATTTTCTCTTTAATGTAAGCGAGAATTTGTGGTAACACCACGTTTAATTTGTTATTTTTTGCTTAGCTTTCGACCTGTTGACTTAACTCACTTAGTCTTAGGCCTTCATCGTCTTTGCTCTGATGAAGGCCTGATTCAAGTCATTCAACAGGTTGAAACGACTATACGTATAGTGTTGCCTCAAATTCACTCTTCTATTGCAATTTGTCACCGAGCAAACATTGTAAGACGGCCGAAGAATTTTAATTATTTAAAATGATGAAAATCATTTTCTCTATATATATTTATCCAACAAACAAACACAGTCAAGGGATTAACGTAAACCACCAGTAGTCCAGTAAAGTATGCAATAAAAAACTGAATGCTCCAGGAATTGTAGAATGGGTCATCAAAATCGAACGACAACAAAACGAAAAAAGAAATGAAAGCGTACAATGGTCAAGATAGACATTGGTAATATAGGATTTAATTTGGCGTACACAATCGATCTTTGCTCTATAGCTCCAGTAGCCGTAAAATGTCGCGCGCTCGACCTTCTTATTTTGTCTTGTGGGTGGAACTTTTCAATTTGTACAAGTAGAATAGTACAGTGCGCGATATTTTACGCCTAGTGGAAATCCAGCTTTAATAAGCCTGGCTGTAGTCTTAATCAGGTGACAACAAGACCAAAATAATCTGACAAAACCAATGTTTTTCTAGTATACATAGCGAACTGATGACTATAATGTCTTTATTGAAGAGTATATTACACGCTGTACCTTAGTTCCCTATGAATGTGATCACAGATCAGTCGGAGAACTTATGCTGGGCTAGCTTACACAGGTCCAGCAGGGGTGTGTGTGTGCATTGTACTTGTGGACAAGTTTAATGAAATTTATCACCAGCTTCGTTTTGGTAGTGATAAAAAATCTCATCAAACTTGTCGACGGTATCCGATGACGATGACAAGTGCCTTATTCCGGACACGTTGATGTTGCATTGCTGCCATAGCGAGCGTGGTTTTATAATTAGGATGAATAATTATCACGTTCACGCTGTTCGGCATTTTGGTATTAATCATGCTGGTTTGCATGTTAAGTTTCAAAGTGCATGCATGTCTAACCACAAACAGCGTTCTATACATACATTTGGCCTGTGATAACTTTAAGTCCCTGATCGATCTTTTGTTCTTAACCTGCCGTAGTTGTATAACTCAGCAGATATACTCGCGGCCAGTCGGTCGTGCTACTGCTTTGATGTCGTGACTTTACGATACGGACATTGCATGACATACTCGGCATGTAATCCAAGGACGAAACTATAAACAATAGTTGTGCTGTTCTCATTGCCATTAAATACTGTTCTCATTGTCATTAAATCCATAATCTCGTCACTCACCCAAGTCTTTGAGCTTCCGTCAAGGGTAAATACTGAAGTTGGATAGGGTACTGCACTGGTATGTGCAAGCTAGCTTTATCACACAAAGAATATTTCCATGAGTGATTTTTTCTTCTTTCTTTTCTGTCTCTTTTCCCGTCGTTTTTGTGGTGAACAGTCTTCCACGATAGACGTACTAGCTTGGTTTATCTTTCCTTTCGTTTCACTTTTGACTTGCTCGTATTCCAATTGATTAGATTCATCATTAATTTCTTGCTGGCGAAGTTCTTCGCTCTTAACAGAAGCCATTGTATCTTTTAAACTTGTCTCATCGTTTCTCTTCTCTTCCCGGTAACTTCTTACTCCGATGTCCCTTTGATTAGTTTGGTCGTTTAATAATATTTGAATTGCTGTTGGCGTTGTTTGATTACCAACAAGGCTTGGTGACTGCTCCTGTGACGAGGAAACGACATTAGCAGTCATACTTGAATAAATCACAGGTTTCTGTAAACAAAACTGTTTAATTAAAACCATAAACTTTGAACCCTTCCCCTTCAAAGATCCGACAAAAATCAGTTGAATGGTTTGTACTATGTTGTTTTATCCACTGGCTTCATTGGATTTTATATCTGATCTTCTGAAACCCGATAGCTCGTATATCCCAGTGAGAATGCAAACTAATTAAATTAATGACAAGGGAGGTGATTAACAGCTGGTGTTTTAGTGTCACGCGGCGGTGTCATAGCAAATTCAGCCTACTGACCAAATACTGACTGGAAAACAGACTTTTGTTCATAGTTAAAATATATAGCTTTGTCACAAAACATAAAATCAATTAACATCAAAATTATTCCAAGGTGGCCACCATGTTGTTATAATTAGTTGGAAAAATTATTTAAAATTTGAAAATTTCAAATTTAAAAAATATTTCAAAGTTTTAAAAATTTTATATGAATTTTGAAATTTTCAAAAATTTCATTTTTGCACGTATTTAGCGCTATATCGAGGAAAAAACTAATAATTTTCTGACCCAGTCCCAGTCCTCGGCTGGAGGACACTTAGTCTACTTCATGTAGCCTGAACGAAACTGTTCATACGGTAGGGATAGAGAGGGATGTCATTCACTCCATTTACAAATGTGGATAATTAGTCTACAGCAAAATGGCCGTCTACGTCGAAATAACGAGCACTGATTGGACAAAGACAATAGAGATACGGCGGAAGTAGTGGGACTACGTCGGAAGTAAAATATTTTGACGTTCTTGGCTTTTGATTGGCTAGCAAAGGATATTTCGACGTACACGGACTACGGCAAGTGTCAGAGTATGGCAAGCCAAACATGTCAAAAGTGGTACGAGTTTCAGATTACCATGTACGAGTTTCAGATTACCATGTACGAGTTTCAGATTACCCATTGAGAATTGGAGATCACCAGTCGAGAATTGGAGATTACCTGTCGAGAATTGGAGATTACCTGTCGAGAAATATAGATCATATGTTGAGAATATAGAAAGTATAGGTCGAGAAAAGAAAAAAGTACATGTCGAGAATGTGGAAAGTACATATCGAGAATTTACAAAAAACCATGTCGAGAATGTAGAAAGTACAGGTCGAGTTTTCTAGGCCCCAGTACCCACGCGTCGCATATTATGTCATATTTGCGCCCTGTTTCATTGTTGTTAGACTAGAGAGGTGCTAATACATCAGGGGATCTAAGTACAGAATTTCGGCGTGCAGATTCTTAAGTATTTTGGGGTATATCTTTAATGTAACATTCAGTTAAATTTTGATCCACTTACATGTATCTACAATTCCGAATTTGTGGAACAGGTACTAATAGGGAAGTTCGTATACCAAAGATACATATCGATTTGGGTGCCTGCAGTGCACATCCGGTAAAATTCCACTATCTGGTAAAATTTTGTCGATTATGTCGAAAACGCTCTCGTTAACCTTGCGTTCATTCAACTTCTCAGATTTTATTTCAGTTAGTCTCAAATTTTGCACCATAACACAGACATCTGTAGTCGTACAAATCCTATGTTTTTAGTTTTTCGATTTTTTGTATTTTTCGCGGGAAAATGACGTCGAATGTTTGGCTCCAAAGTTTTGTTTTAATATTTTTTCATGTTGAAATATCTTTGTTCAATAAAATGTTATAACGGTTTGAAATTTGAATTTTCGCCATTTTGTTTCTATAAATAGCTCAAAATTCAAATTTCAAAACGTTATAACTTTTGAATGAATAGCGATATTTCAATATTTTCTGCGGTTTTATTTGAGGTCACATAACATGCCCTTTTTGAAGCATTCGTCAAACATGCAAAAATACTAAAATAAAATTTTCGCGCCAAATATGTGACGTCATTTTCCCGCGAAAAATACAAAAAATCGAAAGATTGAAAACATAGGATTTGTAGGATTACAGATGTCTGTTATGGTGCAAAATTTGAGACTAATTGAAATAAAATCTGAGAAGTTGAATGAACGCACGGTTAACGTGAATGTTTTCGACATCATTTATGCCCACCGTTTCCAATATTGGAAATTTATTTTGTCTGTGACATGTTTCAAAAATACGGAGTTTTAGGAAACTGAATGACATTTGAAAAATATTTTAGTTTTGTATGTAATTGGTTAACATTTATTATTGAATACAAATGTTATGAACTTTCAAGAGCAGCGCCCTCGAATAAGCATTGCATAAGAGTTAGAAACCAAAAAGTTCACTATTATCTGGTAAATATCCAGTAAAATTTTACCAGATAGTGGAATTTTACCAGATGTGCACTGCAGGCACCCAAATTGATATGTATCTTTGGTATACGACCATCCCTATTAGTACCTGTTCCACAATTCGGAATTGTAGATACATATACCTGTATGGTGGCCCAGAGCTGCCAAATTAAATTTTAATAAAAAAATATATTTAAAAATATTTTTCGTAAAACATTTCAAGTATTTTTAATTTTGTCTTTAATTCAAATAAAAATTTAAAAACCTTTTTTCATTTTGACATGATTATAAATAATAAATAATTTATCATAATTATTTGTCAAAATTAAAAAGAATATTTTGTCAGTTCTACGTGGCCCAGGACTGCCAAATGCCAAAAGGAGCGCAGGCTCAAGCCTGTACGCAGGAGGGGCCTGCGCCTGAGATGGTCTGATTTTCTCAGGTCTGTATTAAATCTGTATTAATATGGCTACAGTCACATGGAAAGATAATTTAAAATTAAAGGCAGATTTGCGGAAATTTGTAGAAGAGGGCATGCAACGTTTGGAGATTCTGGACTTCATGCAAAGAGATTATTCAAACTATAGATGGAGTTTGAGAACGCTTGATCGCAGACTCAGACATTTCAACATTAAATATATTGACGAACGTGTCTGTATTGATGTTGCGAGGGAAGCTGTTCGTAAAGAGCTCGAGGGGCCAGGTGCATTGCTTGGGTACAGGGCGATGACGCAGAAGGTACGCCAGAAGTATAAAATGAAAATCCCAAGAGCTTTGGTGCACGATCTGATGTTTGATCTTGATCCAGCTGGGCTTGCTGCAAGAGCACCTGGTGCAAAAAAGAAAAAACCCAAAGGTCACTTTGTCACACTTGGTCCCAACTGGACGTATTCTCTGGATGGTCATGACAAAATGATGGGCTATCAAAGTTCAACTTTTCCATTAGCCATATACGGCTGTATTGATACTGCGAGCAGAAAATTAATTTGGCTCAAGATATGGAATACAAATTCCAACCCAATATTAGTTGGGAAGTGGTACTTAGAAGCCTTGCTGGAGAATGGAATTTTACCAAATTACATCCGCCTTGATAAAGGAACTGAAACGACAACAATGAGCACTATTCATGCGTACCTTAGAAGCCTCCAAGGAGACCTTAATGACCCCACAGAGTCTATTTTGTTTGGACCTTCCCCATCAAATCAGGTTTGTATTAAAGATTTAATAGAGATATCAAACAATTAGTAAATACACTATAGATTGTTTTCACTCACGTGATCAGTGGCCCCATTGGGGTGGTGAAACAATAGAAAATATTTGAATAAAAAAGAGCTAATTCCCATACTGTACACCACTATGGCCGCCATTTCATTGTTTTGGTGCACCAATATGGCCACTGTGACGTCAGATGGGATATTAGTAATTTAGCCATGGTAATATTTTGAATTCAGAAATTATTGAACTTCTAGATTGAACGATGGTGGAGGGAACTGCACGAAAGATTAGAGAAATTTTTTAAACTTGGCTTAAACTGGCTGAAAGAAGAGTGCCATTATAACCCTCATGATGAAACAGATAGGTAAGAGCTGATAAAAGGTTTGTTGGTAAAGTCTCAACCTATGTAATTGTACATTCTTATTCAGAGTTTGCAGTTAATGCAGGTATATGTAAGTAACTGATTAACTCTTCTTTTCCAAAAGGTCAATACTTGCATATATAATGATTCCTGTGATGCAAAGAGAACTTGATGAATTTCGACACACCATCTGGAATACACACCGAATTAGGGCACAGAAAGACACTTTGATGGCAGATGGCATCCCTAACCACATTTTTCAATTCCCTGAGAAATATGGCATGGAAAAGAAAGGTTTAACAAATTATACAAGTTTAGCTCAGACTAGGATACATACAGTGTACAGTACTACAATTATCAATAAGAGATATCAAATAAATGTATTGTTAATTTTTTATTGTGGATATATACAGCCATGTTCAGGGCCACTTTGGTTGGAGTGTGTTAAGGAAATTTGCCAAATTTTAAATTTACTTTTTCTAAATACATGTAGCCAGTGAATTTGTTTCTTTATATATTCAGATTTCAGAACAGGACAGGTGTGCATAATTAAGCTTGTTTGATATTGTCAGGAATGGGTTTATTCTTGCTTTTCCAGGCAACAATTGACCTTCCCAAATACCATCATTGCTGTCACTACTTAGTTTTTCCGAAATGTTAACCAAGGTTTTCCAGAAATTTTAAGGAGTATGACATACCACACCCCACTAATTAAGCCCCTGAGTTTACAATAAAATAATTGTATATACTGTAATGGCTGCCATGATTTTGTCAGACATTGACCTACCTCATATACTGTTTCTCAAGTTTTATTGTAATATTTCATAGGTTTTGAAGTTACAGAAGAAGATCTTCAGGTTGTAACTGAAGTGTCAGGAGTTTTGGATGCACCAGATGATTTTATTTCATCAGCATTGCGTGAGAAGTTCAATCGCTTAGCACCTGAACCAGAAAATATCAAGTGCAATGAATTTGTTCAAACATATATACTTCTCAAAGAAAGATATCAAGACTCGATTTCTGTATAAAAAAATGATTTGACTCATTGTACTGAGAAAGACCACCAAAAGAAAACTCTATTTAATAGCATTTTCTAATAGTTTGTTTTAACTTTTCCCAAATATCTGAGAATATACTGTATAGGGGGTCATAGGTTAGGTAAGGGCCTTAACCTCTACAGTAATATAAACAAATTTTGGGAAATTTGCATTTATAATTAGGGGTGCAATGATACACCAATGTACCAAAATATGTGACCTTTGAGGCATTGTATAATTATTTTGTAATCGTAGTGTACAATTGCGATACACTACGATAAATAATATGAACTCTACTCTTCTTTATTTCTTGAATCCTTTCCCAACTGCAATTTATTTTTTAAGGGGGGGGGGGGGAATACAAAAAATATATATGAGCACAGGTGTGGTAGGGAAACTGAAATTGTCCACAGCTGAACAATAGGTTGCAAATACATAATAAATTGCAAAAAAAATTTAAAGTTCTTGCAGAGGTTTTAACCTAACAAGTTCTTGCACTGGAAAATTGCCCACCCCCTGCTCAAAATTAAAATACTCCATCCCTAAAAAGGCTGAAAGCAAGCACGAAGGTACAATGGGAAACCAATTCATGTTTGTCATTAATAATCCCTAGAGAGTAAATTTTGGTTTGTTTGTCTGACTTTTGGTGTATAAATATGGTAACTGCATGTGCTTTGCTATTTAAATATAGTAATTCCCATTGTACTTTTCATGCTTGGCTTCGGCCTTTTGGCTTTGTTGGGGGACAGCCTTAATTGATTTAGCTGTATAGTCTCATGTTATTGTACCATAGTCAATCGAGATATGGTCTGGAAACTCAGCTGAAGTCTTTGGTCTATCTTTTTGTTCGCTTTTATTCATTTTTGTGCACGGTGCACGGTCACTGAACACATTGTATTTTAGTATAATGAACGAATTGTCCAATAACAACGTTTCAGTTCAGTCACTCGACCGTGCCATTTAAATATTAATAAACCTAAAACAAAGGTTGTGCACGGTGTAAGGTACGGTTCAACATAAAATCACAGCTCATTATAGGCGCTTTGAAGTTTGCCGAGTTGCCAGACCACATCTCGATTGACTATGATTGTACATACACTTGTTGTACCTTACCTGTTACATAGTTTGGCTTAATGGAATTTGACTTTCTTTATCTAAACAAATGTCAATGTACGTAGTTTCAAACATAATTTCAAGACGTAGTTCTAACAAAAATAAAAAGTTAATCTTCGATTAAAATTGTACAGGGAAACAAAACTTGCAAACAGTAAAGAATGACATGCTGAGTCATAACTACAATATTAATGTCAAAGTTGAGTAAAAACAGATTGTTTCCTGGATCTTCATGAGCTATCCTGTATACTCTTGGGAGATAAACCAAGAAGGTTGCAAAATACACTGCATTTGTGAGACTTGAAGAAATTTAAGTATGCTTTCTCTGAAAGGTTTCCAGCACAAAAGAGAAGATGTTCATCCTCGTCAAAACTACCAGCCACTGTTGCAATTTCAGGATCGGTTAGGTTATATTCAGCCCCTTGTATGTCAACCAACAAGAGTTTCTCTTTTGACTTCACATACGAAAAATGGACTAGAGTTTCTGCCTTTCTTTGTTTCTCAATATCATTATTAAATGAAAGTGAACCATCGTTGTTGACGTACTTCTGAAAATCACCACAAGCAAACTCTTCAATTGTTACAATCTCATTTGTTGCTTGAACTTTTCCCAGAAATACATCAACATACCTGAATGGTTTGCCAAATACGCTTCCGTTTCCATCCTTTTCCACTTTTGTAGCGACTTGTTGTGCAAACGTTTTGGCCAATGCGTGCATCTGAACGGATTTACGTGCATGGTCCTCTTGAGTCTCGTTAACTGCATTAATTAATTCGATTGTTTCTGGCAAAAAGCGTTTGACGATATACGTTTTCCCTTCAAAATGTGGCGATTTCGAGGTGGCCTTAAATGCAAAACGGAAACCACCTTTAGCAAACTCCTCTTTTTCAATTGTAAAATGTGCTGACACTGGTGCTGACCAGACCATTCCATCGATGTGAAATGCCGAAACATCCAAAATTTCGTGTGAAGATTCCGTCGCGGTTATTGCTTTCCCTAGTTTCATCATAGCTGTAACTTGGATACTCTTTGGAACTGGGGTTGGCTGTGATGAATCGAGTTTCCGCTTCATACCAATAGCAGACATTGAACGAGCGACAGGGGGTGGTTTGACACGGACAGAACTTGACATAATACCAGTACTTGAATCAACAGAGTAACACACAGCGCTGGTGGCGTTTTCACCACACGATTCAACTGCAGCTGTGTTCTTCATGACAAATCGTATATGAATTAACTTAAGGTTCGGTAGCTGGGAAACCTTGCTGCAGGACGGACCACGCTCGCCGGCAAGAACATCGCATGACAAACCTTTCAATCGGGTCTTGAAGTGTTTATTACATGCTTTAACAATGTTCGGAATAGTAACTTCATCAAATAGGAAGGGTACGAACTCTTGTGGGCCCGTTCTTTCGTATTTTTTGGCTTTTCCAGTCGCTTCTGTTGCTAAAGGCTGCACCGTAATTTCCTTGTTGTCCAAAATACTTGGTCTTGGGACAGCGGCATTCTTGGTAGATCCTCCAGATTTTGTTGTTTTCGTTGCCACGTTTGTTCGTTTTAATTTTATAGCGTTTGCGAACTTTTTCCACTTATTTATATCCGACATTTCGTTGCAAGAGTCCCTTCAGGATCGGAAAATAATTAACAAATAACGCGTGCTCGAGGAAGTTCATGACATCTAGAGCATACTAAGGACTAGAGGGGACATCGAGGAATGTTGAAGGGACTCAGCATTAGAGCCTGCGATCCTTTTAGTCAGATATTACTCGTCCCAGATCCTTTGTCTAGCACATGCGTGTTAAATTTGGCATTTGGCAGTCCTGGGCCACGTAGAACTGACAAAATATTCTTTTTAATTTTGACAAATAATTATGATAAATTATTTATTATTTATAATCATGTCAAAATGAAAAAAGGTTTTTAAATTTTTATTTGAATTAAAGACAAAATTAAAAATACTTGAAATGTTTTACGAAAAATATTTTTAAATATATTTTTTTATTAAAATTTAATTTGGCAGCTCTGGGCCACCATATACCTGTAAGTGGATCAACATTTAACTGAATGTTACATTAAAGATATACCCCAAAATTAAGAATCTGCAGGCTGAAATTCTGTATTTAGACCTCCTGATGTATTAGGACCTCTCTAGTCTAACAACAATGAAACAGGGCGCGAATATGACATAATATGCGACGCATGGGTACTGGGGCCTAGAAAACTCGACCTGTACTTTCTACATTCTCGACATGTTTTTTTGTAAATTCTCGATACGTACTTTCCACATTCTCGACATGTACTTTTTTCTTTTCTCGACCTATACTTTCTACATTCTCAACATATGATCTATATTTCTCGACAGGTAATCTCCAATTCTCGACAGGTAATCTCCAATTCTCGACAGGTAATCTCCAATTCTCAATGGGTAATCTGAAACTCGTACACAGTAATCGGAAACTCGTACCACTTTTGACATGTTCGGCTTGCCATATCAGAGGGCAAGAGTGCAAGACTACGGCATAACTAAGCTGCCTGAGCCGGCAGTCAATCTTCTGCTTGAGTTCGCCTTAATTTAGTTCGACTATGGCGTTCTAAGAGACACAGAGTGAAAACGATGAATTGTCGAAGACGATCTGTTGCGATTTGACAAAGAAACTCCAATCGTGTGGGATTCCTCGTGGGTCAAGAGTTTTTGGCACAGATTGGCAAGCCATTTATACATCGGGTGATCGGGATATCGACGCAGGCATATATTCCTCAGCATGCTAAAGCTGTTTCTTGAAAGAAAGTTAAGAAACGTTGTATTGCTATAAGGTGAGTGGATACTATCTTATCTTTAGTTCCTCAGACTTGTGCAACCATAAAAAGCGTAAATTATTTAAATTAGATGGGATATGTAGAGCTCTGAAGTATATTTATGAATAATTCATCATATAATTATTAAGATATGATGTGTTACAAATATAAGTAATCCATCACTGAATATGATAATTAAATAATCTTACTGTAGCCGAAAGTTTGGAACAATTTTAGATCAATAGCAACAGAATGTAAATTTAAAAAAAGGGTAAAAATTAATTTATTAAAAAAAGGCAGAAATTAGGTTTATATACTATTTCATCATCATTATATATACAATATATGTGAAGTAGCAATTTTCTAGGCTATACCAACAATGTTATATTATTAAGTTACTTAATATGACAGTAAATACCTTCTTGGGCTGATTATGCAACATCGATAACTTAGATGTTGTGTAGTGGGCTTGAGGGGGTATATATTGTCCATAGTTTGTTAATTATTAATGTATATACTAGTTCTATTTTCAATAAAGGGGATCTACACCAAACAAGCAAATTTTGCTTTCTTGTAGATTCCCCATCACTTAATTATTATTTTCTTCTTTTATATCTATTTGTACTATTTATATTATCTTGTGATGAAATAAAGTGTATATATATATATATATACATACATATATATATATATACATACATATATAAATTTTTAAATAAATATCTTAAAACTGAAACATCGCTACTCCGAGTTTCACGCCTCGTTTGTCGAGACGATCTTCAGGCGATTTATATTGCTCTGCTGAATATTCACAGTATTGAGCACTCTTTTATCTACTACAAACAACGAAATATTATACATACATATATATATATATATATATATATATATATATATATATATATACAGTATATATATTTCTGGGAGGAAAAAGAGAAAAAAAATACTTGGGATGATGTAGAGAGATGAGCTTCTCTATGTCCATGAAATGTCCCATGTGGTCTATTGATACTAAAACTTCTTCTAATCAGACAGTGTTTGGCTAGATAGAGGTATTAAGGCGAGTGGTGCCTCAAAACCAGACAACTCAGGGTAAATAAGGGGTAAAGTATTAGGTAGTTAAGAATTAAGATGACTAGGATGCCATGAAATGTCCCATATGGTCTATTCATATTGCTTCTTCTAATCAGACAGTGTCTGGCTGGATAGAGGTATGTGTTAAGGTGAGTATCTGGTGCCTCAAAACCAGACAGCTTGGCAGCTAAGGGATTGCAGCAAGTGGCTGCAATTGACCTTACAAAATATTTTGGAGCCTTGGTTGTCCATGTTGGATTCACTGTACAACAGTGATTCATAGGCATACTGATGAGCTCTGACATGGAGCAAAACAGCCCTAAAAAGTTGTCTCCAATAATGATAAAAAAAATGAAAAAGCCAAGTCCTTAAAAAATCATAAAACGTTGTATAAAAAACACAAGTTAAAAGTGTAAAATTTTGCTAAATAGTCTTGTCAGAATGCAGAAAATGCCATTTCAGGGAACCAAATTTTAAAAAATTTCCAGGGGGGCATGCCCCCGGACCCCCCTAAGAAGAAATATATATATATATATATACATATATTGTTAAATTATATATATTATATATATATATATATATTTATTATTTATATATATATATATATATATATATATATATATATATATATATATATATATATATAAATAATAAATATATATGTATAATATATAATTTAAAAATATATATATATATAAGAAGCCACGCCAGCTTACGCAAGACTATGCGCATGCGTCAGCAAACAGTTCGATGAACTAACGGATTCCACTCCACTTTTGCCTGAAGATTACCTACGGGCATGAAACTTGAAGTAGCAATGTATATTCAGTTTTAACAAATAAATAAATAAATATATATATATATATATATATATATATATATATATATATATATATATATATATATATATATATATATATAATTTAACAAAATGAACGTTGCTATTCCGAGTTTCACGCGTTAAATAGAATAAAACTTTATTTTACGAGGGAAAAGACGTATTAACCGTAAAGGTTATCTAACATACGGCCCTAAAGCGTTAAGCGATCATCAGGTACGTGGCACGCGTGAGATCGCGGCACACGTGACATCACCGCACGCATCACCGCATTTTGTTATGTTATCATGCAGAAGTTTGTTGTATGTGTCGAGCGAGGTTTCATAAATATTTCTTGTTTTGCCAAAGACTGTTGAAAGTGATCGTGTGTTTTTTCCGAAACTTGATGTTCTCGATCAGTTTTATTAGATCTTCTTCGAAAGCTTTAGTTTCCATAACTGTTGGTGGTGCTTTTTTAGAAGGAAGTCCAAAAGAGTTGCTTTCGGTGGAATTTTTATCGTCAAACACTATATGGGCATGACAGCAAACAATTTCAAAGAGCGATACAGAAATCACACTAAATTTTTCCAAAACAAAAAATATTCAAACGAAACCGAACTTTCGAAACACGTCTGGGATTTAAAAGAAAAGAAACAAAATTTCAACATAACCTGGTCTATTTTAAAACGCGCGGCTCCCTACCCAGGAGGATCAGGCAGATGCAATTTATGTTTGGAAGAGAAACTTCATGAAAACCGCAGACAAACACTTTTTACTCAATAAAACATCAGAAATCATTTCGACATGCAGGCATAAAAGTAAATTTAATATCAACAATCTAAACAAGAATCAAAACAAAGAAAGGAATTGGAGGAACCCACCGCCCACACGCCCACCTTTCGGCCAAAACCATTTGAGGGATGCATTCATGCTTTCACCGCCCACACACATACCCCTTGACCAAAACCATTTAAGCGGCCCACGAATCGAAATTATCCAGTTGCCTGAAGACGCCCCGCGTGAAACTGACAGTTGCAACACTCA
>OZ035997.1:28949066-29006566 GCA_964035015.1 Corallium rubrum
AGGCCTGAGTCAACAGGCCGAAAGCTTAGCAAATAAATATTTTACGTGATGTTTCCACAAAAGTTATCTATATTACATATAGAATTATCACTAAATTCATATGCATCCATGGGCCATGGAAAACGAATGCGTCACAAGCACAATATTATCGTCAACCTCGTACCCAGGGCCTTTGCTCAGCACTCCCTTACTTGCTGCCCCAGCGAATTAAGAAGTGCGGTCCTAGGTATAAGGTTGAAGTCACACTCGCATGCGTCATGACATTTGTAATTATAGTTACGTCACAATTCTAAGGTCAGTTAATTGGAATTATCCGATTTTTCTGAAAGTGAGTGGAAAGTGCTATTTTAATAGAATTTTAAAGTGCTCGAAATAGTGAATTGTTCTATTGACAAAGGTAAAAATAATGTTATTTTACTTTTTTAAAGCTTTTTTAAACAGTTGTGTAAGCAATTAATAAGTTAATTGTTGATAGAAGCGAATGAATGACACGTGAGACTGGAACGATGTGTTTCCACTTGAGAGTGGAGATTTGAAAAGAGTTACCGAAGTTTATGATTACTAGTACTGGATAATACTGAAAGTAAATATATACGATAAAAAAATCGAAGGATAACAGTTGATTTTTTATTCCAGGACTTATTTCTTGCAAAAGATAATTAATTAAAATAACATTGCAATTTGCGAGAAGAGAACGTTGGCATTTCAGATTTTACTATTTTCGTAAATTAATGTTTGGTCAACTGTCCGCACAAAAAAGTTTTTGCTCAACTGTCAGCACAAAAAAAGTTTTTGCTCAACTGTCAGCGCGCGTATCATAATTGAATTGTTCGCATTGACTTTTTGTTTCTTAACATTAGCCGTTTATATACTGCAGACGCATTATGTTAGGCGTGGGCAAAGTTTCTTAGCGCGTCTTTTAATGCGTACGTCTCGAATTTCGTTTTCCATAAAGACGGGTATCCGACGCAGATAAGTCCAGATTAATGCGTCGTTATCGACGTACTAAATCATATAGTTCTGGACGTCTAATGCGTCTGATGCCCGTCTTTATACGAGACAAAATTTGAAACGCATTAAAATATATACGCACTAACAAACGTTACCCTGCAAGTACATCCAGACGCATAATGCGTTTGTAGAATAAAAACTACCACAGATTTTACTCCATTAAATCTTCCTTCAAAATACTTCGAGAAACAAAATATTTCGAGAAAGAAAGCGCATGACTGCATCAATTTTGGAGCTGTCGTCTGACTAGAGCCAAAAGGCTACTTCGTATCTATAGCATGTTCTAAGGATTTATGGTGAAGGAAAATTCGAGTGTAGAATATATACATTTTAAGACCAAACCGGGAGCAGTTGCGAAAAATGCAACTACACAGGCCCTCCGGCAGGAATTGAACCCACGACCTTGCGATTCTAGTGCAATGCTCTGACCACTGAGCCACGGAGGCCGTTGCCGAGAGCTTGATCGCGAGTTCTGTATATATAATAAGGTGGTAATGCCAGGAGAGAATTGGGTATATTATAAATGATATTGGGCATTTCACTCGATTACATAGCATGTTCTAAGGATTTATGGTGAAGGAAAATTCGAGTGTAGAATATATACATTTTAAGACCAAACCGGGAGCAGTTGCGAAAAATGCAACTACACAGGCCCTCCGGCAGGAATTGAACCCACGACCTTGCGATTCTAGTGCAATGCTCTGACCACTGAGCCACGGAGGCCGTTGCCGAGAGCTTGATCGCGAGTTCTGTATATATAATAAGGTGGTAATGCCAGGAGAGAATTGGGTATATTATAAATGATATTGGGCATTTCACTCGATTACATAGCATGTTCTAAGGATTTATGGTGAAGGAAAATTCGAGTGTAGAATATATACATTTTAAGACCAAACCGGGAGCAGTTGCGAAAAATGCAACTACACAGGCCCTCCGGCAGGAATTGAACCCACGACCTTGCGATTCTAGTGCAATGCTCTGACCACTGAGCCACGGAGGCCGTTGCCGAGAGCTTGATCGCGAGTTCTGTATATATAATAAGGTGGTAATGCCAGGAGAGAATTGGGTATATTATAAATGATATTGGGCATTTCACTCGATTACATAGCATGTTCTAAGGATTTATGGTGAAGGAAAATTCGAGTGTAGAATATATACATTTTAAGACCAAACCGGGAGCAGTTGCGAAAAATGCAACTACACAGGCCCTCCGGCAGGAATTGAACCCACGACCTTGCGATTCTAGTGCAATGCTCTGACCACTGAGCCACGGAGGCCGTTGCCGAGAGCTTGATCGCGAGTTCTGTATATATAATAAGGTGGTAATGCCAGGAGAGAATTGGGTATATTATAAATGATATTGGGCATTTCACTCGATTACATAGCATGTTCTAAGGATTTATGGTGAAGGAAAATTCGAGTGTAGAATATATACATTTTAAGACCAAACCGGGAGCAGTTGCGAAAAATGCAACTACACAGGCCCTCCGGCAGGAATTGAACCCACGACCTTGCGATTCTAGTGCAATGCTCTGACCACTGAGCCACGGAGGCCGTTGCCAAGAGCTTGATCGCGAGTTCTGTATATATAATAAGGTGGTAATGCCAGGAGAGAATTGGGTATATTATAAATGATATTGGGCATTTCACTCGATTACATAGCATGTTCTAAGGATTTATGGTGAAGGAAAATTCGAGTGTAGAATATATACATTTTAAGACCAAACTCCTGTATTCTTTTGTAGAACGTTGGACTGAGTTGAACTAATGAAGTCTTATCGAAAAGATGTTGTCAGGTTGCTATTGATTGCAGCAACTCTATTATTTGCTCCAGTTTTGGTTCCTATGATAGTGGTTACCTTGGTAACAGTTCTTTCTGTTACTGGAGGAATACTGGCGCTATGCATCATGTTTGCTGTTGCTTTTCTTCCTTTCCTTTTTGGAATATTTGCTGTTCCTCTTTTCTTCAGTGCTTTTGTTACAGCATCGGTGTACGTTTGCTTTAAAATTGCCCAACGAAGTTTGAAGGAAATTGAAAAACGTGTCAAGCCATTTGTCCAGCGCAACAAACTGCTAAATGCCTTGAGTTCCATGTGTTTTATAAAGGCAATTTATCCTGGAACCAACTCTGCTAGTGAAATCCAAGATTTGGATAAGAAGGATTCTTGCGGAGACATTCCATCATTTGGGGCTGAGATGAAACAAGAATCTAAACATGTCACCATTCCATATGTGAGTTGAATTTCTTACATCAGTTGGAATAATTTTCTGATGTTATATATATTTAAAAATGTAATATACAAAATTTGTCGTTTATAAATATTTTTTTGATGTGCAGGACTGGCATTTTCCTTTCCCAAGAGCTAGCTTTGCTGTCACTTGGCAGAAGATTACGATCAAGAAGATTTCGAGAACCTGATTAGAAAGATCGAAGAACTTCACGAAATCGTCTGTTACTTGCGCACTCCGTTGAGCATGCGCAGACATTCTCTTCGCAAAACTCTATAAATTATGTATAAAGTGGCTATCGATCGAAATTAACTTGCTGCAGGTGAAGGATTAGGTTTAGGATAAGGGTGCTCTTTTAGGAAAGGATCGAATATTTTCTGGTGTAGGAAGCATAAGGGTAGTATTCTATGGTTTAAACTTCAGAGTTGTAGGTTAAGGTTTAGGAAATTAATTGGCGTACTAAATATGTAATCTTCTGCAGATTGCGGTTTTCAACAAAATGATCCATCAGCCGGAATGTTGATCTTTTCTTGATAGCCACGCGTCTGTAGGAGGAAAATTGTATTTAGTATGTCGATGACAGTAATTGTTAAGATATATGGATTTATTTGGTTCACTAAGTTAGGCAAGGTTTAGGATAACAGTTGACATATTAATCATGTTTCACCTGGAGATTGTGGCTTTCAGTAAAATGATCCATCAGCCGGGATGTTGATCTTTTCTTGATAGTTGCGACTCCAGGGAAAAATATTGTTTAATGTGTTAATGACAGTAATAGTTTAAGGTGTTGATCCCTTTGGTTAACTGCATGGTTAGGCTAGGTTTAGGATAGGAGTTAGCATACTAATTATGTTTCACCTGGAGATTGTGGCTTTCAGGAAAATGATCCATCAGCCGGGATGTTGACCTTTTCTTGATAGCTGCTATTCTGGAAAAAATATTGTTTAGTGTATTAAGCATGGTCGTGGTATGGTTTTGCGTTCTTCGGTTTATTAGGCTAGGTTTATACTGATTATTCAGCTATGGTGTTCAGCTATGGTTGTTTTTAAGGGAAAAATCCATCGGCCTTTTGGATGTTGAAATTTTATTAATTATAGCGATCTCTATATATAGAAATTGCAGCCTTGAATATGTTAGGTCTACATCAAAACTGAACAATTATTGTATTCATATAGTATAAAGGAGTAAGTTGATGCAGTCGTATAGCCACTATATTTAAAGTCAATAATGTACGTTTGATACTAATCATGTATGCAGTATATAATAAAGTCAACAATGTATATATAACGTTGCCTGACAAAGAATCCAATTAAACCTTGTCATTGTTAAATACGTTTCCATGATATGTCTCATTGACAGTAACAAATGTGTATATGTATATTTATAGTATATGTAATATTTAAAACACGAGCAGAAGTGTTTTATCAGATTTAAAACCACGAGGGCGAAGCCCGAGTGTTTTAGATCTGATAAAACACGTGATGCGAGTGTTGTGAATGGCTTCAAAAACGGTTATTGCATGTTATGTTCATTAGTACTCTTAAATAAAATTGTATGTTCATTAGTATTCTTTATATAAAATTGTATGTTCATTAGTATTCTTTCTGACGTCAAGAAGTTTTATCACGGGTATAAAACCACGGACATGGTACTGATTTCCTTTGTGTTTTCCTCGTGAATTAGTAATGAGTTTTTGAAGTACTAGATTATGTATATGTACATCGATACGTATATGTATATGTACTATTTACAGAATGGGTGGCCGTTCTGTATCGGGGTATACAGACACGAGGCGTAGCCGAGTACCTGTATCCCGATACAGAATGGACACGAATTCTGTAAATGGCTTTTAAAACTATCCCATTTGGTAAGTTCATTGGTGTAGTAATTTTTTAAAAAAAAAACGTTGTCTAAGTCGAGAAAATCAAAGGTAAAGTTTATGTAAATCAAGAGGAATCTGTATCACATATACAGACACTCATTAACTCATTCCTGTCCGGGGGCTTCCCCAGAGGTGAATAAAGTCGTCTGGCGTTAGCCAGAATAAAGTACTAAAGACCAATTCGGACAAGAAAGAGTTAAAGGGATAGTTTATAACTCATTCCTGTCCAGGGGCTTCCCCAGAGGTGAATAAAATCGTCTGGCGTTAGCCAGAATAAAGTACTAAAGACCAATTCGGACAAGAAAGAGTTAAACGTGGATTTTCTTTGTGTTTTCGTCATGAATTATTAATGAGTTTTAGAAATGTATTTATATATGTGTATTGTATATATACAGACACGGAGACACATACAGACATTCGCGCACACGGATAACGTACACGCGTATACGTATAGTTCGGTTACTTAAATAACAATTAAAAAAAATACTTTTGGATAAAATATAAACAAATTTCTTTATATAATAACCTCTGAATACAAGTAGAAGTTTAAATAATATTCCTCAGCTAATATACATTTCGGATGTTTTTAAACGTCATAATTATATCAGCTTTGTTGCCATAACTACAAAATGGCGACGCATGTTATCTATGGATCGTTTCCCCTCCGTTATCCTTTGTAGATATGGATAACCTTTCACATGGATGGAAGTGCTATTCAAAATGATTTATTCAGGTATAATAAACACATCATTTGCAAGTTTATAACTCCAGGAGATTGTTTAATACAAATTTAAACTATATATATTACTAAGCATCATACATTCCAGTAAAGTTTAACTTAAAAAAGCCGCAAATCGTTCACGTTGAGTTTCTCAAGATCTCCCAAGGCATACAGGCTGATACAACCGCAACTGTAGTTTGTTGAGCTGAATGAACTGATACCCACGAAGATAGCTTGGTTACCGTTTATATTGTAGTGTTATTAGTAGCTTAAACCGGACATATGGCGGCGGAAGTGACGTCATGCTTTCATACCGGAAGTGAGGTGTGCGCACAGGCTGACGTCACAGGTGTGCGCACAGGTGTGCGCACAGGTGTGCGCACAGGCTGACGTCACAGGTGTGCGCACAGGTGTGCCAAAAGGGAGATAAAGAGGGTTTGACGAATACGAAAGTGTATGCATTTTTAAGGCGAAACATTGAGACGCGTCTAGTAATTAGCGCTGACGTGATAAAAATTATGCGGTGTATATCATTAACGTATCGCGGGCTACTTTTCGACAGCTATTTCGGAACGCACTCGGGTTTCCTTCGGTCATCGTATTATTTCAAGATGTGAAGATCGATACATAAAAACAGTATTGGAACAGTTTGGCTTGCTTTTTTTCCTTTCTTTTTTAGTGAATATGAGGAAAAAGAAACGGTGCGACATTTGCGGAAAACATACATCGAATTATAAACACCATAGACGAATACATACTGGGGAGAGACCTTTTTCATGCAAAGAGTGCGGAGTAACTGTGAAAAACATGAATACATCAGTCATTCGAAGGAGAAACCCTATAGCTGTACGTTATGTGGAGAGAAATTTGCTCGAACTAATAATTTAAAAAACATTTACAAACACATGAAGGTAATAAACAGTACAAATGTGAAGTGTGTGGTTTGAGTTATACTTGGATGGTTCATTTGAGGAAACAGGGATTTTGCTCATGGTTCGTTACCCTGTCAACTTGATGTGTATAATACTGGATTTTATGAACCTTTGTTTCCAGAACTAATATTTTTAACGTTTATAGTAGTTGATAATATTTAATATTGAGTATTTACAATAAATGATTATTTACAGTAAACGATTATTTAAAAATGGTTATTTACAGTAAATGATTATTTATTTAAAATGTGTTGAAAACGATTGTTCATTATGAAAGATTATTAAAAAATAATTGTTCATTGTTGAAACGATTATATTAAAAAGCGATTGTTCATTGTTGAAACGATTATATTAGAAATGATTGTTCATTATAAAAAGATTATTAAAAATAATTGTTCATTATAAAAAGATTATTAAAAATAATTGTTCATTATAAACGAATATGTATTAAAAAAATGATTGTTCATTATTATTGTGTTCATTATTATTATTGCTTTTCGGATATTTCATGCAAAAAAGTATAGTCTGATGTGGCGTCTACCTCGGTGAGATTATTGTTGTTTTTGAGTATCTCATCTAACCATGTGTAATCGGCTGTGGTGTCTAACCAGGTTAGGTCTGTATTATCATTTACCAGTGTGGACAATGTGTTATCGTCTTTGACTTTAACTTGGTTGTCCTTAGCAGTTTCACTACTGGTATTGCTAGTTGTAGCTTCAGTACTTGTGTAGACCATTTGAAAGGCATCGAGTAATTGTGGATATGTCTCCAGCACGTAACGTTTGAGTGCTCTTAACTTTGTCAGCTCTTCTTTTTTATTTTTTCTCATTTTTTTATTTTTTCTCATTTTTTTATACTGTTCTGAATCCCGTTGTTTCTTATCCATTTCGGTAAGGTATGTGCGCACAAAGAATGCTGACGTTTAGAGCAGGGGGCGTAGGAAGCAGGGGGGCCAGGGGGGCCGTGCCCCCCCCAATATTTTATAAAGGGGGGCTGGAATAGCTTTCGCCCCCCCCCCCCCCCCAAATAATTGAATTTAAAAAAATTGCATTATAAGTGCGACTTCGATTGCGCTGATCGGCCAATTAATAATAATAATCCATCCTGACTCACGGATAGCAAGAGACTCACAAATTATAATGAAAGAATTAATGAAAGGGCCTAACGAAAGAGGTAGAGGAGACTCTGAAAATGCCATTTCCGACGATCTAGAGACTCCAAATTTTCAAAATTTTAGCGCTCGGCGCCAACCATGGTGGCGCCTCGTCGAACTCGGCCCCCCTAACTTTATCAAGCTTCCTACGCCCCTGGTTTAGAGGGGATCTTATCAATTCAATTTCCCGCCTTTTTAGGAACCATTATATTATTCTTACACAACGTACATAATGATTATAGTGTGCGCACACCCTGTGACGTCACAGGGGTGTGCGCCACTGACCTATATATTTAACTGGACTGCGTGCTCCTATTACCTTTGAGTTAGGAAAGTGTCCGCATTTTCACTTTCAAAATGGCGGCATTTATGGGTCCTTTTGCTAATGGTGAAGGTCGCTGACCGATACCTAAGATCTCTAGTTCGTGTTGGACATGTTCGGTCTTTCGCTTTTCTTAAAGGATGAGTGTCCACCTAATGCTTTGCGCGCTCACAGTGCACCTTCGCGGCCATTTTTCGGGCCACGAAATTCAACAAGTGAAGAAATCCCTCGATATCTGAGCAATTCTTGCAGGAAATTACTCAATTTATGTTTTTCGTGAGAGCAAAGATGATTTAGTAAGTAGTTATTGTCATATTTTTGATAATATTTGATTACACTCACAGGGCCGTGGAGTTGTATTTCGAGACAAGTATTCGTCGATCGGCGTTTCTTACAAAACCAAACGAAGGCCAGACAAGAGATCATAACTAAATTAGACGCTACTATAATAAGAGCTAGCTAGACTCAAAGTTTTGTCATTTCAACAAGATTATTGCTGTTAGTTGTTTACAAGTGGTTTATCTGTTGGATTGCATCTCCGATTAGGATTTGTTTTGATTAGGCGCTCTTGTCCTCATATTAATTCCGAAAGTCGCTTGAATCGATTTGTAGCGATGTCTGACTCAGAATTTGTCGAAAATAATTATAAACGACACTCCACAAATCTGCCAGCGTGTTCTATTCGCAACGGCTTTGATTACAACGGCCTTTCGATCAAGTACATATATATTATTTCGCACTTTACAGACTGTAGTGCATTTAAACATTTCTGTATGCTGTATACATGCTCAACGTTTCTGACGTATTTCTGCAGTCTGTCTACTCATAGAATATAGGGAATAAAAGATTAAAAGGATCTTATAGGCTTTGCTAGGAAACTACGTGTCGAAGAGAAATATATTACTTTTGACGCCGCGTGAAATTAATTGACAATGATTTGTCTTGGTCTGAGAACTCAAAAATATTTGGATGGTCTTCACTCTTGTGTTACTGTAGCCTATTCGAAGGGAAAGGAGCCTACAACTACAAACAAAACACTGCAATAAATTGCAGTATTGCATTTGAAAATTAAACGCCAGAGAACAAGAGCGCCGAATCAAAACAAATCCTAATCGGAGATGCAATGCAACAGGTAAACCACTTGTAAACAACTAACAATACATGGCAGTGCGAATTATGCGTCTTATTGAAATGATAAAACTTTGAGTCTAACTAGCTCTTATTAATGGCATCTAATTTAGTGTCTACGTTTAGTTATGATCTCTTGTTTGGCCTTTGTTTGGTTTTGTAAGAAACGCCGATTGACGAATACTTGTCTCGAAATACAACTCCACGACCGGCGACCCTGTGAGTGTAATCAAATATTATCAAAAATATGACAATAACTACTTACTAAATCATCTTTGCTCTCACGAAAAACATAAATTGAGTAATTTCCTGCAAGGATTGCTCAGATATCGAGGGATTTCTTCACTTGTTGAATTTCGTGGCCCGAAAAATGGCCGCGAAGGTGCACTGTGAGCGCGCAAAGCATTAGGTGGACACTCATCCTTTAAGAAAACTAAGCTATTTGGTCGAATAAACTGTATGTATGTTGTAGCCAGATTAATTATCTTTCTTCCAGTATATTTGATAGCTTCTACAGTGGTTTATTTCTCGAGAAAACATTCGGAGAAGACATTATAATACATACGGAAAAAAAATTCAAAATAGCTGCCGCTATTATGATTTGGACATGTTCGGTATTTCTCATTTTTTAGGGAAACTAAGCTATTTGGTCGGATGAACTGTACGTATGTTGTAGCAAGGTGAATTATCTTTCTGCCAATATATTTTATAACTCCTACAGTGGATTATTTCTTGAGAAAACGTTCGGAGTAGACGGACTAGGTGAAACTTTGTCGAATTTTTGTCAAGTCAGCATAATATCGTCCTGGTCTCGAGTTTGTGTAAACAAAATATTTCTAGTATTTATGTTTGTTGCTGAGCCTGAGCGGCCCGGGATGTTTTCATGAGAAGGTCTTATTGTAATTCTGAACTACAATAATATTCCTAGACAATTACTGTTGTAGCTTTCTAGCAGTCTGGATTAAAAAGACGCGCCGGCCGGCGGTAACCGCACGAACACTTGGCAATAAAATAAACAAGACTGTCAATACACATGGTCATGGAAATCCACAAACATTTCGTTTTATGAAGTCGCCAGTTCTATAAAGAACCGCTGAAGATCACGACAAAATCGTAAAGAAGCGAGGCGTACCGAGTCCTTCTTAGGGGCTATTTACATGGGAGGCGATATTCCTAGTATTTGGTCAGACAAATAATCCAGGAGGCCTCTTGAGTTGTTCCACAAGAAATTAACAATGACCAACCTGCATGCATTAACTCTTTCCTGTCCGAATTTATTGGTCTTTACTCTTTAGTATTTTATTCTGGCTAACGCCAGACGATTTTATTCACCTCTGGGGAAGCCCTCGCATAGGAACGATTTATTAATAAAGTAAGAAAATCGCTTTGTGTTTACAAAAATATTCTGTTTTCCTACGATAAGTACATGTCAGTGGTCGCTACCATTAGCAGAAGGACCCATAAATGCCGCCATTTTGAAAGTGAAAATGCGGACACATTTTTGACCAGCACCCGCAGTCCAGTTAAATATATAGGTCAGTGGTGTGTGCACGTTATAAATAATGGGGGTTTTTCGGAATAAAGAACACAATGCTTATAGTTTTCATAGAGATACCATTACTACTGCATAAATATGAATACGAAGATTACGGAATGCCGAACTATAGCCGAACTAACGAGTTTGGAAAACATGTATGTCTTGAGCGAGTACGAACAGGGTTTAGTGTTTGAGAGGAAAGTGGAATTAATTACTCGTTCGCTCGAGTGGGGAGTCGAAAATGAACAACTTGGGTTAACAGCGAACCTTACGGATTCCTGGACACCAGAACAAAGACAACAGTTTTTGATGGACTGGCAAGATGATGAGGCGTTGCTACAGAACGAACGATTAGGGCTCGCTTCAAACCTTATGGATTCTTGGACCCCTGAACAACGAGAAAATTTCATGATGGATTGGCAAGACGACGAACCTTTGCTACAGACTGGCCGTGGGGAGAAGAGATCAATCGACGACGTAGACGATGGTGCAAGTACATCTGAACAGGTTAGCGATAATACCTTTTTTACCGTGACCGATGTGAAGCAAGTGAGAGTGAACAAGTTCAGCACAACGGGTGTCGATTATACTATTCAATTTACGGACACGTTTGCCCATTTGGAGCTTTCCCAGTTCCATGACCGTCTCCACGAGATATTTCAAAACGTGTTAGATACGGTCACTCGAGATATCCCTGAGCACGATCAAGTTCGTTTTGTATTGCAATCGCCTCAGCTTGAATACCCTATTTCGCTGCCGTTTATGCCTCGTCAACGCCTCACCACTGAACGTGTGCTAGCTGAAATTGAGCGTGTGATTCAATCTAATCGTGAGTTCCGGTTGAATGATTCCGTACATGTGAATTTGATTCACGTGGAAATGCCCCATGGCGGTAGGGGCACGAAGCGAAGTGAAATCAACCTGGAGAAACATTTGGTTAAAAAAAGATCTATTATTTGCATTCAAAACAAAGATGAACTTTGTTTAGCCAGAGCCCTGGTTGTTGCTAAAGCTAAAATTGAAAACGATCAAAAATATAAAACTATAACTGACCACCGTCGTCCAATGCAAACCCGTTTAGCTCAAGAATTACACAGGAATGCTGGCGTCCCCCTCGGATCCTGTGGACTGGACGAAGTCAAACAGTTTCAAACCTATCTTTCCGAGTACCAAATCAACATCGTTTCCAAAGAACATCAGAACCCCCTCATTTTTTCCGGTCCAGATCAAGAGAAAAGAATTTACCTCTATCTCCACGATAACCATTACGACGTTATCACTAGCATGCCAGGCTTTTTCGCTCGGGATAAATATTGTCATGCCTGTAAGAAAACCTACGATCATCAGAGAGAACATTTGTGTCCCAACGCGTGTAAATGTTGTCGTTTTCTGAACTGTCCCATTGTATCCTGCATGCATTGTGACCGCTGCAATCGGTTGTTTATAAAAGTCAAGAGTGTTTTGATCGACATAAACAAGTGGTGGGAAAATCGAAATCCATCTGTTCCGATCTCGTCAAATGTTCTGAATGTCATACCGTCGTGAAGCGAAGTAAAAATAAACCTGACAAGCACCATTGCGGCATGACGAAATGCAAGATATGTAAAGGGTATACTCGATCTGACAACCACCGCTGTTACATCCAACCTGTGAAGAAACGAGACATGGCCGAAGCGATCAACGAAGCCGATGATGATGAAGACGTAGCGAAAGGAGGGGACAACCAACTCCTGTTCTTCGATTTCGAATGTCGTCAAGAGAATGGTAACCACGAACCCAACTTATACGTGGTCCAGAACGAAGCCGGTGATGAATGGTCGTTTCAAGGGGATAACACGCGAAACGAATTTTGCGAATGGTTGTTCACAGAGGAACACAAGGGATGTGTCGTGATAGCGCACAACTTCCAAGGTTACGATAGCTATTTCATTCTCCAATATCTACGCGAGAACGGTGTTCACTACGACGTTATCACGCGCGTTGCAAAGGTCCTCACGCTGTCGGTGCCTATGTTCAATATCAAATTCATCGATTCCCTGAGCTTCATACCGATGAAATTGGCAAACTTCCCCAAAACCTTTGGTTTGGACGAACTCGCGAAAAGCTATTTCCCACACCTTTTCAACAAAAATGAAAATGAAAATTACGTTGGGCCCATACCTCCGAGTTCATTTTACCATCCTAATGGAATGAGTCCCGAGGAGAAAGAAAAGTTTCTAGAATGGCATAACGGTTTGAAAGAGAACAATTACGTGTTCGACTTCAAACAAGAAATCTTAAATTACTGCCGTTCCGATGTGGATATTCTCCGTCGCTGTTGCCTCGAGTTTCGCGAACTCCGTGATGTCACTGATACTGATCCGTTCGAGAAATGCCTTACCATCGCGTCAGCATGTAATCTGGTCTATCGAACGAATTATCTCCAAGAAAATACCATTGCCATCATTCCTCTTCACGGTTACCAGCTGAAAATCAAACAATCCAATATCGCTCTGAAATGGTTATCATACACTGCTGAAAAGAATGATATCTACATCCAACATAAACGGAATGATGGAGAGAAGGGTGTTGATAAATATTTCCTGGATGGATATCACGAAGAGACCAATACGGCTTATGAATTCCAGGGCTGTTTCTGGCTCGGTAAGTTGACAACACAACCTTCCCTCAACAGGAATAGATCAATGTCAAGACAAAGATCTATTCCTGTTATTGATCGGTTGAATTCTTGTCGCACAAGCCAGAATACTTCTCCAACATATTATAACAAACGCCCTCGCGTGATTACGCCTGTCAACGTAATTGGAAAACCTGGTCCTATGCCTCCAAAAGTAATTCCTAGATGTATGGTTATTAACGCTCGATCGTTGGTGAAACCTGACGCTGCATCAGCTCTTTACGCCGATTTACATTCAAATAAAATAGATGTATGTTTTGTTTCGGAAACTTGGCTTAACGATAGAATTTCTACCAATTTGATATGCCCTAATGGTTACACGCTTATTAGAAAAGATCGACTCGGATTGCGAATAGGAGGTGGCGTTGCTATCATCTGTAGGAATGACTGGCTTGTCAAACCAACCTCTTCTGAGAATGAATTCGAGTGCCTATGGTGCGAAATAAAAACGCCCAATTCCAAGTATCAAGTTGCTGCTGTTTACCATCCACCTGACCCTATCTATTCAACTGACGATTTTTTAGAGTACTTGTCCGACTGTTGTGAACGAATAGTCTCTTCTGAGCCCAACGCTAAGATCATTATCGCTGGGGATATCAACCAACTTAACCTAACTGATTTTGTTGTTCAACATGCTTTGAAACAGATGGTGAAACTTCCAACTAGAGGTGAGAGAACTTTGGATGTTTTTATGAGTAATTGTCCATATTTATGGAAATCACCAACAGTATTAAAGGGTCTGGTGCGATCAGATCACTTAGCCATATTAGTTCCACCACGCAGCGTTGCTAAACCTATTAGAAAAATCGTGCATTTTAGAGATGTGAGAGAGCACTTTAAAGTAAAAATGGAAGATATGCTTAAGGACTGGGACTGGAGCGATCTACAGGGTGTATCAAAAAAAAGGCTACCCTTAGAAAATATAATTAACATTCTTTTCAAATAACCTATTGTATATTGACAGCCCTGTGGTCAGTTGAACCATTTTTAATCGAACTGATATGAATATAATTAACATTTTTATTTCAGTTATGCTCCTTCATACGTTTAGAAGTTATCGTAATTTCCCAGGTGTATACGACCATTTGTTTTTTACGCATCCGTGACTTCAGAGGTGTCCAGGGCTGTCATTATACAATAGGTTATTTGAAAAGAATGTTAATTATATTTTCTAAGGGTAGCCTTTTTTTTGATACACCCTGTAGACTCTTGCCCAAATTCATGTGATAGCGTTGCAATGTTGAATGAATCTCTCCAGTCAATGTTTGAGGAATGCTTCCCATTATGGAAGGTTAAAGTATCATCTCGCGATCCTCCTTATATGTCGCCCCTTGTTAAACACTTATGCAAAATCAGAAAAAACAGTAATCGGAAACATTATCATGTAGATAACATTGTTCTTCAAGATAGAATCAATAAACTAATTCGTAAAAATCAAGTAAACGCCATTCATAAGGAAAATAAAAAATATTCTAGATGTTCCAAAGGCTGGTGGGATGTTACCAATAAAATAACAGGCAGAAAATCTCAAACAATCCCAATAAGCTCTATTATTGATCCAGATACAATTAATGCTTATTTTAAGTCTATTAATACTGATGAACAGTATATAGCTCCGCAGCCTTTGCCTATACCGAGTGACACCCGAATTCCTAGCTTCGATGAATATACAGTGAGAAGATTTTTAATCTCCCAGAAGCAAACCGCCCCTGGACCTGATCAATTACCATATTGGCTGTGGAAAGATTATGCTAATTACCTAGCACCAGTTGTTACTAAAGTGTTTAACTTCTCACTTAGAGAACAATCAGTTCCACTTCTCTGGAAGCTTGCGAATCTAACACCAATTCCCAAGGAGTCGCCGTTAGTTGAATCAAATCAGTTGAGACCAATCTCATTGACCAATATCATAATGAGACTTTTTGAAAAATTGGTATACAAAGAAGAATTATCCACTGTTTTTAAATCAGTTATAAAATCTGATCAATTTGCTTATAAGGAGGGGCACAGCGCTGGTATGGCTTTACTCAAGCAGCATCACAATTGGCTTAGCTGGCTTGATAAAGATACTGACTTTGTTCGGGTATTTGCATTCGACTTTAGCAAGGCATTTGACATGGTGTCGCACAACATCTTATGCGACAAATTAAAGCGACTTGATATAAATCCCTACATTATTAACTGGATAATCAGTTTCCTCAGCGATAGAAAACAACGAGTCGTGGTTGATGGTGTGAAAACAGAGTTTGTCTGCATTAATAGAGGTGTTCCGCAAGGCAGTGTACTTGGCCCCATATTATTCTCTCTGATGGTTAATGACATTACTGTTCTGAATCCGAGTAGAGACTTGCTAATTAAGTTTGCTGATGACCTGACTCTCAGCGTGCCTGTTAGGTCCAACCAGCCAGACCCCTCTTCGAAGGAAGTTGAAAATATTGAAAATTGGTCAAAGAATAACAGTATGACATTAAATTTGAGGAAAACATGGGAGATGGTGGTTAGAGGTAAAACAACTAAACCTCTTCCAAATCCAATTCCTACAATTACACGTAAAACTTCATTAAAGCTATTGGGTGTTACCTTTAATGAAAATCCATGTAACTGGGACCAACAGTTTGATGCAATGCTACACAAAGCTAGCTCTCGCTTATATATCCTAAGGGTATGTAAATATTATGGTTACTCAAAAAATGAACTTACAGTTTTATTCGATAGCTTAGTTATGTCCATTTTTTTATATGCTGTTGAGGTATGGGCTTGTGCCTATGAAGATAAGTACCTGAACCGAATTAACAAATTTTGCAGAAGAGCTTTTAAATTTGGATATACCGCTAAATACCTACCCATTCAAAATATTATTCAGGAAAGAGATTTAAAGCTCTGGAAAAATATCGTTGACAATGAAGATCATCCAATGTATGACCTTCTTCCAGAAAAAAAGACGAGACATCTTCGACAACGAGGTCATGACTTCATATTGCCACGCATTCGCACAGAACGTTTTAAGCGAACCTTTATTAATAGGTGTCTTTTTAAGTTTGTATGAATAGTTATAGTCATATATTGTTGTTATATAATTTATGTAATAGATAAATACTTTTATTGAACTTGATGTAAACTCGCACGTCTGTTGTTGAGTATGTTTTATAATAAAGACTTAATCAATCAATCAATCAATCAATCCTCAAATCAACGGAACGGTATTAAATATTTTTTATTTTTATAGGTTGTATGAAATGTTATGCAAGTGGAAAAGACCCTATACCTTAAACAACGTGGTTTCAATGTGGTCGAAATGTGGGAATGTGAGATGAAGCGAGAATTGGAACGTGATGACGTCATGAAACAGTACTTTGACAACTACGATGTGGCGGATCCTTTGGAGCCTCGTGACGGCTTCTATGGTGGACGAACCAACTGTACGAAACTCTTCCACGAGTGTAAAGAGGGTGAGAAGATAAGGTAAGACGATTTCGTAACAAAATGATAGCGAAATAGGTTTAGGAACGTCAGAGCAAATCTAATGATGACGTTATTTCTTTTTACAGATATGTGGATTTCACCTTGGTGTAATAAAATGACTCGGACAGTCGTCGGCCATCCACGTATCATCACCGAGAACTTTGACGATATCTCCACCTATTTCGGCCGGATCAAATGCACGGTACTTCCACCACGAGGTCTCTTCCATCCTGTCCTTCCTTATCGTACTCAAGGCAAATTGACGTTCCCCCTCTGCAAGCGGTGTGCCGATACCTGCAATCAAGCCACCTGTACCCACGGCGACAACGAGAGAGCCATTCAGGGAACGTGGTGTAGCGTGGAATTGGAGAAAGCGTTGGAGAAAGGTTACCGAATCCTGCAACTGCATGAAGTATGGCATTTTCCTGAAACGTCTGACGCACTGTTCAAAGATTATATCGATACCTTCACCAAGATCAAGCAGGAGGCGAGTGATTATCCTAAGAATTGCACAACGGAGGAACAGAAACGACGCTACGTCGAAGATTACTTCGAACGGGAAAGAGTCCGCTTGGATCCTAACAAGATCGAACACAATCCTGGATTGCGTGCGTTGGCTAAGCTGATGCTGAATTCATTTTGGGGTACGTACGCTCTAAACACCCTACTACAACAATTTATCTAGGCGAGTTTGCGCAACGACCGAACATGACAAATTTCAGACACTTAATATTTTTTTTTTCATATCTTTTCTAGGTAAATTTGCTCAGCGAACCAACATGGTTAAAACGGAGCAGATCCGAGACCCGCAGGTGTATTTTGATTACCTATCCTCGGACGAAATCAGCGTGCTCGACGCCAACCTGGTGAGTGACGATATGATCGAGATTCGATATGAGTACACCGAGAATTTCATTGCGCCCAACGCCAAAACCAACGTGGTCATCGCCGCTTTCACCACCGCCTATGCGCGCCTCAAACTCTACGGGGTATTGGATACGTTGCAAGAAAGAGTCCTGTACTACGATACCGATTCGGTGATCTTTGTCAGCAAACCCGGCGATCCAGAACCTCCGACAGGTCCTTATCTCGGGGAGTTAACTTACGAATTGAAAGGGGATCACATCACTACGTTCATCTGTTACTGTTACCGGACCACGAACAAGGTGGAGACGAAGATACGTGGTATCACATTGAATTGCACCGCAAGGCAAAAGGTGAACTTTGGTGTTATTCGTGCATTGGTGTACCTACATGCAAAATGTAATGTCGAAGGGCAAGTATCCGTTGACATCCCGTTCAAGATCACGAGAAATACGAAGACCAAAAACATTGAAACCAAACGCATGAAAAAGGACTATCGTATTGTTCATAACAAGCGTGTTATTATTGATGAATACAAAACATTACTTATTGAAAAATACAAAGAACAATTATATACTTGTTGAACAGTTATATATTTGTTGAACAGTTATATATGTTTAAAATAAATCGTTTGATCTCAAAGTTAATTTGTGAGCTTTAGTTTGTGGTAATGATCCAGATTTACCCCTGTCTGTTGTTCCAACGATCTAATCTGCTTTGAATTCTGCATGTTAAGGTCCCCATCATCAAATCTTTGGCGTTCATATGATAGACAAAGGTATTCCCTTGGGGTGCTGGGGGTACCGTTAAGCCATTCAATGTTTCTAATACGATTTGCGTTAACATAATTGAGTGTAGCGTCGGATTATCAATAAGCGTTGCCGGTATCACATTCTTTTGTATTAAAAGTCCCAACAAATCCAAGGTTGCCAGGTTTCCCTCTTGCGTTATGGTTTTGTCCGAAAGCCATTGGGTTCCGATGTTTCTCCAAGACATGTTGCTTCTATCAAATGTTTGTCTGATCTGATGAAAAATCAGAAAAGGTGCAGTGTTTTATAGGGTTTTGGGAGATTGTTACATTTGTACGCATGCGCTTTCACGTTTATAGAATAACTTTCATCACAATCTGATCAAAATCGAAGGTGATACAGTGTTTTTATAGGGATTGTTACACTTCCTATTCAGTTACAATAACTTGAAAATTTCTTGTTTAAGCACCCGTCTTTGATCTGCACAAAAGATAGATCTCCAATCATCACACGTATACTTGAGCATTTCAAAACCGTTCACACTAGGTTTAATATCGTTCAAACTTTCGGTAAAAGCCTTCATGACATTTGCTCGTATCTCTGAAGTGTGTCCTCAGGGACCAAAACCATACGTTTTGCATGTTTCATTTTGTAAACAAACTTCCAAGTACGCCAATAACCGGTGCTAAAAGAGCTGACAATAAATTTCCACCTTTCTGATTAAGGTACAACTTTTTCCGTTTTCTTGACACTTTCTTATTTGCCAACGCGCGGAGATGTGTCTTGTAGCGCACCAAACGTCGCTTTTGACGCGGTGTTACGGGAATAACACCTTTAAGTAAATTCAGTGAACACTCACAAATAGCCGTGATAACGTTCGCAGGAACGTTATCGATAAGCAACTTTCGCAATTTAGGTTTAGATTTCACTATAACCTGAAGATACGGAAGACTTCCTCTCATACGCTTCGACATCTTGCAAATGACGGATTTAAACGACACACACGCAATTTAAGTACGCTTCATGTAGACAATTTGTCTTTCCCCAGGTAAAATGTTGGTTCTAAGACGCATGTTCTCCAGTGTCAGTTGATGACAATCAACATTAAATAACCATAAGGTCTGCTTGTAGCATCACGATACGACTCCAAAAGGTAATTGCCATGTTTAGGAAACATTTGTTTCGCAAGTGTTGTAATCCCAAGCGAGTCGCGTAGATTTCGGAATACCACCATATAGTGAAAATTCAAACTGATGGTTCGTGATAGTTTACCGGGTGGAAATAAACTCTGCGTAAGGTACAACACGGATATGCCACGATGATGAGAACCACACGTAAATAGATCCGATGCACCTTGATCGTTGGAACAGTGAGCCATTAAATCATCTAGCACGACTAAAGAGTTATCATGTCCATCTGTTAAGTCATATAGATCGTTTGGAAAACCTTCCACCAGTTCAACGTTCGGCATAGGCACTTCGTCAAATTCCTTTTGATACTCTCCATAACAGTATATTACTTTGGTTGGAACAGGATAAAACAGTTCTTCTAAATGACGCAACATGAAGCGAACCAAATACGATTTCCCGCTTTGACTTTGCCCACAAATATAAAAATTTGCAGGTGTTTTAAACCGTACATCCATCGTGCAAAACACTAAATGAGTTTTATCTCACATGTTCGTGTATTTTATAACGAAAAAATACGTTTAGCAAAAGAAATCATTCTACGGAAAACTTTCTTCTTCGATCTTAAACTCCGTGAAATCAAAACTTTTAAGAGGTGCAGCAACCAACTGTACATTTCTACGTGTATTATCGTCAGAGTTTTTCATCAAATAAACCAAGGTCAAGTAAGATATAGCACGTCCAAAATTGTTAGAGTAAAATTTGTTGGAGTAAAATTTACTCCAAAAAAGGAGTCATTCTGTACCTTTTTTTTACTCCACTTTTGGAGTCAAAATGACTCAATTAGTAGAGTAAAAAAAATGATGCTCTAAAACACAGTAAATGCAATAAGTTAAGATTTATTTACACAATAAATAATTGTACAAATATATAAATATATCTAAAGCTCTTAATAGGCAAATAAGGCAATGTTCAATGTTCTTTATATATGCATGTTAGTTCAGTTCCTGGAGGAATTTGTTGACCGAAACCCTTTTCTTGGCTTCCATTCTGTCCATTATTGTAGCCTCCAATGCCAGGAATACAATCTTAAGGTTGCTAGCATACTCAATATTAAATATATAATAACAAGCAATTAACAATACTAATGCTTGTGACACAGGCATTCCAGAGTTCAGCTTCAGCACCACCTTTCCTTCCACAGCCAGATATAATGGCACAATGTCACCAACATGCCCCCCGTCCAATTAGTTTTGGGGCAGCCGTATCTTCGATGACGGCATCGATTGAATCATCATCCTAAGGAAAAAAAAATTCTAAATTTCACAATGCTACAATGTATCTACCCTTCGTCATAGACGCTGGTGGGTGGGTGAAATGTGGGAGGGGGCTAATTTCAAAAGATGGGCCTGTAGTTATCAAAATTAACTACAAACATGTAGTCTATAATGTATGCCACAGTGCTTTTTTAAGAATTCATCAGTGGATGGGGGGCATCAAGGGAAATTCCCCCCTGGTAATTTTTGTATCTTCGAGCCTTGTGATCTTGACTTTCTGCATTTTCAGATGGCATACTGTATTGAATATCATGCAACCAAACACCTACCAAACAAATTTTCAGTAGCTCACCAAGTCCTTTACTAATTAACTTTGGCAAAAGGATGATTGCTGTGGCATCTTCAATCTCTCAAGGAATTTAGAAAATAACAATTATTGTTTTAAATATGCACGCAGAAGAAACACTCCTCCCAAATCCCAATAGAGTTTATCTTTTGACCTAACAATATTTTATATTTAACAAATGGCTCACGGTTTAGCGTGCTTCATAGAGTTGTGGATGCAAGCATTAGTGGGTTAAAGCACTAGTATATAATAAAGATATTGAGTGCATTAAAGATGATGTATATAAATTACCACAGTTACATGTCATGTACAAAGGGTCACACTACAGTTTATAGTTTAAAAGTAAACACTGCTGCACCCATGCACCCATGCATATATAATTACAGTATATTATAAGTGATATTGGGCATTTCACTCGATTACATAGCATGTTGTAAGGATTTTGGGTGAAGGAAAATTTGAGTGTAGAATATATGCATTTTAAGACCAAACCGGGACCAGTTGCAAAAAATGCAACTACACAGGCCTTCTGGCAGGAATTGAACCCACGACCTTGCGATTCTAGTTAATATACCCAATATTCTCTCCTGGCATTACCACCTTATTATATATACAGAACTTGCGATCAAGCTCTTGGCAACGCCCTCCGTGGCTCAGTGGTCAGAGCATTGCACTAGAATCGCAAGGTCGTGCATTTTTCGCAACTGGTCCCGGTTTGGTCTTAAAATGCATATATTCTACACTCGAATTTTCCTTCACCCAAAATCCTTACAACATGCTATAATTACAGTATATGCTTTGTTGGGTAGTAAGGTACATGTATTTTGATATAAACCCGGTAAATAAAGTTATATTTAAGATTATTAGACTTTACCAGTATGAGGCATAAATGGTCGTGAAATTATGTCCACTCGTTTCTAAGTTTTTTGCTTCTCTGCAATATCTCCATATTCGTCCTTTGGCAGCTTTATGTAATAACACGCAAAGTAAATCCTTGTTCACACGACTTCTATAGCCTCCAAATACAAGCAAATCACTATGCACATTCAGTAAAGTGAGTAAACCATTTGGTTGAATAGCCGCCATTTTGAATTCTACTTGTAAAAGATATTACGGGGGGACTGGGGAGTTAAATTTACTCCTTTGGGGGAGTCAAAATGATTCCTGGAGTAAAAATTAGGGAGTAAAAATTACTCCGTTATATTTACTCTTTTGGTGGAGTTATTTTGACTCTCAGTGAGTCAGTGGAGTAAATTTTGGAATGTATACCAAAGTGGAGTAGTTTTCACTCCATCTTTGGAGTAGATTTTACTCCGTTTTTTTCACTCTCCCGAGAGGAGTTATTTTAACTCCTATGGTGGAGTTAAAATGACTCCTTGAAATTAAAAGTGTATGTATGTATGTATGTATGTATATATATATATATATATATATATCGGTATATTTGTCATGCACACCTGGTGCTATGAAAACTCTACTTGGTCGGCTGCGATTCGAATCCGCGACCATCGGTTTACTAGTTCGATGCTCTACCAATTAATTCTTTGAAAATTTTCATGGCGATAATGTAATGTAGATAAGTTTTGTTGAAACACCACGTAAAATATTTATTTGCTAAGCTTTCGGCCTGATGACTGTTGTTCAAGGTATTTTTCACACATAAAGATGAGGTGGATACTGGATAGCTTATCAATAAGCCGCATGGCCGAATGCATCGCATTCCATGTGCGGAATGTGGCTTGGTATACATCGGGGAAACGGTAATTAGGATCTCTCTACTCGCCTGAAAGAGCACAAGACATGTTGCATAAATGTCCAACATGATAAATCTGCTGTTGCCAAACACGCTTGGAAGTTATAACCACCATGTTATGAAGTAGGAAGAGTCGTCAAGCAATAATTCGCGGGACAAGCAATACTTCACTCGAAGAACAAGGGAATCTAATGAGATTGCAAAACATTACAGTATCTCTCAGGAGGGACAGCATTAAGCAGTACGTGGTGTGCCCATTTGGATCGGAGAACATTTTTGATTTTGTTTTTCTATAATTAATAAAATTAACGTGATACGCCATTGTATTCTTACGCGATTTAATTGATCAGTTGCTTAATTAGTTTATAAATGACGTGAGCCAACAGCTTATTGTTATTGCTCTGATGAAGGCCTGAGTCAACAGGTCGAAAGCTTAGCAAATAAATATTTTACGTGATGTTTCCACAAAACTTATCTATAGATCGTTTTCATCTGACGTCACGGCGGCCATATTGGTGTACCAAAACAATGAAATGGCGGCCATATTGGTGTACGGCATGGGGATTAGCTCTTTCTTATTCAAATATTTCGTATTGTTTTACCACCCCAATGGAGCAACCGATCACGTGAGTGAAAACGATCTATATTACATATAGAATTATCACTAAATTCATATGCATCCACGGGCCAATGGCGAACGAATGCGTCACAAGCACAATATTATCGTCAACCTCGCACCCAGGGCCTTTGCTCTGCACTCCCTTACTTGCTGCTCCAACGAATTAGGAAGTGCGGTCCCAGGTACAAGGTTGAATTATATCGTATGAAGTCACACTCGCATGCGTCATGACATTTGTAATTATAGTTACGTCACAATTCTAAGGTTAGTTAATTGGAATTATCCGATTTTTCTGAAGGCGGTGTCAGAAAGTGAGTGGAAAGTGCTATTTTAATAGAGTTTTAAAGTTCTCGAAATAGTGAATTGTTCTATTGAGACAAAGGTAAAAATAATGTTATTTTACTTTTCTAAAGCTTTTTTAAACAGTTGTGTAAGAAATTAATAAGTTAATTGTTGATAGAAGCGAATGAATGACACGTGAGACTGGAACGATGCGTTTGCATGCACTTGAGGGTGGAGATTTGAAAAGAGTTACCGAAGTTTGTGATTACTATAGAACTGGACAATACTGAAAGTAAATATATACCATAAAAAATCGAACCAAAACAGTTCATTTTATTTTTCCAGAACTTATTTCTTGCAAAAGATAATTAATTAACAGAACATTGTAATTTGCAAGAAGAGAAAGCTGGCATTTCAGATGTAACTATTTTCGTAAATTAATGTTTGTTCAAACTAACCAGCGAATCACGAAATCAATTTTTCGTATATCCAGAAAGCATTATTTTGCTAAGCCCCAAAAAAGTTTTTTCTCAACTGTCAGCACGCGTATCATAATTGACTTGTTCGCATTGACGTTTTGTTTCTTAACATTGGCCGTTTTTATACTACAGACGCATTATGTGTCTCGACGTGGCCAAAGTTTTTTTAGCGCGACTTTAAAGGGGGCTCGAATCAGTTCGTTTTTTCAGTATAATTTAATATGATTTAATTTTTTAAATTTCAGTATGATTTAATGCGTCTTTATCGACGTACTAAATCATAGAGTTCTGGACGTCTAATGCGTCTGATACGAGACAAAATTTAAAACGCATTAAAATATATACGCACTAAAAAACGTTGCTCAAGTACATCCAGACGCATAATGCGTTTGTAGTATAAAAACGGTAATTACCAGTCTTAGCTGCCCAAACAAAATAGTAAAACAAGAGATTAGGAGATTATTTATGTTAATGTATAACTGAATCAAAATTTTTAATGCTTTCCGTTTCCGTCGTAGAAACTAGGAAACTACCACAGATTTTACTCCATTAAATTCTCTTCAAAGATTCGGAAAACAAAATATTTCTAGAAGGAAAGCGCATCATCACTGCATCAATTTTGGAGCTGTCGTCTGACTAGAGCCAAAAGACTACTTTGATCATATCTATATAGGTCGCTTCATTATTTCGATGATAATGTCAACACTCCTGTATTCTTTTGTAGAACGTTGTACAGAGTTGAACTAATGGAATCTTATCGAAAAGACGTTGTCAAGTTGCTACATATTGCAGCAACTCTATTATTTGCTCCAGTTTTGGTTCCTATGATAGTGGTTACCTTGGTAACAGTTCTTTCTGTTGCTGGAGGAATACTGGCGCTATGCATTTTCTTGATAGCTGCTACTTTGGGGAAAAATATTGTTTAGTGTGTTAAGCACAGTCGTGGTATGGTTTTTTGCTTTCTTCGGTTTATTAGGCTAGGTTTATACTGATTATTCAGCTATGGTGTTCAGCTATGGTTGTTTTTAAGAGAAAAGTCCATTGGCCTTTTGGATGTTGAAATTTTCTTAATTATGGCGATGTCTATATATAGAAATTGCAGCCCTGAATATGTTAAATATGTTAGGTCTACATCAAATCTGAACAATTATTTTGTATTCATAGTATAAAGGAGTAAGTTGATGTAGTCGTATAGCCACTATATTTAATGTCAATAATGTACGTTTGATACTAATCATGTATGCAGTATATAATAAAGTCAACAATGTATATATATAATGTTGCCTGACGAAGAATCCAATTAAACCTTGTCATTATTAATTACGTTTCCATAATATGTCTCATTGACAGTAACAGATGTGTATATGTATATGTATAGTATATGTAATATTTTAAAGAAGAGCAGGAGTGTTTTATCGGATTTAAAACCACGAAGGCGCAGCCCCAGTGTTTTAGATCTGAAAAAACACGTGATGCGAGTGTTTTGAATGGCTTCAAAAACGATTCGTTATTGGATGTTATGTTCATTAGTATTCTTTATATAAAATTGTATGTTCATTAGTATTCTTTATATTAAATTGTATGTTCATTAGTATCCTTTCTGACGTCAAGAAGTTTTATCAGGTATAAAACCTGCACGGACATGGTACTGATTTTCTTTGTGTTTTCCTCGTGAATTATTAATGAGTTTTTGAAGTGCTGGATTATGTATATGTACATCGATACGTACGTATATGTACTATTTACAGAATGAGTGGCCTGTATCGGGGTACGTATACAGACACGCCACACGAGGCGAAGCCGAGTGCCTGTATCCTGATGCAGAACGGACACGAATTATGTAAATGGATTCTGAAATGATCCCATTTGGTAAGTTCATTTGCGTAGTAATTTTTCTAAAAAAACCGTTGTCTAAGTCCAGAAAATCACAGGTAAAGTTTATGTAAATCAAGAGGAATCTGTATCACATATGCAGACATTCATTAAACATGGATTTTCTTTGTGTTTTCCAAATGAATTATTAATGAGTTTTAGAAATGTATATTTATATATGTGATTGTATATATACAGACACGAGACACATACAGACATTCGCGCACACGGATAACGTACACGCGCATACGTATAGTTCGGTTACTTAAATAACAATTAAAAACAACACTTTGGGATAAAAAATAAAAAAATTTCTTTATATAATAACCTCTGAATACAAATAGAAGTTTAAATAATATTCCTCAGCTAATATACATTTCGGATGTTTTTAAACGTCATAATTATATCAGCTTTGTTTGGTTTGACCTTTGTAGATATGGATAACCTTTCACATGGATGGAAGTGCTATTCAAAATGATTTATTCAGGTAAAATAAACACATGATTTGCAAGTTATAACTCCAGAAGATCGTATTAATACAAATTTAAACAATATTACTAAGCATCATACATTCCAGTAAAGTTTACCTGGAAAAAGCCGCAAATCGTTCACGTTGAGTTTCTCAAGATCTCCCAAGGCATACAGGCTGATACAGCCACAACTCGCCACAACTGTAGTTTGTTTAGCTGAATGAACTGATACCCACGAAGATAGCTTGGTTACCGTTTTTATTGTAGTGTTATTGCTTTTCGGTTTCCCGACAACAAATTACCTAATGAATATTGTTTGTTTTTTTGTAACCAACCAACCGGCCAACGAACGAAAGGACGGACAAACGAATGGACGGACGGACGGACGGACTGACGGACTGACTGACTGACTGACTGACTGACTGACTGACTGACTGACTGACTGACTGACTGACTGACTGACTGACTGACTGACTGACTGACTGACTGACTGACTGACTGACTGACTGACTGACTGACTGACTGACTGACTGACTGACTGACTGACTGACTGACTACCATATATCGCCCTGACGCTTGCATAAATCTCATGTTTCCGGGATTGGGAAAATCCGTAACTTACAACTACGTCTACCCGGCGGTATTTTCGGTCAAGTTATTCGATAAGCTACATGCATTACTTTGTATTTGTTTGTATTTGTCTTCCTATGTATAATGAATTATCCGATCATCCGATTTGATATATTTTTCAAATATTAGGTGTAAATTGAAGAATGTTTGGAGATTCTTAATCTTTTAGTGGTAAACTGCCTAATTTAGCCTCATTTTTAGACACTATACTCAGACTATGCACCTTATTCCAAAATGGTCGCTGAATTTATATTATTTTATATAGCCATAAATTGGCCATTTTCATATAGCCATAAACTGTTTGTTTTTTAGGTTCATTGTGTAGAAGCATTAATAAGGAACAATACTTGAACATTTCAAGGCACTACCGTAAATACTTTAAGTGGTAGAAGTTTTAAGCTGTGAACAGTTCTCGAAAAATTTAATATGCAGAAAATGGAATTTTAAGATGAAGTAATGTTTGGATTTCAATGAAAGTACCTTTCTTTGTGTCAATACAACTATACATGTCAAAATGTTCCTGCAGCATATGTTTTCCCCTCGGATTGATCGTTTGATCTTCAACTGTGTTAGTGGGCCAACCTTCTTAAAGGAAACAGACTTATGTGTCGTCGATTGAAGTGGATTCGTTGTAAAGAACGACATCAAGCAGCCAGTTCGACGACCAACATCAGTGCGTTCTTCGGTCTTTCTCTTCTTACATTCCTTGTGTTGATTTCCATGAAACTTCCTCTTCGTACGCCTTATAGTACTATGCTTTGCCATAACGAATACTTGTGGCACTAGTTGTAAGCAAAAACTATAAGGAACGCGGTCGAATTCTTCGAAGTTGAACGATGGAACAAGGTTTACTTTGAAATGTTGTTCTGACATCTCAAAACAACTGAGCCCCGGTTCAGTCTTCCTCCCCACAAAACACAGTCACCCAACGACAAAAACACGATTTTAAACAAGTTAACATTTTCCATTGAATTTGACAGAGTTATACCCCAAAAAACAAATGGTAAACAAACCTGTTGCTCATGGCAACCAAGCAACCAGCGTCCAAAAATCGCTAAAATCACTATGAAATTTTATGTTTTGTTAAAATCTAAGCATCCCACGCTAATCTACAGTAAATTTTGAGCTATATTCGACAAAAACACGATTTTAGAATTTTCTGCTATTTCTTCCCAATTTTAGTATCCTACCACCTTTCAGCCATTTTGGAATAAGGTCATAGATTGCTGCAATCGCGGGTCTTTTTATTTGAAATCAATACCTATAGAGTCTATTTCATCAACCTCACTTAGATACATTTTTATATACTTGTATTTGATCATTAATCTTCGCCTTTCTTGGCGTGAGGTCCAGTTTATCAAAATTCTGAATATGAATTTCACCAAGTTGTTGTTTCAATACTTTGTTTTCTTTCAGTATTTGTACAATCTTCTTTTCATCTTTATTTTCATTTGTCATATTCAGATCAGAAACCTCCTTATCAAGTTCTGCATTACGATGTAAGAGTTTCTCGACTTTTGCTGCTTCGCGCACCCTCATTTCTCGAATTTTTCGTTTCAATTTTTGATTTTCTTCGCAGATCCCAACGCGGTTGTCAATTATCATGTTGTTGATGTATGTTAAAGATAGACTGCGCGCTCGCATACGATGTCCATTGTAAGGTCTATTTTGTATGTTATGCTTAATTATATATATATATATATATATATATATATATATATATATATATATATATATATATATATATCGGCATATTTGTCATGCACACCTGGTGCTATGGCCGGCTGCACACCTGGTACTTTGGCCGGCTGCGATTCGAATCCGCGACCCCGCGACCTTCGGTTTACTAGTTCGATGAGCTCTACTAATTAATTCTTTGAAAGTTAATTTTCATGGCGATAATGTAATGTAGATAAGTTTTGTTGGAACACCACGTAAAATATTTATTTGCTAAGCTATCGGCCTGATGACTGTTGTTCAAGGTACTTTTCACACATAATGATGAGGTGGATAGCTTATCAATAAGCCTGCATCGCCTATACATCGGAGAAATGGGAAGGATCTCTCTACTCGTCTGAAGGAGAAGATCTGCTGTTGCCAAACATGCTTGGAAGTTATGATCATCGTGTTAAGTAGGAAGAGTCGTCAAGCAATAATTCGCACGACAAGCAATACTTCACTTGAAGAACAAGGGAATCTAATGAGATCTCTCAGGAGGGACAGCATTAAACAGCACGTGGTGTGCCCTATTCGGATCGGAGAACATTTTTGATTTTGTTTTTCTATAATTAATGAAATTAACGTGATACGCCATTGTATTCTTACATGATTTAATTGATCAGTTACTCAGTTTATAAATGACGTGAGCCAACAGCTTGTTATTGCTCTGATGAAGGCCTGAGTCAACAGGCCGAAAGCTTAGCAAATAAATATTTTACGTGAAGTTTCCACAAATCTTATCTATATTACATATAGAATTATCTCTAAATTCATATGCATCCATGGGCCATGGAAAACGAATGCGTCACAAGCACAATATTATCGTTCTCCTCGTACCCAGGGCCTTTGCTCAGCACTCCCTTATTTGCTGCGAATTAGGAAGTGCGGTCCTAGGTACAAGGTTAATTATATCGTATGAAGTCACACTCGCATGCGTCATGACATTTGTAATTATAGTTACGTCACAATTCTAAGGTTAGTTAATTGGAATTATCCGATTTTTCTGAAGGCGGTGTCAGAAAGTGAGTGGAAAGTGCTATTTTAATAGAATTTTAAAGTTCTCGAAATAGTGAATTGTTCTATTGCGAAAAAGGTAAAAATAATGTTATTTTACTCTTTTAAAGCTTTTTTAAACAGTTGTGTAAGCAATTAATAAATTAATTGTTGATAGGAGCGAATGAATGACACGTGAGACTGGAACGATGTGTTTGCATGCATGCACTTGAGAGTGGAGATTTGAAGAGTTACCGAAGTTTGTGATTACTAGAACTGGATAATACTGAAAGTAAATATATACCATAAAAAATCGAACCAAAACAGTTGATTTTATTATTCCAGAACTTATTTCTTGCAAAAGATAATTAAATAATAGAACATTGTAACTTGCAAGAAGAGAACGTTGGCTTTTCAGATGTAACTATTTTCGTAAATTAATGTTTGGTCAACGTAACCAGCGAATTGCGAAATCAATTTTTCTTATATCCAGAAAGCATTATTTTGCTAAGCCCCAAAAAAGTTTTTTCTCAACTGTCAGCACGTGTATCATAATTGACTTGTTCGTATTGACTTTTTGTTTCTTAACATTGGCCGTTTTTATACTACAGACGCATTATGTGTCTAGATTTAGGCAAAGTTTTTTAGCGCGACTTTAAAGGGGGTTCGAATCAGTTCGTTTTTTATAAAGACGGGTATGATATAATGCGTCTTTATCGACGTACTAAATCATATAGTTCTGGACGTCTAATGCGTCTGATGCTCGTCTTTATACGAGACAAAATTTGAAACGCATTAAAATATATACGCACTAAAAAACGTTACCCAAGTACATCCAGACGCATAATGCGTTTGTAGTATAAAAACGGCCATTACCAGCCTTAGCTGCACAAACAAAATGGTAAAACAAGAGATGAAAACAACACTCCTGTATTCTTTTGTAGAACGTTGGACAGAGTTGAACTAATGAAATCTTATCGAAAAGACGTTGTCAAGTTGCTACATATTGCAGCAACTCTATTATTTGCTCCAGTTTTGGTTCCTATGGTAGTGGTTACCTTGGTAACAGTTCTTTCTGTTGCTGGAGGAATACTGGCGCTATGCATCATGTTTGCTGCTGCTTTTCTTCCTTTCCTTTTTGGAATATTTGCTGTTCCTCTTTTCTTCAGTGCTTTTGTTACAGCTTCGGTGTACGTTTGCTCTAAAATTGCCCAACGAAGTTTGAAGGAAATTGAAAAACGTGTCAAGCCATTTGTCCAGCGCAACAAACTGCTAAATGCCTTGAGTTCCATGTGTTTTATAAAGGCAATTTATCCTGGAACCAACTCTGCTAGTGAAATCCAAGATTTGGATAAGAAGGATTCTTGGGGAGACATTCCATCATTTGAGGCTGAGATGAAACAAGAATCTAAACATGTCACCACTCCATATGTGAGTTGAATTTATTACATCAGTTGGAATAATTTTCTGATGTTGTATATATTTAAAAATTAATATACAAAATTTGTCGTTTATAAATATTTTTTTGATGTGCAGGACTGGAATTTTCCTTTCCCAAGAGCTAGCCTCGGCTGTCAATTGGCAGATGATTACGATCAAGAAGATTTCGAGAACCTGATTAGAAAGATCGAAGAACTTCATGAAATCGTCTGTTATTTGCGCACTCCGTCGAGCATGCGCAGACATTCTCTTCGCAAAACTCTATAAATTATGCATAAAGTGGCTATCGAAATTAACTTGCTGCATGTGAAGGATTAGGTTTAGGATAGGTGCTCTTTTAGGAAAGGATCGAATATTTTCTGGTGTAGGAAGCATAAGGGTAGTATTCTATGGTTTAAAGTTCAGAGTTTTAGGTTAAAGTTAGGAAATGAATTGGCGTACTAAATATGTAATCTTCTGCAGATTGCGGTTTTCAACAAAATGATCCATCAGCCGGAATGTTGATCTTTTCTTGATAGCCACGCGTCTGTAGGAGAAAAATTGTATTTAGTATGTCGATGACAGTAATTGTTAAGATATATGGATTGATTTGGTTCGCTAAGTTAGGCAAGGTTTAGGATAACAATTGACATATTAATCATGTTTCACATGGAGATTGTGGCTTTCAGGAAAATGATCCATCAGCCGGGATGTTGATCTTTTCTTGATAGTTGCGACTCCAGGGAAAAATATTGTTTAATGTGTTAATGACAGTAATAGTTTAAGGTGTTGATCCCTTTGGTTCACTGGGTTAGGCTAGGTTAGGATAGGAGTTAGCATACTAATTATGTTTCACCTGGAGATTGTGGCTTATACAGGAAAATGATCCATCAGCCGGAAAAAATATTGTTTAGTGTGTTAAGCATGGTCGTGGTATGGTTTTTTGCTTTCTTCGATCTATTAGGCTAGATTTATACTGATTATTCAGCTATGGTGCTCAGCTATGGTTGTTTTTAAGGGAAAAGTCCATCGGCATTTTTGGATGTTGAAATTTTCTTAATTATGACGATGTCTATATATAGAAATTGCAGCCCTGAATATGTTAGGTTTACATCAAATCTGAACAATTATTTTGTATTCATAGTATATAAAGGAGTAAGTTGATATAGTCGTATAGCCACTATATTTAATGTCAATAATGTACGTTTGATACTAATCATGTATGCAGTATATAATAAAGTCAACAATGTATATATAACGTTGCCTGACGAAGAATCCAATTAAACTTTGTCATTATTAATTACGCTTCCATGATATGTCTCATTGACAGTAACATATGTGCATATAGAAAATGTAATATTTAAAACACGAGCAGGAGTGTTTTATCAGATTTAAAACCACGAAGGCGCAGCCCGAGTGTTTTAGATCTGATAAAACACGTGATGCGAGTGTTTTGAATGGCTTCAAAGACGATTCGTTATTGGATGTTATGTTCATTAGTATTCTTTATACTAAAATTGTATGTTCATTGGTATTCTTTATATAAAATTGTATTATCATTAGTATTCTTTCTGACGTCAAGAAGTTTTATCAGGTATAAAACCACGGACATGATACTGATTTCCTTTGTGTTTTCCTCGTGAATTATTAATGAGTTTTTGAAGTACTATATTATGCATATGTACATCGATATGTACGTATATGTACTATTTACATAAATACATTTTCTGTATCGGGGTATATAGACGGCCAGCCAACCTCGATAAAAGTGTCTCGAAAACAACGTTGATGGCATTTTTTGTTACAAGAAGGTAACCATGCCAGATCGTATCAGATAGCGTATATTTTGAAGGTGAGGGGGGTTACGAGTCGTATAATTTGAAGTTATATACTAAAATTTTGTGTTTTTTAAAGACACACTGGGATGAATGGGATTTCTGTGGAGTGATGCAAACTATACGTAGGTGTTTTATTTTGAAAGACTCACTTCAGAGCGTTATCCAATCAGCCTCTAGTTCTGGTCAACCTAATTCGCATAACTCACGATCATAAACAAACAAAAAATATGGCGTGAATACACCTAATTATAACACTTCGAAGAAAAGCCACAACAACGGAAGCTTGCTAAGAATCAGAAATTTATTTGATCTGGTAGATGCAGAGAAGTCTCATATTCGCAATGTACTTCGTTTTTTTTTGGTAATTTGCGATACAGCCATGCACTTAATGTTAAAGCTGAGCTTTTGTACTATGCAGTACAGTGTTGCTCATGATATCTTCAGCACTTTAACTCCCCGGTTCAACAGGCTATCTTGTGATACACGGATGGTAACCGGCCTAGTTATTTTGATTAATGTCTAAGCTACATTTCTATGGTGGTTACCTGTTTGTGACAAAATGTTGGCTACTTGTTGTGGCTGTTCTTCGAAGTGTTATATATAGGTGAATTTGCGCCATGTTTCTTGTTCGTTCGTTCGTTCGTTCGTTCGTTCGTTCGTTCGTTCGTTCGTTCGTTCGTTCGCTCGTTCGTTCGTTCGTTCGTTCGTTCGTTCGTTCGTTCGTTCGTTCGTTCGTTCGTTCGTTCGTTCGTTCGTTCGTTCGTTCGTTCGTTCGTTCGTTTGTTTGTTTGTTTGTTTGTTTGTTTGTTTGTTTGTTTGTTTGTTTGTTTGTTTGTTTGTTTGTTTGTTTATGATTGTGAGTTATGCGAATTAGGATAATCAGAACCTCAACCACGCTGATTGGATAGCATTCTGAATTTAGCCAATCCAAATAAAACACAAACGTATTAGGCAGCACTTTACAGATATCCCATTCATCACATTGTGCTTCAAAAATCTCCAAATTTTAGAATATAAATCAATAATTACGACTGGTAACCCCCCTTACCTTCAAAGTATACACTATCCGATATGATTTATCATGGTTACCTTCTTGTAACAAAAAATGCCATCAAAAGTAATATTTTGAAGCCTTGACCGGTCGTCTAATACAGACACGAGGCGAAGCCGAGTGCCTGTATCCCGATACAGAACGGACACGAATTATGTAAATGGTTTCTGAAATGATCCCATTTGATAAGTTCATTTGCGTAGTAATTTTTTTAAAAAAACGTTGTCTAAGTCGAGAAAATCAAAGGTAAAGTTTATGTAAATCAAGAGGAATCTGTACCACATATGCAGACATTTATTAAACATGGATTTTCTTTGTGTTTTCCTCGTGAATTATTTAATGAGTTTTAGAAATGTATATTTATATATGTGTATTGTATATATACAGACACGGAGCCACATACAGACATTCGCGCTCACGGATAACGTACACGCGCATACGTATAGCTCGGTTACTTAAATAACAATTAAAAAACCCACTTTGGGATAAAAAATAAACAAATTTCTTTATATAATAACCTCTGAATACAAATAGAAGTGTAAATAATATTCCGCAGCTAATGTTCTCGTCCACACTGAGAACAGTTGTCAATTAATAAATCAAGCGGACAAACGTCCAAAAATCCTTCGATTAAAAAAACAGTCTATATATTACACTTCGATACAATCCCACGCCTATCACACACAAAAGCCCTCGTCTCAAAAACTCGTAAACAACTTATAATCTATTTACATAATAATTAACATAATTCATGCGAGCTAATGCGAGCTAAATAAATTAGATATTAATAAAACATAAACAATTACAAAATAAGAATTAGTTCGGAAACAGCTAATATACATTTCGGATGTTCTTAAACGTCATAATTATATCGGCTTTGTTTGGTTTGACCTTTGTAGATATGGATAACCTTTCACATGGATGGAAGCGCTATTCAAAAGGATTTATTCAGGTAAAAGAAACACATCATTTGCAAGTTATAACTCCAGGAGATCGTTTAATACAAATTTAAACTATATTACTAAGCATCATACATTCCAATAAAGTTTAACTTGAAAAAGCCGCAAATCGTTCACGTTAAGTTTCTCAAGATCTGATCTTCCAATTCATAAAGGCTGATACAGCCACAACTGTAGTTTGTTGAGCTGAATGAACTGATACCCACTGACTGACTGACTGACTGACTGACTGACTGACTGACCGACCGACCGACCGACCGACCGACCGACCGACCGACCGACCGACCGACCGAACGAACGAACGAACGAACGATCGAACGACCGAACGACCGCACTACCGACTGACCGACCGACCCACCCACCCAATCTCGTCCCCAGGGCCTGATACAGCCACAACTGTAGTTTGTTGAGCTGAATGAACATGATACCATGAACTGATATGAAATCAGGGTTAGCTAGGCAGGATGTTGCAGAAGGGGTGGGAATATAGCAAAAAATGTGTTTTAGTTTCAACGAAAAGAAAACGGTGATATTAACTTTTGGGAAGAGTCAAACGGAACATAGTGTGAATTGTATGATCAGAACTTGGAAACTTGGGTTTCGGGTCTTATCGGAAAAGGATATGTGGTCAACTTTGGGAAAGCTTTGGCTCGTAAATAAAGAATCATCGACAATCGTCTCAAATGCAGTCACCAATGATAGAGAAGGGTGTTTTATGTTAATGAGCATCGGTGTTCGTTATGGAGGATTACACCCCTGCCAGACATGGATTTTGTGCTCAGTATTTTGTTGCAATGATCAGAGACATTGTGTCTGAATATGGAACTGTGGACGTCATACTTGCTGAAATCTGCAACTTATATCTCATCATGTTTTAGTAGTACTGTACCATTGTCAAAGGGTTACGTCAAGATAGAATTAGTCGAAGCTCGAATGACAAAGTTGTTACAAGAAGCTTTCCTGGGGCCACAACTGAGGACATGAAAGACTATATAAAGCCGATGTAAAGAAGAAACCGAAGAAAGTTGTAATTCATGTTGGCACTAATCATAGTCCCTAGAAATAAATTGTCTGGAAACGCGGCCAAAGTCTTTGTTCTAGGTTTTTGTTCACGTTTGTGCACCTTATTTCACCTTAACGCTTGCTGAACACATTGTATTTTTGGTATAATGAAGCAATCAACCAATCGCAGCGTTGCTTTATAAATATTAATGAACGCAAAACAAAAGATTGTGCACCTTATTTGCCACCCTCAACCTAAATTGTAGCTCATTGTTAACCGCTTTGTTGTTCGCCGCGTCTCCAGACAATATAATTCTAGGGACTATGCACTAATGATACTCGATACCGACAGGCTAACGAAATAATGCAGGGTTTGGTTGACCTGCACCATCAAATTAAGGAAAATAGCCCCGAAACCATCATTGCTATGTCTGAGCTTATCAAACGGGATGATCATCCAACTGCCAAGTCAAAAGTGCTAGAGGTAAATAAACTAATTAGAGATTATTGCAACAAAAACAAGATAGATCTTATTAGCCATAATAACATAGACGAACGATGTCTCAATGGTTCTCGTTTATATTTAAATCGATCAGGAACAGCTTTATTTGCCAAAAATCTTATAACCCATTTAAAACGTTTCTAATAAAGATCAATTTCCAGATCACGGAATCCCCCCTGCAGATTTGATTTCCTGCGGTACACCAGAATCGATCGCTTTACCTGAACAAAATATACAAATTGTCAAGACTTTAAATAAATTGAAATGTTTTAAAGTAACACATTTAAATATAGCCTCAATTCCAAAACATTTCGATCAACTAAAAGTATTGATGATAAATAAGCCAGTCGATATATTAAGTATAAATGAAACTAGACTAGATAGCACTATTCATAATGATGAAATAACCATCCCAGGTTATGTATTATTTAGAAAAGACAGATCAAGGTCTGGTGGTGGTGTAGCCCTTTATGTAAGGAACGTTTTTAACGCTGTTGATAGAACAAAAAAATATTCCTTTGAATCTCGAGGCTATATGTGTAAAAGCAAAACCTTTTCTAGTTACTACTGTTTACCGACCACCTAGTGCTGGATCTGATTTCATGGAAAGTTTAGAAGCCTATCTACACACTCTAGAGAGCGAAGATAAAGAACTAATATTTATTGGAGATCTCAATTGCGATCTTTGTTTAAGCACACTACAATCTCACTCAAACAGATTAGTTGAAATATTAAATCTTTTTCAACTTGAACAGATGATCACTGATCCTACTCGTATAACTAGTACCTGCGAGAGTCTTCTCGATATTATAGCTACAAATAAACCTGACAAATTATTAGACTCAGGTGTCTTACATCTTGGGATCAGTGATCACAGTCTTGTTTACGGTTGCTTTAAAGTGTATATGAAACGAAAATTAAGTTTGTCTTATTTGAAAGAACTCTTAAAATAATGGGGAATATCAATTTACAACTTTTTCATATTTTACTTAGTTCTTGAGATATTTAAACTTATGTGATATTCAAATGAGATAACTTATGGTTCGTTTTTTTCTAATTAACATATTCGAAAATCGCGAATATTTTTAAGATTATTGAACAAAATCACTTGAAACTTTGCATATCGCTACAGTTCATGCAACTAAACATGAAAGACAAGTTACAAGTGATTTTGATCAATAACCGTAAAAATATTCACGATTTTAGAATATGTTAATTAGAAAAAAACGAACCATAAGTTATCTCATTTGAATATCACATAAGTCTAAATATCTCAAGAACTAAGTAAAATATGAAAAAGCTTTAAATTGATATTCCCCATCATTTTAAGAGTCCTTTCAAATAAGACAAACTAAATTTTCGTTTCATATACACTTTAAGATAGCAGTTCCAAAACAAGATCCTAAATTTATTCAAAGTACTGTTAGATCTTTTAAATATTTCAATCAAGAATATTTTAGTCAAGACCTTCACTATATGCTAAATAAACTAGACTGGAGTTCTAAAGATCCTAATAAATTAACTCTGGGAAAGTTTTAATGAAGTATTTAACTTGGTGTCAGAGATTCATGCTCCAATAAGATCCCGTAGAGTACGTAGCGAATATGCTCCGTGGCTAAGCCCAACTATAATTCAGGAAATGAACCATCGGGATCACTTAAAGAAAAGGGCGGTCATTTCGAAATTAGACTCTGCACACAGTACGTACAAATTACAAAGAAATCGAGTTAATAACCTTGTTAGAAACGCCAAAAGAAAGTTTTGCCTTGAAAGTATTGACTTAAATAAACATAACCCTAAGGAAATGTGGAAGAACATTAATTTAATTATTGGAAGAGGCGCGGACGATATTCTACGACTACAAAAATCTCTTCGCTCAAAACTAGTGATGAAAATGCAAGTAACAAACGAAATGGACATCGCCGAGACTTTAAATCAGTACTTTACTGAGGTTGGTCCCAGCCTTTCAAACAATATTAATAATATCAACATTCAGTTTTCAGATTATATAAAGCCGGTTGAGAGTAAGTTTTATTTTACTGAAGTTTCTTCTGAAATTGTGCACGAAACTTGGAAAGATATGAAATCACGAAGAGCAGCTGGGCCTGATAACAACATTTCAGCTAAATTACTGAAGGATTCAGCCAGTGTTACTTTGCCATTTCTAACAAAAATATTTCATTTATCTTTAAGCGAAGGTGTATTTCCTGACCACTGGAAAAATGCCCGAGTCTCTCCGATTTATAAATCGGGAGACAAGGAGGAATGCGGTAATTATCGTCCCATTTCCGTATAAAATTATCTGTTGTATCAAAATTATTTGAGAAATTGGTATATAAACAAATCTATTCTTACCTGGATGAAAATAATGTTCTTACACATTTTCAATCGGGTTTTAGAAAAGGTCATTCGACCTGCACATCTTTATTAAATACAACTAACACTTGGTTAGTCAACATGGATCAAGGCTTAATTAATGGCGTTATTTTTCTCGATTTAAAGAAAGCCTTTGATACAGTTGACCATAAAATATTATTAAGCAAATTAGAATTATATGGTTTTAGTAATAATTGTTTGCGATGGTTCGTTTCCTACTTGAGCAACCGTAGTCAGGTCTGTAAAGTTGGTAAGACATGTTCAACCAAAAGGTATGTGAAAACTGGTGTACCTCAGGGGTCTAATCTTGGTCCTCTGCTTTTCTCACTTTATATAAATGATCTGCCGAACTGTTTGAACGATTCCATCCCTGCCTTGTTTGCTGACGATACCAATGTAACGACAACTGGTTCTTCCATGCAAGATATTCAAATTAAATTAAATAATGAATTAGAAAACTTACATCATTGGTTGTTGGCCAATAAATTATCCCTGAATGTAGGGAAAACAGAATATATGCTTATTGGGTCTCGACAGAGGTTATCGCAAATAACCTCAGATCCAGAAATTTTAATTGGTCCACAAAATATTAATCGTGTAAAGCACACAAAAACGCTAGGAGTGTTGGTTGATGAAAATATCTCTTGGAAGAATCATATTGACGCAACATGTAAAAAACTTTCGAAAGCAATTGGATTACTGAGAAGAGTCAAAAACGTTATCAGCATCGAAAGTCTGAAACGATTATACCAGGCACTAGTAATGCCTTATTTTGACTATTGCTCTTTGGTATGGGACAATTGCTCAAACAATTTAAAAGATCAGAGCAGAAGAACAAAGTCGGTCGTATAATAATTAACAATTAGTCACCGAAGTCGAGGTGACTATCGGTGAATATTTACCGAGCCGCGAAGCGGCGAGGTAAATACACCGATAGTCACTGAGACTGAGGTGACTAATTGTTTTAGTATAATTTCAGAGGTTGATAAAAAACCAATAACGTTGAAACAAAAACTGCCTTCATTTTAACAGTGGTGATTCTGTTTATTTTATTCACAGACGATGTTATGCGCGGATCAAATCGAAATGTCAACATCCCCCCCCCGGGCACACATGGGGAATTTGGATTTTTTTATTTTATATTGGTCAAATTCCCCACCTATGTTCTTTTCTCCCGTTCAAATATACCATGTTTTGGAAAAATTGGAGATCAAATGCCCCACCCTCAACGATTCTATACAAATATTGAAACAAATATTCGTTTAATGCGAACTCTGTGAACATAAACTTAAACATCAAAATCATTGTACATATCAGTTTCCAAAGTTGAAAATGTCTTAGTCCTTGCTTTTCTGTTTGTTTTCCCTTCTTGTTTCCCGTGCTTTCTGCGTACCAAGCTCTTTTGTGATAAGCTTTTTCTTTAAATGTTCCACCCAGATGGTCACTTCTACTTCTGATAGTAGACATCTCTTTGCAAGAGCAGGAATGTCTATTAATGGCTTCTCAAATTCACTTTTTATGATCTGACTTGGTGGCAATGCTCTTACTAACTCCCATTTGTTGTGCATTTGTGCACATTTGTGCATTTGTCCATATTTAAATAAATAAACGTGTGGCAATGCTTTTAAAAGTTTCGAGTGAAATCAGAAATCGCCGCTATCGTGGCAAAACATTTTGGTTATTGTCACTGAGTATAGACATGGACAGTGAACATTTCAGTGAACAGTAAGAAAGTTTCTTACTTTCAAAGATTTGTTTTAACCTGACCAGACCGTTTTCTTCCAGCCACTCACAAACAAAAGAAATCTTTTGACCAGAAAAATCTGACAAATTCGCCGCCGCCATTTTGAACAGAATCTGTTCAAATTCCCCACCCCCCTAGCAAATTCCCCACCCTCCACTGGGTTAGAGCGTCAAATTCCCGCCACCCTAAAATGCCGAACGATCAAATTCCCCATGTATGCCCGGGGGGGGGGATGTTGACATTTCGATTTGATCCGCGCATTAGCAAGCCACAGTCTTTGTCAGTAAATAATTTCAAAAATAAAGTAAACAACATCCTACTTTGTAATTCAACTTGTACATACATTCAAATATATGCTAAAAATACTTTTATTCTGGTGTTTTGGATCCTGTGTTACGGCTTTTTTGCACTTAATTCATGTTCAATATGTTCTTCACTCATGACAAAGTTTTCGAAAACATCGCCACGACCAAAACCTAGCCAAAACATACAAAAAATACGAAGAATTATAGAAAATATACTTCCTTACCTTTATAAAGTTTTGTTTTTACGATATTCGATATGTACAACATCTCAGTGATAAATGTTTTCAGTATTATGCTCTTTTGTTTGTCTCAAAAACTACAGACCCCATTTTGAAAAAAAAAATCAACAGTTCAATGAATCAACAAATTCTAAAATCTCATACTTCAAAATGACAACTCAGAGGGGGAGACTGAAACGAGTAAAGTCACTGCAGTGTTGAACAAGTACCAGTCTCTTTTCTAAAACTACTTTTGAAGAACAATTTCTTGTGATGCAATAGTCACCGCGCTAGGCGGTGACTATTACTTCAGATTCACCGCTGAGCGGACCAATCAGAAAGCTGGAAAGCCTCTTTTCCACTATGAAATTATACTAACAGGTGATAGTTATTATATGTCCTCTACAAATACCCGAATAAAACTCGGGTGGAAAGATTTACAAACACGAAAGGATGAACAGCTGACGCGCCTTATTAAGAAAATTATAGCTGGCAAATCAAATCAAATCAAATCAAGGTAACTTATCTCATTTGTTTTCTGTAACAAATCGATAAGTAACAATTGTATGCTTTCCTTACCTAAACCCAACACTAATGCCATGAAAAAAAGTTTCAGCTATAGAGCTCAGTCCGTGATCTGGAATGCCCTACCTAACGAGGAAGAGATAATATAGAAATTAAGGGCTAACTATTGGTAAAAACGTTTTGAATTAACCTTTTGTTGTTGTAAATAATATTTTATATCATTGTACTTATATTTTTTATCAATATATTTTCAATAGTAGTGTAGTTGTTTTTAAAATTTAAAAAAAATTGTAATTATAGATCAGTTAGTATTAAATAAAGCATGTAAGTATAGTTGTAACACACGGCCCTTTGAAAAACAACTGTTATACTTTTAGTTGAATAGGCTACCGTGTATAAATAATTTTAAATAAATAAATATATAAATAAATAAATAAATCTCTATTTAGTCAGACAGTTAGCTAGTTTTTCTTATTTTTTTTCGTAATTAAGTTGTAAAAATACTCTTCAGAATTTGGAGGCAATAAAGATTTAACTGACTGACTGGCGGGCTGGCGGGCTGGCGGGCTGGCGGGCTGGCGGGCTGGCGGGCTGGCGGGCTGGCGGGCTGGCGGGCTGGCGGACTGACTGACTGACTGACTGACTGACTGACTGACTGACTGACTGACTGACTGACTGACTGACTGACTGACTGACTGACTGACTGACTGACTGACTGACTGACTGACTGACTGACTGACTGACTGACTGACTGACTGACTGACTGACTGACTGACTGACTGACTGACTGACTGACTGACTACTATATATCGCTCTGACGCTTGCATAAATCTCATGTTTCCGGGCTCGGGAAAATACATCCGTAACTTACAACTAGATCAAATCAGAACAGATTAGTTCGACTTGGTCAAGAAGCAAACACTGGTGAACCATAGATAATGGAAGGGGAACTGGATAGGAAACTTCAAACGAGGTTAAAGAACCGGAAACGTTGTTTGGACAACTTGCTATGGTAATTACACACTTAAAAGCAGCTAATGCACCTATTGCTGAAATTAGACAAAAGTGTAGTATCAAGTTCAGCAGTGTCTGATTTTAGCCATGTGAGACCACCCGTTAGGTGCATTAGCTGCTTATAACTGTATAATTACCATAGCAAGTTGTGCAAACATCGTTTCCGGTTTCGTAAGTTTCCTATCCAGTTCCCCTTCCATTATCTATGGGTGAACACATCCCGGTGGTATTTTCGGTCAAACTATAAGCTATATGCATTACTTTGTATTTGTTTGTATTTGTTTAATCAGTCTTCGTATGTATAATGAATTATCCGATCATCCGATTTGATATATTTTTCAAATATTACGTGTACATTGAAGAATGTTTGGAGATTCTTAATCTTTTAGTGGTAAACCGTCTAATTTAGCCTCATTTTTGGACACTATACTCAGACTATACACCTTATTCCAAAATGGTCGCTGAATTCATATTCTTTTATATAGCCATAAATTGGCCACTGATCTCCTTATAAACTCGTTTTCATGTACGAAATTCAAATTAATTTTTACTCTAAAACGAGGCCATGTCAGAGGGTGGTAAAGGGTATTTTCGTGGGCTGTAAATTGGCAATATATTTCCTTGTGAAATGTGAAAGGCCGGAATTTTGTGTCGTGAAACGTGATTTGTATTCCAGCCGTGATTGTCTATACCGTAATAATTGTCCGTGAAATGAGGATAAAGTGCTGAAGTTGTCGTGAACTGTGATGAAGCATTACGTATTTTATAATTTTTAAGATTATAAGTTTAATTGGTTCTGATCTGCGAGAGCCATCGTTCCAGACTTGCCAAATTCTCTCGCTTATATAGTCTTTATCGATACTCGCTCGCGCGTCCACGATCTATAGGGTCCCTATTCACACTGCATAAATTAGAGCATCGCATATAAAGGTCAACAAACTATGAATATAATATAAATAAGTTTTGTGGAAACACCACGTAAAATATTTCTTTGCTAAGCTTTCGGCCTGTTGACTCAGGCCTTCATCAGAGCAATGACAACAAGTTGTTGGCTCACGTCATTTATAAACTAAGCAACTGATCAATTAAATCACGTAAGAATACAATGGCGTATCACGTTAATTTTATTAATTAGAAAACAAAATCAAGCGCGAACAATTTGTGACGAAGAACATCTTCAGGAAGAATTAGATCACCTTAAGTTGGTTTTAACTAACAACGGTTTTCCTGGGAAGATGATTCAAGCTTCTATGACTCCTTCGGTACATCCAGAGCCGAATACACAGCCCCAGCAAGAACCACCTTCAGTTTCTCTTCCGTATATCGGACCAGCATCTCACAAGATTGAGAGGATTCTAAATCGTGCTGGTATGAAGGTATTTCACAGTAGTCAACACAAATTGTTCAAGGTACTTTTCACACATAAAGATGAAGTGGATAGCTTATCTAAGCCGGGAGTGTATCGCATTCCTTGTGAGTGTGGCTTGGTGTACATCGGAGAAACGGGAAGGAATCTCTCAACTCGCCTGAAGGAACACAAGACATCTTGCATAAAAGCGCAACAAGAAAAGTCTGCTGTTGCCAAACACGCTTGGACGTATGACCATCGTGTTAAGTGGGAAGAGTCATCACTCTTAGCCAGCGACAAGCAATACTTCACGCGAAGAACTAGAGAATCCATTGAGATCGCCAAACATCACACTATTTCTCAGGAGGGACAGCCATTAAATAGCACGTGGCGTGCCCTATTCGGAGAACATTCTTGATTTTGTTTTCTAATTAATAAAATTAACGTGATACGCCATTGTATTCTTACGTGATTTAATTGATCAGTTGCTTAGTTTATAAATGACGTGAGCCAACAACTTGTTGTCATTGCTCTGATGAAGGCCTGAGTCAACAGGCCGAAAGCTTAGCAAAGAAATATTTTACGTGGTGTTTCCACAAAACTTATTTATATTACTTTATCGCCATGAAAACGTTCAAAGAATTAAACTATGAATAAATTGTCAGTGTGGTCAAGTACAGCGACTCCAACAACATGTGCTTGTGTAGCACCTGACAACATGGGCCTGTGTAGTTGCATTTTTCGCAACTGCTCCCGGTTTGGACTTAAAATGTATATATTCTACACTCGAATTTTCCTTCACCCTAAATCCTTAGAACATGCTATGTAATCGAGTGAAATGCCCAATATCATTTATAATATACCCAATTCTCTCCTGGCATTACCACCTTATTATATATACAGAACTCGCGATCAAGCTCTCGGCAACGGCCTCCGTGGCTCAGTGGTCAGAGCATTGCACTAGAATCGCAAGGTCGTGGGTTCAATTCCTGCCGGAGGGCCTGTGCGTGTAGTTGCATTTTTCGCAACTGCTCCCAGTTTGGACTTAAAATGTATATATTCTACACTCGAATTTTCCTTCACCCTAAATCCTTAGAACATGCTATGTAATCGAGTGAAATGCAGCCTAGCCTTAGCCAGTATTTTACAGCAAGACAAGCTCTTATGGCCTTCTAAACAAGGTCTACTAGAGTTTACTTTCTATATATATGTTGATGGTTGTCAGGTTTTGCCACACGAGCGACATAAAGGCTGGAACACCTGAAGCGTGTCAAATATTTCCGAGGCTGAGGTATTTTTCTTATTTTTCTAATCTTCTTTGCTTTCTTCCTGTTAACAACTAGAATACCTTGTTGGGCCATAGTTAATAGAAAATATACATGGTTTGGAAGCTAACAAAAGTCATTGTTTTATGTTTTTGTTCGGGTTTATGGAAATTTTTGCACTTTCACGGTTACTGAACATATTGTGTTTTCTGTATAATGAAGCAATCATCCAATAGCAACGTTGGGGTTGAATCACTCAACTGTACTGTTTAAATATTAATAAACCTAAAACAAAGGATTTGGCACCTTCATGTACCTTTCAACATGAATCGTAGCTTGATTGTTAACCGCTTTGAAGTTTGCCGGGTTTCCAAACCATGTATATTTTCTATTAACTATATATGGTTGGGCACACGGCCTGATCGACCGAACTGATCGATGCTTACTATGGTAGTCCGATATTTTCTAACAGACAGTTGTGCAGATATTGGTGAAATGATTTCTTCCGTGACAAGGTTCGAGGGATTATCACAAGTTTGTTCTTCACGTGTTGTTCACTGAGCTTTGTCCATTGATCAGCGCTAATGGGCGAGGTTTTGCCAGTTGTTTGTGAAATGATTTCCTCGTCCACATTCCACGGGAATGAACACAACTATGTTATTCCCGTGAGGCTTATCGATCACCATGCAGTCAAGGTTTGCCAGTCGAGATTTCGCCAGCTGTTTGTGAGATGACTTCCTTGACCAGATGGTTCGAGGGATGATCACAAATGCTTTTTCACGCAAGGTTCATCGATTACCGGCAAGGTTTTGTCAGGGCGAGATTTCGTCAGTTGTTTGTGAAATGACTTGCTTGACCAGATGGTTCGAGGGATGATCACAAATGTTATTCCCGTGAGGTTTATCGATTACCAGCAAGGTCTAACCAGGGCGAGATTTCGCCAGTTGTTTGTGAAATGACTTCCTTGACCAGATGGTTCGAGGGATGATCACAAATGTTATTCTCGTGAGGTTTATCGGTTACAGCAAGGTTTTGCCAGGGCGATCGCGATATTTCGCCACTTGTTAATTTGTGAAATGACTACCTTGACCAGATGGTTCGAGGATGATCAGTGATCACAAACGTTTTTCACGCAAGGTTCATCCGTTACCGGCAATTAGGTTTTGCCAGGGCGAGATTTCGCCTGTTGTTTGTGAGACGACTTCCTTGACCAGATGGTTCGATGGATAATCACAAATGTTTTTCACGCGAGGTTCATCAATTACCGGCAAGGTTTTGCCAGGGCGAGATTTCTCCAGTTTGTGAAATGACTTCCTTGACCAGATGGTTCAGGGGATGACCACAAATGTTATTCACGTGAGGTTTATCGATAACCGGCAAGATTTTGCCAGGGCGAGATTTTGATAGTTGTTTGTGAAATGACTTCCTCGACCAGATGTTTCGAGGGAGGATCACAAATGTTATTCCCGTGAGGTTCATCGATTACCGGCAAGATTATGCCAGGGCGAGATTTTGCCAGTTGTTTGTTGTGAAATGACTTCCTCGACCAGATGGTTCGAGGGATAATCACAAATGTTATTCACCTGGCTGAGGTTTATCGATTACCGGCAAAGTTTTGCCAGGGCGAGATTTTTGCCAGTTGTTCGTGAAATGACTTCCTTCACCCGATGGGTTGAGGGATGATCTCAAATGCATGTTATTCCCGTGAGGTTCATCGATTACCAGTCAAGCTTTTCCATGGTGAGATTTTGCCAGTGTTTGTGGAATGACTCCCTCTGCCTGGTGGCTCAAGCCAACGTGAGGTTGATGCCCCTATGGATTACCGGGCAAGGCTTTGCCAGGGAGAGGAGTCTCCAGTTGCTGGTTTGTGATACAACTTCCTCTTCTAATATGACCCGATGGGTGCGGGTGTCAGGGTTGTCGATTACTGCATGGGCAAGAATTCACCAGGGTGTGCTTTCACCGGTTTTTGTGCTATGCAGTTCAGAGTTGTATTCTGAAATATGGGCGAAATTTTCCAACAATGAGATGCAGCCCTAACGGGCCTGTGCGACATCGGTTCTATGTTGATTATCTTATAATACGTTACTCTGTTGGATTTGACAATGGGGACTTTAAGATCTACGACGTCAACCTCAACGACGACGGCGGTTAAATAGGCAAGATAAGTTCTACAATTTAAAGACGTCACGGTTAACTGGCTATTATATTTGGTATTTGAAGCTAGTTAATGACTTCTCAAACGCCCCAGTATTGCCAAAAGTGGTCTTAAAGTCCCTACTAGATGACGGCGCAACGTTAATTGCTGTGCCCTTTATTACGTCGTATAGGTTTAACGGTAGGCGGAGTTCCCGTCATGGAGTCTTGGTAGTTCTGAAAACGGGGTACCTCAATCAACCCTCCCAGTTTACTGGGTCAGGACTGTCACTTCTCCACTGACGGTGGGTTCCTCCTTTTTCTCCTTGTTTTATTATAGATTTTGTCGTTGTCTTATTTTATATGATGTATTTTCTTATGCCAACTTGTACATTGTTGCTAGAATGGGCGTATCATACTTCATTTGCTCCTAAACTGAAGTTATACTAACTGCTCAAGCAGGTCAAACGTCCATCACATGACTGAACTTTGTGGAGGGCCCCACTGTCGGTGGCGAGGTGATGTCCTTGGCCTGGTACATGATATTAACGCGTCACTGCGGACATTCCCACCGATTTGTTATCCAATTTTACTATATCCTCATTCATCAGAGCGTTTGGGTCATCACCCCACAATCGGTTCATATATTTGTTTAGATTAAGAGAAAATGTTTCCGCCGAAGTTCGAGGCCGTCTTCAACTTTTCTGGGTTTTCCTACGGACGAAAACATTGCCGCATAACGTCTCAATCACCGCGGCTAGCTATATTTCAACTGAATGAACTATTCTACAGTTTCTCAGCCTTTTGGATTTCTTTCTATAAGAAAGTAGTAACGATTGGCGCGTAGGCTTTAAGCCTAGGGGAGACTAAGCGCCATATGCTAGGGACTAAGCACCATATATATGTAATGTATCATTTCCTCCACGCCAAAGTATGTTTAGCAATAGCAAACGGCACAGTCTGTGTCCAACTTTACAGAAAACCAATAGTCTCTTTTTAGGTGGGTTTAGTTTTGGAATTAGGTATCCGTTGTCGACCCCGTAAAGTAAGTATTATGTTATAAGACGAAATCAATGATAGAGTTTAATATATTATTAGTTGCTGGGAGTTTGTGCAAGGCTTCAATATGCAGTAGATCATTAATGGTCTCTTGTGTTAAGGGATGAGAATTGGGGTGTGAGAATTGGGGTGTAAGAATTGGGGTGTAAGGTTTGGGGTGTAAGGATTGGGGTATATGAGCCAAATAATGGTCTCCTGGTAGTGTACAGAAGCATGGAAAGCTACAGAAAGGGTGGGAGGCGGATTTTCTCCCCATACCTTAATAGCGATGCGATATATATTGTTGCAGTGTGAAATAGAATACTATTCCTACCGCTCCCCAGACAGGTGTTTATGGTCTATAATTCATTTAGTTAATCTTTAGAAAGCTAAGTATGGGTGTTTGCGCCTGTCTCGTTTGGCTAACTAATATTTTAGTAAATATACTGCTGTATAATCTTCTCAATAAAGATTAGAAAACATCCAATTTGGATAAAATCTTTTGTAAAAATGATAAAATGTGCCACTAAAAATATATTAAAAGTTTCATTGTAAGGTCTATTTTGTATGCATGCGCAATTATATATATATATATATATATATATATATATATATATATATATATATATATATATATATATATATATATATATATATATATATATATATCGGCATATTTGTCATGCACACCTGGTGCTATGAAAACTCTACTTGGGCCGGCTGCGATTCGAATCCGCGACTTTCACACATAAAGATGAGGTGAATAGCTTATCAACAAGTCTGCATGGCCGAGTGTATCGCATTCCATGTGCGGAATGTGGCTTGGAATACATCGGGGAAACGGGAATTAGGATTTCTCTACTCGCCTGAAGAGCTAAATCTGCTGTTGCCAAACACGCTTGGAAGGTATAACCACCGTGTTAAGTAATAATTCGTCAAGCAATAATTCGCGCGACAAGCAATACTTCACTCGAAGAACAAGGGAATCCATTGAGATTGCAAAACATCACAGTATCTCACAGGCAGCCCATCTTGGCAGCGCGTGGGCACCTGTGGCGGACTCGAAAGACGCGCGGGGGACTGTGGCAGGGGATTTAAAAAAAATAGAAAACGGTTACCGGAAGCGAGGAAAAAACGGGGGGAAAGGGGGGGAGGGAGAGGAAAAAATATAAGGGATGAAACACCAAACGTTCAACGTGCATGGAATGTGCTCCGCAAGTAGCCAGGACATCTTGTATCGTCGGGAGCCACCGTTGGAATACTGAAACCCACTGAAACTCAGAGTCAGATGAATGTGCAATAAATCAATAATCCTGAGACTTCCCGCTTTATCCGAAAAGCTTATCGTAGGATTTCGTAGCTATCCGAAGTGTCAACGATGATGTAGTGTCCTAGCTACTTGCGGAACACATCTCCCGAAAATACGATATGATATGTAATTTAGCTGCAAAATCACGGCTAAATTTTGCATCATTTTGATTTATATTTTGATAAATGAATCATTATCACAACTACTTCGCTCAATTGTCTTACAATTTGAATACCTACGGGCGCTTAAAACGATGTTCAAAACGAGGAAGAATTCGTGTTTCATCCCTTTATTATTTTCCTAAACACACCACGATCGAGTGTGCCACAGGGTGCCCACGCTCTGCCAAGATGTTCTCCCTGTGAGTATCTCTCAGGAGGGACAGCATTAAACAGCACGTGGTGTGCCCTATTCGGATCGGAGAACATTTTTGATTTTGTTTTTCTATAATTAATAAAATTAACGTGATACGCCATTGTATTCTTACGTAATTTAATTGATCAGTTGCTTAGTTTATAAATGACGTGAGCCAACAGCTTGTTATTGCTCTGATGAAGGCCTGAGTCAACAGGCCGAAAGCTTAGCAAATAAATATTTTACGTGATGTTTCCACAAAACGTATCTATATTACATATAGAATTATCACTAAATTCATATGCATCCATGGGCCAATGGCGAACGAATGCGTCACAAGCACAATATTATATAAATAAGTTTTGTGGAAACACCACGTAAAATATTTCTTTGCTAAGCTTTCGGCCTGTTGACTCAGGCCTTCATCAGAGCTGAGCAATGACAATGAAGGCCTGAGTCAAAAGGCTGAAAGCTTAGCAAAGAAATATTTTACGTGGTGTTTCCACAAAACTTATTTATATTACTTTATCGCCATGAAAACGTTCAAAGAATTAAGCACAATATTATCGTCAACCTCGTACCCAGGGCCTTTGCTCAGCACTCCCTTACTTGCTACAAGGTTTAATTATATCGTATGAAGTCACACTCGCATGCGTCATGACATTTGTAATTATAGTTACGTCACAATTCTAAAGTTAGTTAATTGGAATTATCCGATTTTTCTGAAGGCGGTGTCAGAAAGTGAGTGGAAAGTGCTATTTTAATAGAATTTTAAAGTTCTCGAAATAGTGAATTGTTCTATTGCGAAAAAGGTAAAAATAATGTTATTTTACTCTTTTAAAGCTTTTTTAAACAGTTGTGTAAGCAATTAATAAATTAATTGTTGATAGGAGCGAATGAATGACACGTGAGACTGGAACGATGCGTTTGCATGCATGCACTTGAGAGTGGAGATTTGAAGAGTTACCGAAGTTTGTGATTACTAGAACTGGATAATACTGAAAGTAAATATATACCATAAAAAGTCGAACCAAAATAGTTGATTTTATTATTCCAGAACTTATTTCTTGCAAAAGATATTTAATTAATAGAACATTGTAATTTGCAAGAAGAGCCGGAACGTTGGCATTTCAGATGTAACTATTTTCGTAAATTAATGTTTGGTCAACGTAACCAGCGAATCACGAAATCAGTTTTTCTTTTATCGAGAAAGCATTATTTTGCTAAGCCCCCAAAAAGTTTTTTCTCAACTGTCAGCACGCGTATCATAATTGACTTGTTCGCATTGACTTTTTGTTTCTTAACATTGGTCGTTTTTATACTGGAGACGCATTATGTGTCTAGATGTGGGCAAAGTTTTTTAGCGCGACTTTAAAGGGAGCTCGAATCAGTTCGTTTTTATAAAGACGGGTATGATTTAATGCGTCTTTATCGGCGTACTAAATCATATAGTTCTGGACGACTAATGCGTCTGATGCCCGTCTTTATACGAGACAAAATTTGAAACGCATTAAAATATATACGCACTAAAAAACGTTACCCAAGTACATCCAGGCGCATGATGCGTTTGTAGAATAAAAACGGCCATTACCAGCCTTAGCTGCACAAACCAAATGGTAAAAAAAGAGATGAGGAGACTATTTATGTTAATGTATAACTGAATCAAAATTTTTAATGCTTTCCGTTTCCGTCGGAGAAACTAGGAAACTACCACAGATTTTACTCCATTAAATCTTCCTTCAAAAATTCGGAAAACATAATATTTCGAGAAAGAAAGCGCATCACTGCATCAGTTTTGGAGCTGTCGTCTGACTAGAACCAAAAGGCTACTTTGATCGTATCTATACAGGTGGCTTCCAGGGGCGGATTTAGGATTTTGGAAATGTCAGTCAAAGATGTGGTCCACATATGTAGGGGGGTCCGGGGGCATGCCCCCCCGGAAATTTTTTGAAATTTGGGTCTCTAAAATGGCATTTCCCGTGATCTGACAACATATTTGAGTCAACTTTGTTAAGTTTTAAAGCATATTTTTAATAGCACATTTTATCATTTTTACAAAAGATTTTCATTTAAACTGAGAAAATTACAGCATTATATATTTACAAAGCTAATTAAAATATTAGTTAGCTGAACGAGACAGGCGCGAACACCTATGCTTTAAAAAAATTAACTATTCAATGAATCAAAGACCTTGTCATAGCCTGTTATTTAGTGTGTAATTTTCTCCATAAATTAGGGGAGAAAATCGGATAAACAGTAGATATATATATAATTATTGGTCTCATAACCTCATTGTATTGTAGTATAAAAAATTGGCTGTTTCACCAGGGAAAAAGCTGGAAATTTTTTGTTTGACATTTTTAGAATTTTTGCCAGACTGGAATGAGGTTTCCTTTAGGATTTTGCTTAAGGTTGGATGTTCAGACTGTTTTCTTTTTTGACCAGTTGGACAAAAAAGTAAAGGATGGTTAGGTTTGAATTTATCACCAGACTTTACCAAACCATCAACACAGAATAGAATATGAATGTCATCTACTACTGGTACTGCTTTCAGAGGAGAACGGGCTTTAACTTTACGATTAAACAATAACTTACACCTATGGTCTCCACAATGTGGATAGTAGGAAACTATATTTCTGTTAAGAACAGAAGAAAGACCAAGAATACAAAGAAAAGATGACCATTTCTTATTACCACAATTAACAATAGCCTCCTTCTTCACTAGCTCATCCCCAGACAACCCTGAATCTAAGCATTCAAAGGAAACTGATAAAGGTAAAAGATTATTTAAACTTCTACCAAAATCTTCCTGATGCTCAGCAACAGCAGCGAAGAAACATGGATGGTTTGAATAAAAATTAGCATGGAGCTAGAAAAGCTCAATGCATGTCAACACTCTCAAATCATCAACAAGGGTATTGTTACCTACCAATACCAACGAAATTGAGCTGTAAAGACAATTGCCAGTAGCTTCAGATCTAAACAAATATTTAAAACCAATATTAAACGCCTGAGTAATTGATTTGTGACATGTTCGATCTGTTAATAAATTATATGTTATCTTATTTCACAACCACGCGGTTAAAATATATCTTCATCAGAGCAAGATTATAAACAAATAAGTTGAAAAGTAAACAGTATTCATTTCAAAATCATGAAACGAAAGGTCCGATAAAATTTAAAGTCGGACTAAACCTTGCCTTAAGAATCAATTCATTGATCCTTCATTCCAAATTCACATACAAGAGCTGCTGGTTGGCAAGCGTGAAATATGCTAATGCCGCCATGCTGAATAATATGTCTGAACTCTGAACTCAGACTTCACTAGGACGCAAAATGATATTATAGTACGATATTGAAACTGGACAAAAACACATGTATTCGACACTAGACTGTTTGTAGATTTGAAATGAAACAAGACGACCTTAACTTACCTTACAGCAGTGCATGGCTTGGGAATAAATGACTCCGCGCCAAAATTCCTCAAGAAGCTCGAAATGCTTCCAATCGCGTTTACATTTTCCTCGCTTGAAAGAAATCGGCGATCGTGTAATTAAACTTGATGACAAATCATCGTAGATTGTTCGAAGTATGTCTTCATCGTTGCTGTTAAAAGCAGCTAAAACCCGTTCGAAAACGCTTACCACAGAACTCATGACTGAAACACAGAAGCTTCGATGTACCCAGCTGACTCAGCAATGGTGCAGATCCAGCAAAACGCTTGAAATCGACGCGAGAGCCAATCAGGTTTGAGGCAAATCCAGCGAAAAAGTGGTTGCCATGGTGCAGATCCAGCAAAACCCTTGAAATCAACGCGAGAGCCAATCAGGTTTGAGGCAAATCCAGCAAAAAAGTGGTTGCCATGGTGCAGATCCAGCAAAACTTTCAAAGCGAACGCTGACCACCGGTCATCTCTGCTCGGTGTTTGCTTGACTCAATCTCTCCGAAGAACTAGTCTGATTGCGCAATTATTCTTGTGATTTTTTACGTCAGTCGCGTGACTGGTCTGATGTATGCTAAATCCGCCCCTGGCTTCATTATTTCGATAATGTCAACACTCCTGTATTCTTTTGTAGAACGTTGGACAGAGTTGAACTAATGGAATCTTATCGAAAAGATGTTGTCAGGTTGCTACTGATTGCAGCAACTCTATTATTTGCTCCAGTCTTGGTTCCTGTGATAGTGGTTACCTTGGTAACAGTTCTTTCTGTTGCTGGAGGAATACTGGCGCTATGCGTCATGTTTGCTGCTCCTTTTCTTCCTTTCCTTTTTGGAATATTTGCTGTTCCTCTTTTCTTCAGTGCTTTTGTTACAGCATCGGTGTACGTTTGCTTTAAAATTGTCCAACGAAGTTTGAAGGAAATTGAAAAACGTGTCAAGCCATTTGTCCAGCGCAACAAACTGCTAAATACCTTGAGTTCCATGTGTTTTATAAAGGCAATTTATCCTGGAACCAACTCTGCTGGTGAAATGCAAGATTTGGATAAGAAGGATTCTTGGGGAGACATTCCATCATTTGAGGCTGAGATGAAACAAGAATCCAAACATGTCACCATTCCATATGTGAGTTGAATTTTTCACATCAGTTGGAATAATTTTCTAATGTTATATATATTTAGAAATTAATATACAAAATTTGTCGTTTATAAACATTTTTTTGATGTGCAGGACTGGTATTTTCCTTTCCCAAGAGCTAGCCGTGGCTGTCAATTGGCAGATGATTACGATCAAGAAGATTTCGAGAAAATGATTAGAAAGATCGAAGAACTTCATGAAATCGTCTGTTATTTGCGCACTCCGTCGAGCATGCGCAGACATTCTCTTCGCAAAACTCTATAATTATGTATAAAGTGGCTATCGAAATTAACTTGCTGCAGATGAAGGATTAGGTTTAGGACAAGGGTGCTCTTTTAGGAAAGGATCGAATTTTTTCTGGTGTAGGAAGTATAAGGGTAGTATTCTATGGTTTAAACTTCAGAGTTTTAGGTTAAAGTTAGGAAATGAATTGGCGTACTAAATATGTAATCTTCTGCAGATTGCGGTTTTCAACAAAATGATCCATCAGCCGGGATGTTGATCTTTTCTTGATAGCGACGTGTCTGTAGGAGGAAAATTGTATTTAGTATGTCGATGACAGTATAAATATGGATTTATTTGGTTCACTAAGTTAGGCAATGTTTAGGATAACAGTTGACATATTAATCATGTTTCACCTGGAAATTGTAGCTTTCAGGAAAATGATCCATCAGCCGGGATGTTGATCTTTTCTTGATGGTTGCGACTCCAGGGAAAAATATTGTTTAATGTGTTAATGACAGTAATAGTTTAAGGTGTTGATCCCTTAATTGGTTCACTGGGTTAGGCTAGGTTTAGGATAGGAGTTAGCATACTAATTATGTTTCACCTGGAGATTGTGGCTTTCAGGAAAATGATCCATCAGCCGGGATGTTGATCTTTTCTTGATGGTTGCGACTCCAGGGAAAAATATTGTTTAATGTGTTAATGACAGTAATAGTTTAAGGTGTTGATCCCTTAATTGGTTCACTGGGTTAGGCTAGGTTTAGGATAGGAGTTAGCATACTAATTATGTTTCACCTGGAGATTGTGGCTTTCAGGAAAATGATCCATCAGCCGGGATGTTGATCTTTTCTTGATAGCTGCTACTCTGGGAAAAAAAATATTGTTTAGTGTGTTGAGCACAGTCGTGGTATGGTTTTTTGCTTTCTTCGGTTTATTAGGCTAGGTTTATACTGATTATTCAGCTATGGTGTTCAGCTATGGTTGTTTTTAAGGGAAAAGTCCATCGGCCTTTTGGATGTTGAAATTTTCTTAATTATGGCGATGTCTATATATAAAAATTGCAGTCCTGAATATGTTAGGTCTACATCAAATCTGAACAATTATTTTGTATTCATAGTATAAAGGAGTAAGTTGATGTAGTCGTATAGCCACTATATTTAATGTCAATAATGTACGTTTGATACTAATCATGTATGCAGTATATAATAAAGTCAACAATGTATATATAACGTTGCCTGACGAAAAATCCAATTAAACCTTGTCATTATTAATTACGTTTCCATGATATGTCTCATTGACAGTTACAGATGTGTATATGTATAGTATATGTAATATTTAAAACACGAGCAGGAGTGTTTTATCAGATTTAAAACCACGAAGACGCAGTCCGAGTGTTTTAGATTTGATAAACCACGTGATGCGAGTGTTTTGAATGGTTTCAAAAACGATTCGTTATTGGATGTTATGTTCATTAGTATTCTTGATATAAAATTGTATGTTCATTCGTATTCTTCAGATAAAATTGTATGTTCATTAGTATTCTTTCTGATGTCAAGAAGTTTTATCACGGGTATAAAACCACGAAAATGGTACTGATTTCCTTTGTGTTTTCCTCATGAATTATTAACTGATGAGTTTTTGAAGTGCTAGATTATGTATATGTACATCGATACGTACGTATATGTACTATTTACAGAATGAGTGGCCTTTCTGTATCGGGTTATACAGACACGCCACACGAGGCGAAGCCGAGTGCCTGTATCCCGATACAGAACAGACACGAATTGTGTAAATGGCTTCTAAAATGATCCCATTTGGTAAGTTCATTTGCGTAGTAATTTTTCTTAAAAAAATGTTGTCTAAGTCGAGAAAATCAAAGGTAAAGTTTATGTAAATCAAGGGGAATCTGTATCACATATATAGACATTCATTAAACAGTGCTGTTCTGAACACCAGTTACTTATTAACCCGAAGAAGACCAAACACGTACTCATTGGAACGCGGCAATTGCTTCAAAGTTTTCCTTCAGATATGAACCTAAGTTTCCTAGGGGAGACTATTAG
>OZ035997.1:29011566-29479066 GCA_964035015.1 Corallium rubrum
CAATCCCTTGATGCCCTTCATGTGCCAGTTGAAGTGTGGTCTGTCGAAGACTTGATGGAATCACAATGCGTGTTCCGCGAAGAAGTAAGTTACCCAGTGTTGAAAATTCCTCCTTGATGCTGAAGAACGGGCGCGTTTCATTGGTTTTCTGCCATTTTCCAGACATGGTGTACTCGTGAACCAGTTTGAGGACAGGATCTTTCTTGCTTGCATCTTCCGATTGGGCGATTGTCATGGCTTTTGGCACTGCATTGTGGGCGATGTAGTGAATATACTGTTCGGCGACATTTCGTTCTCTGGTGACTTGGTTTGACAAGGGCAGCCGAGACAGAACATCCGCAGGATTGTTGACACCAGGTGAATATTTAAGCCGGAATGTGTATGGCTGTAAACGTAGACCCCATCGTTCTATTCGAGCAGGTGGCTTTGAGGTGGGACTGTAGATCACCTCCAAAGGTTTGTGATCTGTGAGAAGGTCAAAGTTAGTGCCATAAAGGTAAAGATGAAACCTCTCACAACCCCACACCACTGCCAATGCCTCACGTTCAGTTTGTGAGTATCGTGTCTCCACACTTGTGAGTGTGCGACTAGCGTATGCTATGGGCTTTATTTCACCGTCCTGAGTTTGTGTTAGAATAGCACCAAGGTCCACGGGACTGGCATCAACTCGTAACTGTGTAGGAGCAGCTGGATCGTAATGAGCCATTACATCAGTGCTGGTTAATGCATTCTTCAGGTTATCAAAAGCGGTCTGATGCTCACTTCTCCATACCCATTGGACAGACTTGCGGGTTAGTTGTCGAAGAGGATAAGCAATAGTGGAAAAATCTGGTATGAAACGGCTGCAGAAATTTGCCAATCCCAGAAAACTTCGAACTTCCGAGCCATTAGTTGGTGTTGGGGCATTGTGGATGGCTTCGGTGGTTTGATTGTTTGGTCGTAGTCCTGCAGCAGAAATGTCAAATCCAAAAAATGTGATTTCAGGTACATTGAACTTACATTTGTCACCGTTTAAGGTAAGCTGTCGCTCTTGGAGTCGGGTGAGTACTTGGTGTAAGTTTTGGTCATGCTCCACTTGGTCTTTCCCAAATACTATGATGTCATCTGAAATGTTCTTGACACCTGGTAAACCCTGTAATACTTGTTGAATTGTATGTTGATACATCTCCGGTGCAGCAGAAATGCCAAACATCAAACGTTTGTAACGAAACAAGCCTTTGTGAGTAGTAAATGTTCTGAGCTCACGAGATTGTTCATCTAATTCAATTTGATGGTATCCCCATTTAAGATCTAATTTGGAAAAAACTGCTGCTCCATTGAGGTCGTGGAGTGTTTCTTCAATGGTGGGGATGGGGTACCTTTCTCGAATCACGGCTGTGTTGACACGGCGCATATCTACGCAAATACGAACTTCTCCACTTGGTTTTGGTACAACAACTAATGGGGAGACCCAAGGCATTGGGCCACTCACTGGTTCAATGACATCGAGTCTCTCAAGTTCTTCAAGTTTGGCTGAAACTCGTTTGCGGACATGGAATGGAATCCGTCGTGAAGGTTGTGCAACTGGTTTGATAGAAGGGTCAGTGGAAATTTGTAAGCTTTCCCACGCCATCAAAAACTCTTGGATACTGTTCACGAAGAGCATTTGTAGATGCACTCACATTTAGGGAGTTGACTTGGGGTCCAACATGAAGGAGGTCAAGTTGTGTAGCAGTTTTCCGACCGAGGAGACACCCCGCTGACTGAGTATTGACGAACTTCGCTAAGATTTCTCGACTGTTGTACTTTACCCGACCGGATATTGTTCCTAGGACATTTAGCGGTGTTGTAGACCCGTACGGGAAAACACGGAGATCTCAGTCGATGGTAGGTGTCGAGATCGAGTACGTTAACACTGGCTCCCGAATCAATAAGAAAGTTGATTTGGACATCTTCGATTTCAACATTGGCAGCACCATCTTCTTTGGCCTGTGAAGTATTCAAAGTAAACAACCACTCGTCCCCGGAGGATTCGTCGTCGACGTCGTGGACTTCAATTTGTTTAGCATATTCGTGTTTGTTTACCTCTGACGTTGGAGGTTTTCGGTTAGGCAACTGTCGAAAAATCCGAGCAAAGTGGCCTAGTTTTCCACAATTTCGACAGGTCTGGTTCAGCGCTGGACAATTGGCGTCTTTGGCTCGGTGGTCGTCCTGCTCGTCGAGATTCGTTCTCTGGCTCAGAGTTATGGCGTGGCGGTGTCAGAGAAGTCCTGTTGTTTCGTATGGCATTGAGGTGGGCAGATGAATCGACGTTATGCTCGATGCTCGCAGCCTGATGTTCTGATTGTTCGAAAGCACGACCAAGTGAGAGCAACGTCTCTAAAGTGAGATCTCGCTCGCGTAGTACACGACGTCGAAGAGCTGTCGATGCACATTTCTCGATTACTTGGTCGCGAATCATTTCTGAAGCATTTTCACCGAACTGGCACGTTTTGCTGAGGATGCGAAGGCGAGTAACGAACTTGTCCAGGGATTCGTCTGGACCTTGAGATGTTTGTCGAAAAACATGGCGCTCGGAGGGAATGTTCTGGCAAGGTTGAAAATGTTCGGTCAGCTTGTCGAGAGCAGTTTTGTAATCGTCGCCAGTGTTGGTTAGAGTCTCAAAAATGTCTTGCACGTCTGCTCCGGCCAGGTGGAGTAAAATGGCACGCTTTTGTTTTTGATCAGTGATTCCCGACGCTCGAAGGTAATAATCCAATGATTTCTTCCATTTCTCCCACCGTTGGGATAACGAGTGAGTATCTGCAACTGAGAACGGTTGGATTGCAGGCAAGTCAATAACTTTCGCCATTGTGCGTTTCCTTTTTTGTTTTGTCCTCGTCGCCAGTTATAGTATTAAAGTCTACGCCTCTAAACACTTTTATTCATCCACTTCTGTTCTCTTACATGTGCTCTCCCTCTCTCTCTCTCCCCATCCTCGTTCCCGCGTTCCTATAGTCACGTGACTCAAAGCCTACTTATTTGGGACACTACAGCCATGGGTACCAAAATGGGCCCTAACTATGCCAACTTATTTGTTGGTTATGTGGAATGTTATGTTCTCCATTAATGGTAATAAGCTGGGCACTTCTGTGTTTTACAAGACCACTGACTCTCATAGCTACCTCCTCTTCTCCTCTCATCATCCTAAACACACCAAAACGTCCATTCCTTTCTCTCAATTTCTTCGTCTTCGCCGCCTCTGCAGTGAAGACGACGACTTCAATGCCAAATGTTTGGAAATGAGAAACTTTTTTGTTAATCGCGGTTATCCTTCCCACCTCTTAGACACTGCCTTACACAAGGTCTCCAACATTTCCCGTTCAGACACCTTAAGCGAACCTTTGGCTACCATTTCTAATAAAAAAGTACCTCTAGTTCTCATTTTTCATCCCTTCAATTTCAAAGTAACGGACATCATTAGCCGCAATTTTGACCTCATTAAAAATGACCCAGAAACATCTTCCATTTTCTCTGAGAAACCCCTAGTATCTTTTCGGCATAGCAAAAACATCCGGGAAAATGTTGTTCACGGCTCACTGCAGCAAGCCTTGGTATCACATGTTGGCACCAGCTCTTGCTGTCGTGGTAGGTGCAACACCTGTAAATATTTAGACTCCTCAATTTCAATTTTGGCTCCAAAATGTAGGTTCAACATAACATAGTTTCACTTGCACTTCCTCCAACCTCATTTACTGTATCTCTTGCAGTAAATGTCCCATGCTTTACATCGGAGAAACTGGAAGACGTTTAGGTGACAGGTTTGTTGAACACCTTCGTGATGTCAAAAACAATGTGCAAAACAAACCTGTTGCCAGGCACTTCAACAGTGCCAACCACTCCTTTTCTAACATGAAAATCTGCGCCATTCAGCCCATTACAGGTTGTAACAATACTCGTCGTAAACAAGAAATGCGTCTCATTTACAAAGTTGGTACCATTCACCCTCACGGCCTCAATGAGCGATTCTCTTTCATTTAGCTCACTCCACCACCATATTCCACACCTTTTCCTTAACCTTTTTCTGATGATTTAAATAGTAATTTATAACCTGTTTCTTTGTCTATTTGCAGGTAGCTGACCCACAAATTGGGTCAGCACCTGCACACAGGCTAAAATTACATATTAATTTATTTGTTTAATTTGTTTTTATTGGCTTACATGTGTTCACGTGATTCCCATTGTAGCTCTGCTATAAATACGCGTGACCACATGTGAGTTGTTTACTAATTTCTCCTGACGAAGGGCCTTCGCTCGAAACGTCGAGAAGATTTTTCTCTGTTTTTCAGGCCAACGTGACTTAACCCTGGTAATATATATATATATATATATTTAAAATAATCATTAATAATTCATGAAGAAAACACAAAAGAAATCATGACCGTGAAGGAGGTCGTATATCTGACACAAACCACACGTGATTGTGTCAGATATACAACCACTAGTGGTTGTATATCAGGTCTATCTCCGTTCTAAAACATTGAAATTGAGCTTTTTCTGAATTAATCTGAACAAATATTACTCATATTAACATCAAAGACTCGGCGTATTTTAAGCTATTTACAATATTCGTGTCCGTGTTGTATTCGATATGACAAGCTCTCGCCTTCGGCTCGAGCTTGTATATCCAATACAACACGGACACTCATATTGTAAATACTATATATATATATATATATCGGCATATTTGTCATGCACACCTGTTGCTATGAAAACTCTACTGGGGCCTGCTGCGATTCGAATCCGCGACCTTCGGTTTACTAGTTCGATGCTCTACCAATTAATTCTTTGAAAGTTTTCATGGCGATAATGCAATGTAGATACGTTTTGTGGAAACACCACGTAAAATATTTATTTGCTAAGCTTTCGGCCTGATGACTGTTGTTGAAGGTACTTTTCACACATAATGATGAGGTGGATAGCTTATCAATAAGCCTGCATTGCCGAGTGTATCGCATTCCACGTAAATGTGGCTTGGTATACATGGGAGAAATGGGAAAGATCTCTCCTGAGTCAACAGGCCGAAAGCTTAGCAAATAAATATTTTACGTGATGTTTCCACAAAACTTATCTATATTACATATAGAATTATCACTAAATTCATATGCATCCATGGGCCATGGGGAACGAATGCCTCACAAGCACAATATTATCGTCAACCTCGTACCCAGGGTCTTTGCTCAGCACTCCCTTATTTGCTGCTGCAGCGAATGAGGAAGTGCGGACCTATTGAATTATATCATATGAAGTCACACTCGCATGCGTCATGACATTTGTAATTATAGTTACGTCACAATTCTAAAGTTAGTTAATTGGAATTATCCGATTTTTCTGAAGGCGGTGTCAGAAAGTGAGTGGAAAGTGCTATTTTAATAGAATTTTAAAGTTCTCGAAATAGTGAATTGTTCTATTGCGAAAAAGGTAAAAATAATGTTATTTTACATTTTTAAAGCTTTTTTAAACAGTTGTGTAAGCAATTAATAAATTAATTGTTGATAGAAGCGAATGAATGACACGTGAGACTGGAACGATGCGTTTGCATGCACTTGACAGTGGAGATTTGAAAAGAGTTACCGAAGTTTGTGATTACTAGAACTGGATAATACTGAAAATAAATATATACCATAAAACATCGAACCAAAACAGTTGATTTTATTATTCCAGAACTTATATCCAAAAAGTATTACTTTGCTAAGCCCCAACAAAGTTTTTTCTCAACTGTCAGCACGCGTATCATAATTGACTTGTTCGCATTGTCTTTTTGTTTCTTAACATTCCCCATTTTTATACTACAGACGCATTATGTGTCTTGACGTGGGCAAAGTTTTTTAGCGCGACTTTAAAGGGGGCTCGAATCAGTTCGTTTTTTATAAAGACGGGTATGATTTAATGCGTCGTTATCGACGTAGTAAATCATATAGTTCTGGACGTCTAATGCGTCTGATGCCCGTCTTTATACGAGACAAAATTTGAAACTCATTAAAATATATACGCACTAGAAAACGTTACCCTGCAAGTACATCCAGACACATAATGCGTTTGTAGAATAAAAACGGCCATTACCAGTCTTAGCTGCACAAACCAAATGGTAAAACAAGAGATTAGGAGATTATTTATGTTAATGTATAACTGAATCAAAATTTTTAATGCTTTCCGTTTCCGGCGTAGAAACTAGGAAACTGCCACAGATTTTACTTCATTTAACCTTCCTTCAAAAATTCGGAAAAAAAAATATTTCGAGAAAGAAAGCGCATCATCACTGCGTCAATTTTGGAGCTGTCGTCTGACTAGAGCCAAAAGACTACTTGATCATATCTATATAGGTGGCTTCATTATTTCGATGATAATGTCAACACTCCTGTATTCTTTTGTAGAACGTTGGACAGAGTTGAACTAATGAAATCTTATCGAAAAGATGTTGTCAAGTTGCTACATATTGCAGCAACTCTATTATTTGCTCCAGTTTTGGTTCCTATGATAGTGGTTACCTTGGTAACAGTTCTTTCTGTTGCTGGAGGAATACTGGCGCTATGCATCATGTTTGCTGCTGCTTTTCTTCCTTTCCTTTTTGGAATACTTGCTGTTCCTCTTTTCTTCAGTGCTTTTGTTACAGCTTCGGCATACGTTTGCTCTAAAATTGCCCAACGAAGTTTGAAGGAAATTGAAAAACGTGTCAAGCCATTTGTCCAGCGCAACAAACTGCTAAATGCCTTGAGTTCCATGTGTTTTATAAAGGCAATTTATCCTGGAACCAACTCTGCTAGTGAAATCCAAGATTTGGATAAGAAGGATTCTTGGGGAGACATTCCATCATTTGAGGCTGAGATGAAACAAGAATCTAAACATGTCACCATTCCATATGTGAGTTGAATTTCTTACATCAGTTGGAATAATTTTCTAATGTTATATTTAAAAATTAATATACAAAATTTGTCGTTTATAAACATTTTTTTGATGTGCAGGACTGGCATTTTCCTTTCCCAAGAGCTAGCCGTGGCTGTCAATTGGCAGATGATTACGATCAAGAAGATTTCGAGAACCTGATTAGAAAGATCGAAGAACTTCATGAAATCGTCTGTTATTTGCGCACTCCGTCGAGCATGCGCAGACATTCTCTTCGCAAAACTCAATAATTATGTATAAAGTGGCTATCGAAATTAACTTGCTGCAGATGAAGGATTAGGTTTAGGACAAGGGTGCTCTTTTAGGAAAGGATCGAATTTTTTCTGGTGTAGGAAGTATAAGGGTAGTATTCTATGGTTTAAACTTCAGAGTTTTAGGTTAAAGTTAGGAAATGAATTGGCGTACTAAATATGTAATCTTCTGCAGATTGCGGTTTTCAACAAAATGATCCATCAGCCGGATGTTGATCTTTTCTTGATAGCGACGTGTCTGTAGGAGGAAAATTGTATTTAGTATGTCGATGACAGTATAAATATGGATTTATTTGGTTCACTAAGTTAGGCAATGTTTAGGATAACAGTTGACATATTAATCATGTTTCACCTGGAAATTGTAGCTTTCAGGAAAATGATCCATCAGCCGGGATGTTGATCTTTTCTTGATGGTTGCGACTCCAGGGAAAAATATTGTTTAATGTGTTAATGACAGTAATAGTTTAAGGTGTTGATCCCTTAATTGGTTCACTGGGTTAGGCTAGGTTTAGGATAGGAGTTAGCATACTAATTATGTTTCACCTGGAGATTGTGGCTTTCAGGGAAAAAATCCATCAGCCGGGATGTTGATCTTTTCTTGATAGCTGCTATTCTGGGAAAAAATATTGTTTAGTGTGTTGAGCACAGTCGTGGTATGGTTTTTTGCGTTATTCGGTTTATTAGGCTAGGTTTATACTGATTATTCAGCTATGGTGTTCAACTATGGTTGTTTTTAAGGGAAAAGTCCATTGGCGTTTTGGATGTTGAAATTTTCTTAATTATGGCGATGTCTATATATAGAAATTGCAGCCCTGAATATGTTAGGTCTACATCAAATCTGAACAATTATTTTGTATTCATAGTATAAAGGAGTAAGTTGATGTAGTCGTATAGCCACTATATTTAATGTCAATAATGTACGTTTGATACTAATCATGTATGCAGTATATAATAAAGTCAACAATGTATATATAACGTTGCCTGACGAAAAATCCAATTAAACCTTGTCATTATTAATTACGTTTCCATGATATGTCTCATTGACAGTTACAGATGTGTATATGTATAGTATATGTAATATTTAAAACACGAGCAGGAGTGTTTTATCCGATTTAAAGAAGGCGCAGCCCGAGTGTTTTAGATTTGATAAACCACGTGATGCGAGTGTTTTTGATGGTTTCAAAAACGTATTCTTTATATAAAATTGTATGTTCATTCGTATTCTTTAGATAAAATTGTATGTTCATTAGTATTCTTTCTGATATCAAGAAGTTTTATCACGGGTATAAAACCACGGACATGGTACTGATTTCCTATTTGTTTTCCTCGTGAATTATTAATGCATTTTTGAAGTACTAGATTATGTATATGTGGATCGATACATACGTATATGTACTATTTACAGAATGAGTGGCCTTTCTGTATCGGGGTATACAGACACGTCACACGAGGCGAAGCCGAGTGCCTGTATCCCGATACAGAACGGACACGAATTGTGTAAATGGCTTCTAAAATGATCCCATTTGGTAAGTTCATTTGCGTAGTAATTTTTCTAAAAAAACGTTGTCTAAGTCGAGAAAATCAAAGGTAAAGTTTATGTAAATCAAGAGGAATCTGTATCACATATACAGACATTCATTAAACATGGCTTTTCTTTGTGTTTCCCTCATGAATTATTAATGAGTTTTAGAAATGTATTTATATATGTGTATTGTATATATACAGACACGGAGACACATACAGACATTCGCGCACACGGATAACGTACACGCGCACACGTATAGTTCGGTTACTTAAATAACAATTAAAAAAAACACACTTTTGGATAAAATATAAACAAATTTCTTTATATAATAACCTCTAAATACAAGTAGAAGTTTAAATAATATTCCTCAGCTAATATACATTTCGGATGTTTTTAAACGTCATAATTATATCAGCTTTGTTGCCATAAGTACAAAATGGCGACGCCCATGTTATCTATGGATCGTTTCCCCTCCGTGGTTTGACCTTTGTAGATATGGATAACCTTTCACATGGATGGAAGTGCTATTCAAATGGATTTATTCAGGTAAAATAAACACATCATTTGCAAGTTATAACTCCAAGAGATCGTATTAATACAAATTTAAACTATATTACTAAGCATCATACATTCCAATAAAGTTTAACTTGAAAAAGCCGCAAATCGTTCACGTTGAGTTTCTCAAGATCTCCCAAGGCATACAGGCTGATACAGCCACAACTGTAGTTTGTTTAGCTGAACGAACTGATACCCACGAAGATAGCTTGGTTACCGTTTATATTGTAGTGTTATTGCTTTTTGGTTTCCCGACAACAAATTACCTATGAATATTGTTGGTTTTTTTTGTAACCAATCAACCAACCGGCCAACGAACGAACGAACGAACGAACGAACGAACGAACGGACGGACGAACGAACGAACGAACGAACGAACGAACGAACGAACGAACGAACGAACGAACGAACGAACGAACGAACGAACGAACGAACGAACGAACGAACGAACGAACGAACGAACGAACGAACGAACGAACGAACGAACGAACGAACGAACGAACGAACGAACGAACGAACGAACGAACGAACGAACGAACGAACGAACGAACGAACGAACGAACGAACGAACGAACGAACGAACGAACGAACGAACGAACGAACGAACGAACGAACGAACGAACGAACGAACGAACGAACGAACGAACGAACGAACGAACGAACGAACGAACGAACGGACGGACGAACGAACGGCCTGGCTGGCTGGCTGGCTGGCTGGCTGGCTGGCTGGCTGGCTGGCTGGCTGGCTGGCTGGCTGGCTGGCTGGCTGGCTGGCTGGCTGGCTGGCTGGCTGGCTGGCTGGCTGGCTGGCTGGCTGGCTGGCTGGCTGGCTGGCTGGCTGGCTGGCTGGCTGGCTGGCTGGCTGGCTGGCTGGCTGGCTGGCTGGCTGACTGACTGACTGACTGACTGACTGACTGACTGACTGACTGACTGACTGACTGCATGCATGCATGACTGACTGACTACCATATATATATCGCCCTGACGCTTGCATAAATCTCATGTTTCGGGCTCGGGAAAATACATCCGTAACTTACAACTACCCGGCGGTATTTTCAGTCAGGCTATTCGATAAGCCATATGCATTACTTTGTCTTTGTTTGTATTTGTTTAATCAGTCTTCCTATGTATAATGAATTATCCGATCATCCGATTTGATATATTTTTCAAATATTACGTGTAAATTGAAGAATGTTTGGAGATTCTTAATCTTTTAGTGGTAAACCGTCTAATTTAGCCTCATTTTTAAACACTATACTCAGACTATACACCTTATTCCAAAATGGTCGCTGAATTCATATTCTTTTATATAGCCATAAATTGGCCACTGATCTCCTTATGAACTCGTTTTCATGTACGAAATTCAAAATAATTTTTATAGAGTAAAATAGAGGCCATATAGGAGGGTGGTAAAGGGTATTTTCGTGAGCTGTAAATTGGCAATATATTTTCTTGTGAAATGTGAAAGGCCGGAATTTTGTGTCGTGAAACGTGATTTGTATTCTAGCCATGAGCCGTGATTGTCTATACCGTAATAATTGTCCGTGAAATGAGAATAAAGTGCTGAAGTTGTCGTGAACTGTGATGAAGCATTACGTATTTTATAATTTTTAAGATTATAAGTTTAATTTGTTCTGATCTGCGAGAGCCATCGTTCCAGACTTGCCAAAGTCTCTCGCTTAAGCCTTCACGCCAACAGCTATCGCTTCAATACTACATAACCTATGCGGTTCATATTAATAGCATAAGTTAAATGAATTGAGTGCTACACAATAAACCTAAAATTGCCATATATACATGTTTAGTGAATACATGTTTAGAAAATATTCAACTTTTTCTGCAACCATTGGCAATTTGGTCACACCCAGTCTTGATTGACAGGTTTTATTACCACTTGAATCAAACAACTGTCTGTTTTTTTTAGGTTTATTGTGTAGAAGCATTAATAAGGAACAATACTTGTACATTTCAAGGCACTACCGTAAATACTTTAAGTGGTAGAGGTGTTAAGCCGTGAACAGTTCCCAAAAAATTTAATATGCAGAAAATGGAATTTTAAGATGAAGTAATGTTTGGATTTCAATGAAAGTACCTTTCTTTGTGTCAATACAACTATACATGTCAAAATGTTCCTGCAGCATATGTTTCCCCCCCTGATTGATCGTTTGATCTTCAACTGTGTTAGTGGGCCAACCTTCTTAAAGGAAACAGACTTATGTGTCGTCGATTGAAGTGGATTCGTTATAAAGAACGACGAGCAGCCAGTTCGACGACCAACATCAGTGCGTTCTTCGGTCTTTCTCTTCTTACATTCCGTGTGTTGATTTCCCTGAAACTTCCTCTTCGTACGCCTTATAGTACTATGCTTTGCCATAACGAATACTTGTGGCACTAGTTGTAAGCAAAAACTATAAGAAACGCGGTCGAATTCTTCGAAGTTGAACGATGGAACAAGGTTTACTTTGAAATGTTGTTCTGACATCTCAAAACAACTGAGTCCCGGTCCAGTCTTCCTCCCCACAAAACACAGTCACCCAACGACAAAAACACGATTGTAAACAAGTTAACATTTTCCATTGAATTTGACAGAGTCATACCCCGAAAAACAAAGGGTAAACATACCTGTTGCTCATGGCAACCATGCAAGCAACTAGCGTCCAAAAATCGCTAAAATCACTATGAATTTTTATGTTTTGCTAAAATATAAGCATCCCACGCTAATCTACAGTAAATTTTGAGGTATATTCGACAAAAATACGATTTTAGAATTTTCTGCTATTTCAATTGAAATCAATACCTATAGAGTCTATATCATCAACCTCACTTAGAAACATTTTTATATACTTATATTTGATCATTAATCTTCGCCTTTCTTGGCGTGAGGTCCAGTTTATCAAAATTCTGAATATGAATTTCACCTAGTTGTTGTTTCAATACTTTATTTTCTTTCAGTATTTGTACAATCTTCTTTTCATCTTTATTTTCATTTGTCATATTCAGATCAGAAACCTCCTTATCAAGTTCAGCATTACGATGCAATGATATATATTGATATATATATATATATAAATATATATATATATATATATATATATATATATATATATATATATATATATATATATATATATATATATATATATATATATATATATATATATATATATATATATATATATAGGCATATTTGTCATGCACACCTGTTGCTATGAAAACTCTACTTGGGCCGGCTGCGATTCGAATCCGCGAACTTCGGTTTACTAGTTCGATGCTCTACTAATTAATTCTTTGAAAGTTTTCATGGCGATAATGCAATGTAGATACGTTTTGTGGAAACATCACGTAAAATATTTATTTGATAAGCTTTCGGCCTGATGACTGTTGTTCAAGGTACTTTTCACACGTAATGATGAGGTGGATAGCTTATCAATAAGCCTGCATGGCCGAGTGTATCGCATTCCATGTGAATGTGGCTTGGTATACATCGGAGAAATGGGAAGGATCTCTCTACTCGTCTGAAGGAGCAAATCTGCTGTTGCCAAACATGCTTGGAAGTTATGACCATCGTGTTAAGTAGGAAGAGTCGTCAAGCAATAATCCGCGCGACAAGCAATACTTCACTCGAAGAACAAGGGAATCTATTGAGATTGCAAAACATCACACATCTCTCAGGAGAGACAGCTTTAAACAGCACGTGGTGTGCCCTGTTCGGATCGGAGAACATTTTTGATTTTGTTTTTCTATAATTAATAAAATTAACGTGATACGCCATTGTATTCTTACATGATTTAATTGATCAGTTGCTTAGTTTATAAATGATGTGAGCCAACAGCTTATTGTTATTGCTCTGATGAAGGCCTGAGTCAACAGGCCGAAAGCTTTAGCAAATAAATACTTTACGTGACGTTTCCACAAAACTTATGTATATTACATATAGAATTATCACTAAATTCATATGCATCCATGGGCCATGGCGAACGAATGCGTCACAAGCACAATATTATCGTCAACCTCGTACCCAGGGCGTTTGCTCAGCACTCCCTTATTTGCTGCTGCAGCGAATGGACCTTTCCCCTTTTAGCAAAAACCGCAATGCATCATGGTAGAGTGGTAACGCTCATCTGCCAAGCAAAATGGCGGGAGAGGATCGGGCGTTTTGTGTGGCAGAGGACTTTTGCTTTTTAAACGAATGTCATCAAATAAAATAGCAAAAAAACTTATCTTTACGGTTAAGGAGGTTTTTACTCGGACTCTAAACTAGATATAAGGCAATCGCGGCGGTTTCTGTTGGAAATATTGACTCGGGTTGACTGGACAAACAATGGCAGTTCGAAGATAAACATTCTAGAAGAAGCGTCTTAATGTACAATTGTAGGTGAGTAGACTTGGCTATTTAATCTCATAAGAATCTTTTGTTATAGGACTAAGCGGCGACGCCTAGTTTATTTAGATCGCAAATATTTTGTGCATCGGAATGCATGTTGAGGACTTTTTCGTCTTTGCAATCTCGAGCAAGTTTTCCTTAATTACCACCCGTCGTTCGATAAACATTTAAGTAAAGAGAAAGACCTTTAAATTTGTTTTGGCGCCAGTAAACCCGGTTTCCTTGTCAACGGCAAAGCTCAGGTCTTTTGCAAAAGCGTTAACTTGAACAGAAACTGTAATTTGGTATTCTTGTTGTATTTTGTTTCTGAATTTCTTTGTAACTGTGGAAGAAGCTTCTTGACACCATTAATTGCTGTAGGTTTTAAATATAGGTTAGTTGTGTGTTTTTTAAATATAAACATTTAGCTAAAAAGTTGATTTTCCAAACTGACAAGGCAGTTGGCACAATTTTAAATTATTATTGTTGTTTACTAATTGTTTATAAAGGCTTTTTTATAAATCTGATAAAAAGATAATTAATTTAATTTGTATTATAGAATTGTAAATAATTCAGTTTAACTATTAGCAAGATTTAGTTAGGTTAAAATTCAAATAATAATTGTGTTCAAATTTATGTAAATAGTTAGGATAGTTAGATATAATGTTAAATAAGTAAATAAATTAATATTAAATAAATAAATAAACAGAAGCCAAACCACAAACAATGAACGAAGAAAACAACAGATTACTGCAGGTACAGGACACAGAGTCATGGACAAGAGATTTAAAGTCACTTCCACTATTTTCACATCATCTGCTGCAAAAACATTTTATAACTGAAACCAAAGCAGAGGACAGTGCAACCAGTGCTTATGCATGAACACAAGAAATTAGGTTTACTTACCAGCTTTTCAAAGACACAGTAGGTATGTGAAACAAGTTCAAGTGAAACCAGAAGTAAAAATAGATGGTGACCAAGTACGGTATGTCATTCAAAAAGAACAGTCCATGCATCAATGAAGAGTAAAAGTTAGTTATCTATGTGCACTTAAATCAGTCAACAGGAGTGTTATTTGTGCAAATTGTTTGTGCAAATTGTTTGTGCAAAAAGAATTGGAAAAAGTGGATGCAGCAAACATGTCGGTGATGCCACTGCACTATTTAGTACAGTTGGCATTAACAGAAGTTCCCGATGATATCCAACCTGCACACAGCTTCTTTAACAATGGCATGTGCCAAGAAATTATGTAACATATGAAGCAATGCTTTTGAGGATTTGAGATTTAAGTTTGAGGCAGTCAGTTTCAGCTTTTGTTCCTCATACCATTTTTTACAATCAGATTGGCTCCTGATGTTCCTTTCAATTTCCAATGTTGTGTCATGTGTTGTACCTAAATTTTCTTCCACAAATCCCATATTATTTTCATCTATACAGTATATGTTTGGTTACTAGTGTCTACTTGCAAATTTTCTAGCATTTGTTCCTGAATATGAGTGTCATGTAGATGGCAGGTTATATCCTGCAATTCTGTAGTTTCTCAAATGAAATAGGTTTAATTTATAGTCATTTGATACCAACAATTTACTGAGGTAACTAGCTTTCCCTGCCTGTTCTAACCCATGAGTCAATTCCTCTATTCTGGCATGGCTGCAATTCTCTTGCAAAATGTGGAGTAGGAGTGTAGTTGACTGAATCTCTGTTTGGTAATTCATGTTTTCTTCCTTTGTCACCATTTTCATAAGAGGCCTTACCACATCTTAAATCCTCAAAAGCATTGCTTCATATGTTACATAATTTCATGGCACATGCCATTGTTAAAGAAGCTGTGTGCAGGTTGGATATAATTGGGAACTTCTGTTAATGCCAACTGTAATAATAATAATCAAGAATTAAAACAATAGTGCAGCAACATCACTGACATGTTTGCTGCATCCATTTTTTCCAATTCTTTTTGCACAAATAATTTGCACAAACAACACTCCTGTTGACTGATTTAAGTGCACATAGATAACTAATTACTCTTCATTGATGCATGGACTGTTCTTTTTGAATAACATACTGTACTTGGTCACCATCTATTTTTACTTCTGGTTTCACTTGAACTTGTTTCACATACTTACTGTATCTTTGAAAAGCTGGTAAGTAAACCTAATTTCTTGTGTTCATGCATAAGCACCAGTTGCACTGTCATCTGCTTGGGTTTCAGTTATAAAATGTTTTTGCAGCAGATGATGTGAAAATAGTGGAAGTGACTTTAAATCTCTTGTCCATGACTTTGTGTCCTGTAGCAGCAGTAATTTGTTGTTCTCTTCATTCATTGTTTGTGGTTTGGCTTCTGTTTATTTATTTATTTAATATTAATTTATTTACTTATTTAACATTATATCTAACTATCCTAACTATTTACATAAATTTGAACACAATTATTATTTGAATTTTAACCTAACTAAATCTTGCTAATAGTTAAACTGAATTATTTACAATTCTATAATACAAATTAAATTAATTATCTTTTTATCAGATTTATAAAAAAGCCTTTATAAACAATTAGCAAACAACAATAATAATTTAAAATTGTGCCAACTGCCTTGTCAGCTTGGAAAATCAACTTTTTAGCTAAATGTTTATATTTAAAAAACACACAACTAACCTATATTTAAAACCTACAGCAATTAATGGTGTCAAGAAGCTTCTTCCACGGTTACAAAGAAATTCAGAAACAAAATACAACAAGAATACCAAATTACAGTTTCTGTTCAAGTTAACGCTTTTGCAAAAGACCTGAGCTTTGCCGTTGACAAGGAAACCGGGTTTACTGGCGCCAAAACAAATTTAAATGTCTTTCTCTTACTTAAATGTTTATCGAACGACGGGTGGTAATTAAGGAAAACTTGCTCGAGATTGCAAAGACGAAAAAGTCCTCAACATGCATTCCGATGCACAAAATATTTGCGATCTAAATAAACTAGGCGTCGCCGCTTAGTCCTATAACAAAAGATTCTTATGAGATTAAATAGCCAAGTCTACTCACCTACAATTGTACATTAAGACGCTTCTTCTAGAATGTTTATCTTCGAACTGCCATTGTTTGTCCAGTCAACCCGAGTCAATATTTCCAACAGAAACCGCCGCGATTGCCTTATATCTAGTTTAGAGTCCGAGTAAAAACCTCCTTAACCGTAAAGATAAGTTTTTTTGCTATTTTATTTGATGACATTCGTTTAAAAAGCAAAAGTCCTCTGCCACACAAAACGCCCGCTCCTCTCCCGCCATTTTGCTTGGCAGATGAGCGTTACCACTCTACCATGATGCATTGCGGTTTTTGCTAAAAGGGGAAAGGTCCATTAGGAAGTGCGGACCTAGTGAAGTCACTGACACTCGCATGCGTCATGACATTTGTAATTATAGTTACGTCACAATTCTAAAGTTAGTTAATTGGAATTATCCGATTTTTCTGAAGGCGGTGTCAGAAAGTGAGTGGAAAGTGCTATTTTAATAGAATTTTAAAGTTCTCGAAATAGTGAATTGTTCTATTGCGAAAAAGGTAAAAATAATGTTATTTTACTCTTTTAAAGCTTTTTTAAACAGTTGTGTAAGCAATTAATAAATTAATTGTTGATAGAAGCGAATGGATGAGACGTGAGACTGGAACGATGCGTTTGCATGCATGCACTTGAGAGTGGGGATTTGAAGAGTTACCGAAGTTTGTGATTATTAGAACTGGATAATACTGAAAGTAAATATATACCATAAAAAATCGAACCAAAACAGTTGATTTTATTATTCCAGAACTTATTTCTTGCAAAAGATAATTAATTAACAGAACACTGTAATTTGCAAGAAGAGAACGTTGGCATTTCAGATGTAACTATTTTCGTAAATTAATGTTTGGTCAACGTAACCAGCGAATCACGAAATCAATTTTTCTTATATTCAGAAAGCATTATTTTGCTAAGCCCCCAAAAGTTTTTTCTCAACTGTCAGCACGCGTATCATAATTGACTTGTTCGCATTGACTTTTTGTTTCTTAACATTGGCCGTTTTTATACTACAGACGCATTATGTGTCTAGATGTGGGCAAAGTTTTTTAGCGCGACTTTAAAGGGGGCTCGAATCAGTTCGTCTTTATCGACGTACTAAATCATATAGTTCTGGACGTCTAATGCGTCTGATGCCCGTCTTTATACGAGACAAAATTTGAAACGCATTAAAATATATACGCACTAAAAACGTTGCCCAAGTACATCCAGACGCATAATGCGTTTGTAGTATAAAAACGGCCATTACCAGTCTTAGCTGCCCAAACAAAATGGTAAAACAAGAGATTAGGAGATTATTTATGTTATTGTATAACTGAATCAAAATTCTTAATGCTTTCCGTTTCCGGCGTAGAAACTAGGAAACTACCACAGATTTTACTCCATTAAATCTTCCTTCAAAAATTCGGAAAACAAAACATTTCAAGAAAGAAAGCGCATCACTGCATCAATTTTGGAGCTGTGGTCTGACTAGACCCAAAAGACTACTTTGATCATATCTATATAGGTGGCTTCATTATTTCGATGATAATGCCAACACTCCTGTATTCTTTTGTAGAACGTTGGACAGAGTTGAACTAATGAAATCTTATCGAAAAGACGTTGTCAAGTTGCTACATATTGCAGCAACTCTATTATTTGCTCCAGTTTTGGTTCCTATGGTAGTGGTTACCTTGGTAACAGTTCTTTCTGTTGCTGGAGGAATACTGGCGCTATGCATCATGTTTGCTGCTGCTTTTCTTCCTTTCCTTTTTGGAATATTTGCTGTTCCTCTTTTCTTCAGTGCTTTTGTTACAGCTTCGGTGTACGTTTGCTTTAAAATTGCCCAACGAAGTTTGAAGGAAATTGAAAAACGTGTCAAGCCATTTGTCCAGCGCAACAAACTGCTAAATGCCTTGAGTTCCATGTGTTTTATAAAGGCAATTTATCCTGGAACCAACTCTGCTAGTGAAATCCAAGATTTGCATAAGAAGAATTCTTGGGAAGACATTCCATCATTTGAGGCTGAGATGAAACAAGAATCCAAACATGTCACCATTCCATATGTGAGTTGAATTTCTTACATCAGTTGGAATAATTTTCTGATGTTATGTATATTTGAAAATTAATATACAAAATTTGTCGTTTATAAATATTTTTTTGATGTGCAGGACTGGCATTTTCCTTTCCCAAGAGCTAGCCTCGGCTGTCAATTGGCAGATGATTACGATCAAGAAGATTTCGAGAACCTGATTAGAAAGATCGAAGAACTTCATGAAATCGTCTGTTATTTGCGCATTCCGTCGAGCATGCGCAGACATTCTCTTCGCAAAACGCCATAAATTATGTATAAAGTGGCTATCGAAATTAACTTGCTGCATGTGAAGGATTAGGTTTAGGATAAGGGTGCTCTTTTAGGAAAGGATCGAATATTTTCTGGTGTAGGAAGCATAAGGGTAGTATATTCTATGGTTTAAACTTCAGAGTTTTAGGTTAAAGTTAGGAAATGAATTGGCGTACTAAATATGTAATCTTCTGCAGATTGCGGTTTTCAACAAAATGATCCATCAGCCGGGATGTTGATCTTTTCTTAATAGCCACGTATCTGTAGGAGGAAAATTGTATTTAGTATGTCGATGACAGTAATTGTTAAGATATATGGATTTATTTGGTTCACTAAGTTAGGCAAGGTTTAGGATAGGAGTTAGCATACTAATAATGTTTCACCTGGAGATTGTGGCTTTCAGGAAAATGATCCATCAGCCGGGATGTTGATCTTTTCTTGATAGCTGCTACTCTGGGAAAAATATTGTTTAGTGTGTTAAGCATGGTCGTGGTATGGTTTTTTGCTTTCTTCGGTTTATGAGGCTAGATTTATACTGATTATTCAGCTATGGTTGTTTTTAAGGCCGGAAAAGTCCCACGGCCTTTTGGATATTGAAATTTTCTTAATTATGGCGATGTCTATATATATATAGAAATTGCAGCCCTGAATATGTTAGGTCTACATCAAATCTGAACAATTATTTTGTATTCATAGTATAAAGGAGTAAGTTGATGTTGTCGTATAGCCACTATACTTAATGTCAATAATGTACGTTTGATACTAATCATGTATGCAGTATATAATAAAGTCAACAATGTATATATAACGTTGCCTGACGAAGAATCCAATTAAACGTTGTCATTATTAATTACGTTTCCATGATATGTCTCATTGACAGTTACAGATGTGTATATGTATAGTATATGTAATATTTAAAACACGAGCAGGAGTGTTTTATCAGATTTAAAACCACGAAGGCGCAGCCCGAGTGTTTTAGATCTGATAAAACACGTGATGCGAGTGTTTTGAATGGCTTCAAAAACGATTCGTTATTGGATGTTATATTCATTAGTATTCTTGATATAAAATTGTATGTTCATTAGTATTCCTTATATAAAATTGTATGTTCATTAGTATTCTTTCTGACGTCAAGAAGTTTTATGAGGTATAAAACCGCGGACATGCATTGTTTTGAATGAAAAATGCTATTGAACTCAATCGCCGTCCGTGGCTGCTTGAGCTCTCTATTAACAATGACCAACTGTGCATGCATTAACTCTTTCCTGTCCGAATTTATTGGTCTTTACTCTTTAGTATCTTGTTCTGGCTAACGCCAGACGATTTTATTCACCTCTGGGGAAGCCCTCAGACAGGAACGATTTATAAACTATATAAGAAAATCGCTTTGTATTTACATAAATATTATTTTTTCCTGCGAAAGGTACATGTCAGTGGTCGCTACAAGGGGCAGAAGAACCCATAAATGCCGCCATTTTGAAAGTGAAAATGTGGACATATTTTTGACCAGCACCTGCAGTCCAGTTATATATATAGGTCACTGGCTGGAACAGCAAGTAAGGGAGTGTTGAGCAAAGGCCCTGGGTACGAGGTTGACGATAATATGGCCCATCCCTAGATGCATATGAATTTAGCGATAATTCTATGTGTCAATTGACAAACGTCTTGTTTGTAAAACAATATTGTTGTAACACTTCAGTTTTCTCTGTACGTAAAGTCACTCTTCGCAGAGGCTTTAGTTTTTTGTACTTAATTATGAGCAAAACTCAGGCAGAGAAGCAAACCCGGGCAGCTTTAAGAGGAGAATTTTTTCTCTGTCACATACTTTCGGTGAAAAACGCTCAAAACCCTAGAACTTAATTTTTAGCGCATCAGTCAAAACCTCTTTATTTTAGCATAATAACATTATTGTGTAGTTCGTACTTTGTAGAAGCAACTAACTTTTTAAGAGTATTTGTGAATTAAAAAACCTATCAAAATATAGAAAAATATATAATTACGAAGGTAGGTATATATGCTAAAAAGTTGAATATTTACAGTTGTCAATGGAAAATTTGCTCGTGTTCAAACATCTTCTTTTTAGCGCACCACTCAAAATCTCTTTATATTACCATTATTATACTTGTAGCTCATACACTCAACAAAGTTTTTATACATGTGGGGGTTGAGAAACAACAAATGATAAAAAGAAATTCTATTAGGAAATCAGTTTTGAGCACATGTTATACGCGGCACATGGAAAAAATCTCCTCTTAATACTCCGGTTAAAGCAGTGTTCTTTGATGTGGCAGTGTCTATTTATATTTCTATTGAAAGAATTCTACATATTCGTATACATTATACCGTAGACTATATATATTCATAAAGATAGCTCCAATTTAGATTCTTTTATGCGCATCCAAATTAGCCTTACAAACCTCGTTCTTGTGTTTATAATTGAAAGAACTTTTACGCAGGAACGGGGCTAGAAAAGCCATAGATAATGGAAGGGGAACTGGATAGGAAACTTCAAACGAGGTTAAAGAACTGGAAACGTTGTTTGGACAACTTGCTATGGTAATTACACACTTAAAAGCAGCTAATGCACCTATTGCTGAAATTAGACAAAAGTGTAATATCACTTAAGTTCAGCAGTGTCTAATTTTAGCCATGTGGGACCACCCGTTAGGTGCATTGCCCACTTATAAGTGTATAATTACCATAGCAGGTTGTGCAAACATCGTTTCCGGTTTCGTAAGTTTCCTATCCAGTTCCCCTTCCATTATCTATGGAAAAGCTAATTTAAGTGATTTTCAAAAACTCATTAATTATTCATGAGGAAAATTCAAAAGAAATTAAAGTTTAATCAGTGTCTTTATATGTGATAAAGATACCTCCTGATTTACATAAACTTTAGCTTTGATTTTCTCGGGTTAAAACCCCGTTTACACGATGCCGGTACAATTTGAAAACGGAACAAAATCGTGCCGGTGTGTAAATACATGCAGGCCAAAAAGTCTTGCGTTTACACGGTGCCGATATAATATGATGACGGATTAGCATGCGACTATTCTCTTCCAATCACTGCTTCCAATGGGAATTGAGTAGACTTTATGAATGCTGCTGACCCGAATACTGTGGTCGTATATATCGTGATTACCGTCATCAAACTGTTACGGCACGGGCGTTTACACGATACCGGTTAGTGTTTCGTTTTCATTTCATGCCGTCAAGGAACCTGTCTTCATTTTGTGCCGTTTTCATGTCATTTTTGTACGGTATCGTGTAAACGCAAGGCCTAAACGGCATGATTTTGTTCCGTTTTCAAATTGTACCGGCATCGTGTAAACGGGGTCTCAGACAAGGTTATTTTTCAAACTTACTACGCCAATGAACTTACCAAGTGGTTCGTTTTTGAAGCGGTTCAATAAAGTCGCAGTTTATCTAGATACACGTTTCTAGAAGGCGAGATATTGTATTTCCTAATTCTTTATATTATATTGGTGATCGCGTATTGCAGCTATCCTTCATACACGTTTGTAATTAGCAAATAGCACTTCAAATAACGATCTAAATTTATTTAAAGAATTGTGTATCTTCCCCTTCTTGTGCGTGTGGTATTCCGATGGAAACCGCCGCTCATTTCTTTTTTGAATGTGACCAATATGCTGCTCCTCGTATATTAACTTGCTTGCCTGCTCATTTAATTGGTGCAAGCTAAGATGGTCTAATGCTTCGAAACGGACTGGTCTTTTTTGGTTCCTAAATGGTTTGCCATTTGATGCAGTTTCTTTTCACGTTAATACGCAGTTTGTATTAAGCGTCCAAAATTTTATAATTTATTCGCATCGTTTTACTAATTAATTGCATTGGTCCTTCTTTGTACTTGTTGTCATCTTGACCGCTTGCTCTTGTTACAAAATTATAAAATGGCGAAAGCTCTCTCGATAAGCTATATATAGCTTTTGGGGCAATCGTAATCAAAATATTGTATAAATAAAAAAACCAACTCGCAGTTCGTGTTTTATCAGATATAAAAACACTCGGCTTCGCCTCGTGTCTTTATGTCTGGTAAAACACTCCTGCTCAGTAAATAGTACATAAAAAATAATTGCCGACCATCTCTCTAGATACAGTGTATTGAATGTACTGTGACCCAATTATGGGTAAATATATATTGGATGTGACTTATAACCCATACAGGCTATTTGAGAACATAATCCTAACAATTGTATTGATATAAATTATAGTAATTTTAAACTCTATTATATAATTATAACACGAACAAACTATAAGGAATAATGATTAGTCTTTAATTCTTTGAATAAACGTTTGCAAGGTGACAAATTGTGATAGAAGCGAGAATTTGTAGTAACATGCACCACGTTTATTTTTTGTTGCTGAGCTTTCGACCTGTTTTTTTGTTTGTTTGTTTGTTTGTTTGTTTGTTTGTTTGTTTGTTTGTTTGTTTGTTTGTTTGTTTGTTTGTTTGTTTGTTTGTTTGTTTGTTTGTTTGTTTGTTTGTTTGTTTGTTTGTTTGTTTGTTTGTTTGTTTGTTTGTTTGTTTGTTTGTTTGTTTGTTTGTTTGTTTGTTTGTTTGTTTGTTTGTTTGTTTGTTTGTTTGTTTGTTTGTTTGTTTGTTTGTTTGTTTGTTTGTTTGTTTGTTTGTTTGTTTGTTTGTTTGTTTGTTTGTTTGTTTGTTTGTTTGTTTGTTTGTTTGTCTTTTCTACTCTGATCATGCTCTGATGAAGGCCTGAGTCGCATTCTTAGCAATAAATATACGTGGCGTTATCACAAATTCGCGCTTCCATTATAATTAGTCTAGCTGTCACTATAGCGTTTCGTATTGTTTCAAGTAATGAGCTGATTGTTCTCGATTCCCTTGAGAACAGTAAACAATACGAAAACGCTCTGAAACGTTACCGTGTGCATATAGCCTAACTCTTACCTGTCCGAATTGGTCTTTATTCTTTTATTCTGCAAATGTCGGACGATTTGATTAACATCTGGGACAACTGTCCGAAAGGTACGAGTTAACACTTTGAAGCCTGACGACGAGTCTTTAAGGTTTATTCCGGCTAAACTAAACTAAACTAAACTAAACTAAACTAAACTAAACTAAACTAAACTAAACTAAACTAAACTAAACTAAACTAAACTAAACTAATCTAATCTTACTTATACTGGATATCTCTATCAGTTAAAAGCTAACTGTTCTCCCTAGAGGTCCAGTAAGGGCCATCCCTCATTGGTCCAGTGTTTCTACAGGAGGAAACTGGAGTATCCGGAGGAATCGCAGAGGTGAAAGGCACGTGCGCTAACCACTATGCCACTGGCTAACGCCAGACGATTTTATTCAGCATGCACGGGAGAGGCCCAGGCCTCAAAGTGTTAATACAATCGATGTAAACCCAGGACTTACTTTAAAATTTTGGAACATATCAGGAGTGCCTTTGCCTGGGAGGAAACACTTCACTTGCGGATGGTAAGTTCTAGTTCCAAAATCAGTAACTATTTTTGCTATAATGTCAAAAATGCTAATTCTAAAATTTCATAAGACAGAAAAGAACCCAAATTTATTTCTATCAACATGAACAAATTACAGTGCAATCCGATTACAAATGACATGATTTATATATAAACCGTCTAACATCACAGTTGACTTCTTAAAAATACCTCAGATGGAAAGATGCTGTTTCTGACAATTTATAAAGATATTTTTACAAGAGCATTAGGCCTGCAACGATCAAGTGTCCATCTCACCTGTAAGGATTTTATATATTCGTAATATTTGGGTTCTCCTGAGCCAAATTGCAATATATCTTGTCCTTCCAAAATTTCATCTTTATGGACTTTTTGCTGTTAAATTTGGTAACTACTTACCAGAAGTGATCAGTGTCGAAAAAGAATGAGGTTTGGAAAGAAAGAGTTTTTACAATGGAATTACACCTCTTTCTCGCTATTTCTTTTATTTAGGCAAATATAAGATAGATATGCAGTGCTGTAAACACTGGTTTTCTTTTCGCAAGCTCACTCCCATAAGTATAGTTACCAACTTTCAGACAGCAAAAAAATCCATGACTGCATGAAGACGAACTTTTGGAACGTGAAGATATATTGCAATTTTGCTCAGAAGGTAAAGGTCACCGAAAATCCCCACAGGTGAGATAAGCACTTTAACTAGAGCATCAAAATACGATACGAACATACACTTCGGAATATCGTCAAACATATGATATGGTAGTGATAAACATTACACATCTATATATGGACAAACCAAGACATATTAATGTATCAAAATATGCCACGTTTATGTATAATTTGTAGGAAACATGGAAACTAGCCAATAGACGAGTTTCAGGGTGTTGCGTGTGCATCGTTTTGGAAAAGAATTGGCGGGTCCCCACAAAGTAAGGAATGGCAAACAGACTTGCTAGCGAGCCAACAACAGCAGAATAACAATGTTTTATATCCAGAAACTGCATCTATACTTTGTTTATTCTAAACAGTATGTTTACTTTGAGTGGTGCTTGCCAGTTTCTTTGAAAAATGATGCGCGCGCAACACCCTGAAACTCGCCTATTATGTATCTTACAACATTCGCGAAACATGGACCGATTAGAAATTTATACGTAATTTGTTGACTAACATTAAAGACAAAGAATAACCTTACGACCGACCGACAAACAAAATAAACTAACCAACCGACAACATTGACAGTTTCACAACTATGAAAAATTGACTACATCACCCACCTTTCCCACACATATACCCCATATTAAGACTAGGTGTCGGGCACGGGCACTTGTTCACATTCACGGTGCCCTGGATCTGATAAGTGTTCACACAGAAAGCTTTTCATGGCTTTGGTAGCTATTTTGTGGCTTTAAGTCTCCGAATTACAAGGAATATTGAGTAAAAAGCGTGGGCACCACTCTGGGCACTATGAAAACGTGTTCACATTAGTGCCCGTAACCGAGCACGGTAGTACGTCAACGCGCGGTGCGCAGTTTTGATTAGTTTGAGCTGGGCATCGCGAAAAAGTTGTGTTCACAATAGTGCCCGTCCCCAGGCACCTAGTTTGAACAGGGGGATAATCACAACACTCACATATATAACTGCAACTCCCTACACATGACCTAATAAATCAGTCGTTAAATATAAGCGAATTTAATAATTGTCAGTTGTTTGCTGTACAAGCTGTGTTAGTTGGTAATACTCAGAAAAACTCTGAGTTCTAAGCGGGACTCGAACCCACAACCTTCTGAATGCTAGCCAGACGCTCTAATCATTGCATGCCACTAGAACTCGGATAGCGGAGCAAGGTTAATTAAGGTATTTATACCTTGGACTGTGCCCAGTCCTCCAGGAACGAGGCTTAACCGCTCGGTTACAAGTACTTGCTGGTCTACAAGTCGTGTTGTAACAGTAAGTTTCCCGTTAAACATTGTTAGTTAGTTTAAGAAGTTGGAGCTTGATGTTCGTAAAGTGTATTGTAATGTCAAGCTGCAACTTCTTAAACTAACTAACAATGTTTAACTGGAAATTTACTGTTAAAACGCGACCTATAGACCAACAAGTACTTGTAACCGAGCGGTTAAGACTCGTTCCTGGAGGACTGGGCACAGTCTAAGGTATAAATACCTTAATTAACCTTGCTCCGCTATCTGAGTTCTAGTGGCTCAATGGTTAGAGCGTCTGGTTAGCATTCAGAAGGTTGTGGGTTCGAGTCCCGCTTAGAGCTCAGAGTATTACCAACTAACACAACTTGTACAGCAAACAACTGACAATTATTACGGACATCAAGCTGCAACTTCTTAAACTAGATAAGCGAATATGACAAAAAACTTTTCCCTTGACTCAGAATAACCACGGTCAAAACGTCGTCAATCGCATACACTACAACTATTACCACCACCACCACCACCACCACCACCTTATATTAGCTAGACGAGCAACTTTTTCATAAATGTATTAATACTCTTATTGGTTTCAATAATTTATTCCTGGTTTCTGTAAAAGGCTAAACATTTTGATCGCGTACATCATCATCTTAGCTATTAGACCGTAAAAAAGTCGTAGCCACTTGTCTCAGCCTATTCAGAGTATGTATTGTATGGTGGTAAATCGTATCGTTGCAGGAACCAATACATTGTAGGTTAAAAATGAACGGGAATGAGTTATTACAATAACCCACTATAGGTAAAACTAGTAATCAAAACACTTTTCTCAACGTAATAACAAAAACAACTTTTTTCCATCTGAAGTAACGGTTTAGTTTGGATTAAATAAGAACGCAAGTTATGGCAAGTAAACACCCATTGACAGTATCGCACGCTAGTGGTCAAACGAGGCACGAGCTAAAACTTACGTTCTCGTTTCATCCAGGCTTACACACACACTAAATACCCACTAATAATACTAAATACCCACTGATACTCACTAATACCCGCTAAATACCCACTAAGGTTATACTATTTGGTAGCAGACGTGCAATAATTATGTAATATATCTCAAACTCATTAATAATTCATGAGATAATCAGCCAATTACAATAGTCCAATCAATCACCTGATTGACGTTGGATACGCCAGGAAAGCCCAAGATATTAGATGAAAACCGGTGTTCATCTAATTCTTAAGATCTTAATTATCTATGCAAAATAAACAAGTTGCTGTATGAATAAATTTTACACACACTCAAGAATAAAATCTCTTGAGGGTTTATTTTAATTGTATTTTGTAATTGAAATCGCTCGATTGAGATGCCATATCCACAACTCGTTTATCGTGTTTCATCAGGGGAATCCGAACACTCGAAAACAATAAAACCACTCGGCCTTCGGCCTCGTGCTTTCATCATGTTTTCTCGTGTTTGGATCCCCTGATGAAACACTCAAACTCGTTGTTGATATATTACATCATACACGAGGAGGAGTGTTTCATCAGGATATCCAAACACCGAGACGTTTGTTGAAAACCGAGGCGAAGCCGAGGTTTTTGAACAAACTTCGAGGTGTTTGGATTTCCTGATGAAACACTCCTCCAAGTGTTTATAGCATCTCAAACAAATCAGTATTTTAAGGGAAAATCAAGATGAAAGTTTGCTTAATTTATGTAATTTCTTCCTCCGATATCCAAACTACAGACACGGTACTGATTTCCTTTGTGTTTTCTTCATAAATTATTAATGAGTTTGAGATACATGTTTATAGGAATCATATAGAGTAAAACATCCTTGTGCTATTGCATGGAGCATTAGTGATATTTAACTATAGCATTCAATGTACTAATACATGCAGTCTTTAACAAGTTTAAACTTAAACGTGCATCTAAATGTTTGATTAGGCCTATAGCAATAAAAATACCAATATACTGTAGCAACCAAAACAAATGGAATAAAGCTTGAAGCAAGCGAAAAGGTTAATAGGCATGCAACTTATGAAACAAACAAATAAAGAAGTAAATAAAGTAAATAAAATACGTCACTACAATGGCAAAGCCGGCCCTTTAACATTCAAAAGTACGCCAATTTAGACGTTATTCATGAAAATTAGAGGCCAGACAATTGTAATTGTAGCATAAAAAGCTTAAAATTTTCCCTCAATTTTCCTCTTTTTAATGATTTATTTTTCTTTCTTAAAGAAAATTGCAACACCATTTTGCCGAAAAGGTCGTCGACTTTTCTCTAAGATGTTCGTAATAATGTTCAAGAACTGAACGAACATTGATGATTTTTGCACTTTTTACTTAAAGGTTTTTCGTAAGGTTTGTGCATCACCTTTATACTTGACATGTTCTTGAGAACTGTCTAAGCGTGTTACTGACATTTCACCTTCTGTAAAGGAATTTCTGAGACAATATCCTGGTTGGCAAAAGGACTTACGGTTTAAACTAGAAATTAGAGATCGTGGCAGCGTAACACACTTATGCCCTCTCAATTGTAAAATTACTTAATAAAATTCCATTCCAATATTCCAAATCTAACTTGATAAATCCAATGGAACGATGCTTTACACCACAGAATGTTGTTACTTATTTTAGCAACAACCACTTTTTAAAATTCGTTTATATATATCGTTTTCTTTTTAAAATTAGTCATGATTATTTTTACGTCGACTGAAGCGTTTCAAACTTGATTAACGCATTGAACATTTTAAAATTTCTTTAAAAACTAGATTTCGATGCGTAAAGGTGTCCCCTACAACTAAACCCGACAAACGGCAGTTTCTTAACGTGTCCCTATTAATGGAAAGCTATCCACATAATTATCCGCAAAACATTTGGCGACTCAATGTGATTATAAATTTTGGTTAGCCTAGCTGGACCGTTAAGACTAATTAGCCATAAGTAAGCCTATATATACAAACATTAGTGATTATGAGTTTACAATTCCCCGACCTTTCTAATTTGGAATTACTATCGCTATAGAATTATATCTGCAAATTGACTAAAACATTTCGAAACATACATGTTTCTTGTTAATGTTATGTACACTACCTCAATACTTTAAGTAATGCCAATTTAGAAAGATCTCTTGGGATTATAATGAGACTCTCTTATAACGAAGCTATAGGTCATTGTATATTGCTAACAGCTTAACGGCGAATGATGGTGGCGAAAATCCAGACTCATTGGTATCTTAAGAAATTGTTATTCGAAAACAACGACCGACCCAGAGTTTTAAACGAGAATGAGAAGATGTGTTCATCATAACACAATATGATAGAACAGAAGTATTGAAGCGGATAAAGTTTTACGAATATTCAAGCAGTCAGTAAAAGCGTTGTTAGCGCATTGACCTTAACTTTACAACGATGTTTACGTTGAAAAATAATTTTTAAATCATAAAATTCAGTGGTTGTATAATCACACATCATTTCCATTTAAAACTCCGAACTGGTTTATAAACCAATTCCATTAAAGTGTATATGCAGAGAAAAATTTAGTTCAAAATACACTATTTTACTTGAAATGATACAAGATTGGCATTTGTAACTCTTCCATATCTCACTTCGTTGTTGAGATATTAAGATATGGAAATAATCATAACCTTGACATCACACTGCATGCATAATTATGTGTTAAAAAATCTTGTGTATCTTCGGGACTATCTTACGAAATCACTTGACACTGTGGTTGTATGCTTGTGTGTATACCATCATACTAGACGCGCGAAGTTTTGCAGTGTGACGTGAAGTTATGATTATTTCCATACATGTATTAAACAAATCTTAGTTTGTCAAAGAACGCGAAGTAAGATAAAGAAGAGCTTTACACGCCAATTATTTCAAGAGCTCTTTCAAGTAAAATAGTTTACATTTAATTTTATTGCATGTACATTTTAATACCAACAATTATCATTATAAGTCAAAAACCTAGGTTGCGACTTGTGGGTATAACGATGTATTGCGGCATCCATGAAATTGGTCTATACCACTGACCTGTATATAATTGGACTGCGGTCTCATCCTTCTAAATATTTTTCAAGATGGCGGATCAAGAATCCATAAATCCTCCGTTTTGAAAAAAAATAAAATAATAAAAAGTGGGGGAATTTTTTGTGACTTAAAGGTATTAATGGGAGTTCGCAGTCCAATTATATTCAGATCGGTGATGAGAAATAAGATACCGAGAACAGAAATTCTCATCACTGCCAGCTTATTTTTTACCATTGTGCTTCTTTGGAGGCGGAAGCGTACGCCTCTCCAGTTTGTGTGCAAAACTTTCACGACAGATTGGGCAACGAGTACTGGATAAGCGAGAAATAAAACATAGGAAAAATGTTAGGTCAAGCAGTTGTATTACACAGATTTAAATCTACTAAGCTGGGAATCTAAGATTACAAGCATAGTGAAATACAACATAGCTAGACTGAAATTTAATAGACTACCAAATGGTGATTTCAAGGAGAAAAACTGGACGACCTGGAGAGAAAAACTTCGAAGAGCGGTAGAGATCAACTACAAGTCTACAACAACTCTACTCACATGAGTTCCAAACTCAAGAAGCAGCCCACTTACAAGTCATTCATGCTCCACCGTTTTTCATGACCGTTTATTATTCATCGCTTTTCATTACTGTTTTTCATCAATCGTTTTTCATGACCGCTTTCTATCCATCGTTTTTCATGACCGTTATTTATAACGTTTTTCATTATCCACTGGTTTTCATCATCGTATTTGGCACCGTTTTTCACTCATCGTTTTTCATTATCGTTTTGTATCCATTGTTTTCCATGACACGCCATTCGTGACATCACAATTTGCAACTCCGTTCTTTGTATCCATCGTTTTCCATGACCGTTCTTCTTTTTATCCATCGTTTTTCATGACCATTATTTTTATCCACCGTTTTTCATGACCGTTTTTTATCGATCGTTTTTCATGGCCGTTCTTTTTATCCATCGTTTCTCATGACCGTTCTTTTTATCCATCGTTTTTCATGACCATTCTTTTTATCCACCGTTTTTCATTGTCGTTTCTTATCCATCGTTTTTCATCAGCGTTTTTTTTCATCGTTTTTCATCAGTGTTTTTCATCCGTCGTTTTTTATCATCATTATATGTTCATTATTATGGTCATTTTCACTTTCCATTCTTACATTTTTTATTTCTCATTTTCACATTTTTACTTTTTCATTAGATTCTTTTAACAATTTTGAAACTTTTAATACTCCATAACTATTTTTTTTTTTTGGGGGGGGGGGGGAGGGGGGGATTTTGTTACATATATATAACAATTATTCACCGAAGTGGAGGTGAATAGTGGTGGATATTCGCCGAGACGCGAAGCGGCGAGGTGAATATCTACACTATTCACCGACACTGAGGTGAATTGTTTTAGCATATACCTCATAAATTAAATAGAAAGTTTAACATTCTTATATTTTTCGGTATTTCGGCACGATAACATAAAAGAAACATATAAGCCTGGATCAGAGGATACAGTAAAAGAAATTGATCAAGAACTGAAACATATCGCCATCAAACTTCGTATAAGTGACAAAATCGAACAAACTACAAAGCGCGGTTTTATTTCACTCAAAGACCATAAGGAAAATTTCGAAAGCAACCCAACATGCCGATTGATAAACCCAGCAAAAAACGAATCAGGAAAACTTAGTAAAACTATTCTTGACAAAATAAATTCAGATTTAAGACAAATCACACAGGTAAACCAATGGAGAAGCACGCAAAAAGTAATTGAATGGTTTAAAAACATCAGCGAAAAAAACAAACACACTTTTATTTCATTTGATATTGTCGACTTTTACCCATCAATTTCGGAAGACCTTTTGGACCGAGCTCTATCATGGGCCACAAATTTGACAAAAATAAACACACAAGACTTTTCCATTGTTAAGCACGCACGAAAAGCACTACTTTTCAACCGTGAAAAAACATGGATTAAAAAGGACAGCCAAAACTTATTTGATGTAACAATGGGCAGCCATGACGGCGCCGAGGTATGTGAATTGGTCGACCTTTTTATACTTAGCAACCTAAAACACAAGTTTGGCAAAGAAAACATTGGCCTTTATAGAGATGACGGATTAGCTATTTTAAAGAACAAAACCAGCAGATTGGCAGACAAAGCAAGAAAAGACTTACATAAAATTTTCGAAGAATTTTGACTTAAAATCACAGCCCAAGCAAATATACAAACTTTCTAGATGCAATATTCGACTTACAAAATGAAACATACAAACCCTATAGGAAGCCCAATGACGACCCGCTTCATGTTAACGAGTATTCAAACCATCCACCTAGTATTTTAAAACAACTCCCAGCATCCATAAGTAAGCGCATTTCACTCCTTTCATCAAACTACACAACATTCCAGGAGTCTGCACCCACATACCAAAACGCATTACACCACAGCAATTTTAGCCAACACTTAGTATACACGCAAGCTAATGAGGAAACAAGCCAACCACGTAGGAAGCGACATATGTAGGAACATCATTTGGTTTAACCCACCATACAGCAGGAATGTTACAACACACATAGGACGATGTTTCTTAAACTTAATTGACAAACATTTCCCACCACACAACAAGCTACACAAGATTTTCAACAGAAACACAGTAAAAGTTAGTTATAGCTGCATGAACAACATTAAATCCACAATCACGAAACACAATGCATACATCCTTAGGAAAAATGAAGGGAAAAAGCAATAGCACAAGTGGTTGTAACTGCAGAAATAAAGATCAGCCCCCACTTGGTGGGCGATGTTTGACAAACAACATCCTATATAAAGCAACCATTTCGAAACAAAAAATATTCAAATGAAACCGAACTCTCCAAACATATATGGAATTTGTAGTAAACCGAAGGTCGCGGGTTCGAATCCCAGCCGGGCCAAGTAGAGTTTTCTCTACTTGTCCAGTATGGTTCGTCACTTGGAGTATCACCTAATATCATTATTATCCACCCGAGTTCATTGTCCCATAATAATCGTTCTAAATATATATATATATATATATATATATATATATATATATATGCAACGCTCACTACCCTTGTGTCAGTTTGAGCACTCTGGCCCAATACCACTTCACGCTATCTAGAGATGTGCGCATGGCCAGTATTGTCCCACAAGCGGTTGTCACGGGCAGTTGCTGGGGGATACACACATGGCGTTCTCACATCTAGATAGGTTCCAAGCTACACTGATGAGCTGTAGAACAGCGAAACAATTTTTCTTCTTCAATTTTTTACTATCTTAGTAAAAAATTGAAGGAAAAAAAATCCCATCTATATCACAATCAAAATCGTAAATAAGGTCATAGTTCTTGAGAGACTACGTATTGTGTTACATGATAAGTATATTGTTTTCCAGGAACGCGGACCATCATGATCGTAAGTGGTAGAAAGAGCACATAATTAATAATTAAGCAAGACTGTTTTGAAGGTAGCAAGATTAAGTGTTGAGAAGTTATCTTTGCTAAAGTGTTCCATAATCGATGGTTGTCCAATACTGTGGAAAGCACACGGGTTGCTAGTTTCGTGAAATGTTGTGCAATAGCCGTACAAGTCGTTACGGGTAGTATGTTGTTTTACGGGTCGTACGATCCGTATAAAGCCTCATTATATATTCAGTGTTAGCCTGTAAATATACTGTCTTTGGGAGGTGGGGGTGGGAGGTTATGGGTGGTAAGTGTGTGTAGGGGGGGGGGGGGTGTGCTTTGGCTGGGTGTTGGTGTTGGCGGGGATGTCTCGTAGAATATATATTGAGTGTCGGTAAGGTAGGCCACGAAAACGTTGTCGATCCGTACGAGCCGTTACGGGTCGTTACGAACCGTAAAAAGGGTCATTATATATTCAGTGTGTGTAAGGTAGGCCACGAAAATGTTTGCGTTTGAGAGAGATATTTTGGGTTTTGAAGGAGGCAATGATATATGATAATTGCCATTTGAGATATATATTTAGGGGTTTGAGGTTTTAAAAGAACGAGGCAATGATATATAATATTCTAGATTGCGTTTGAGAGAGATAGTTTAGGTTTTGAAGGAGTCAATGATATATAATTGCCATTTGAGATATATATTTAGGGGTTTGAGGTTTTAAAAGAACGAGGCAATGATATATGATATTCTAGATTGCGTTTGAGAGAGATAGTTTAGGTTTTGAAGGAGGCAATGATATATAATTGCCATTTGAGATATATATTTAGGGGTTTGAGGTTTTAAAAGAACGAGGCAATGATATATGATATTCTAGATTGCGTTTGAGAGAGATATTTTGGGTATGATATATAATAATTGCCATTTGAGATATATATTTAGGGGTTTGAAGTTTTAAAAGAACGAGGCAATCATATATCATGTTGTAGATTGCGTTTGAGAGAGATATTCAGGGTTTTGAAGGAGGCAATGATATATGATAATTGCCATTTGAAATATATATTTAGGGGTTTCAGGTTTTGAAAGAGGAGGCAATGACATATGATAATTGGTATTGGAGAGACATACTTTAATAGCGTTGTGAAAGGAGGGAATGATGTATAATAATTGGGATTTGAGATAAATATTTAGCGGTTTGAGGTTTTGAAAGAACGAGGCGATGATATATGATAATTGTCATGGCATACTTAATATATAATGAGCCTTTATACGGATGGTACGAACGCGTAAAAGTAACATACGACCCGTAACGACTCGTACGGATCGACAACATTGTCGTGGCGTACGTTAACTACGTTTTCCGGTGAGGATGTGACGTGTTGAGGAAGTGAAAACACGGTTCGTCATGAAGTATTAACGAGCCGTATACGACCCGTACGATTGGTGAGGGTGTCACTTGGATTTTCAGGTGGAGTTAATTTGTAATGCACAACATGAGGCGTTTTGACGAACTGAAAATTGAGCTTACGGGTCGTCAATCAACCTTTAGTTGTGCGATGTCAGGATTGTTGTTCGATCTGGTGCATCTTGTAGTACGGAGTTGTGGAATTATATCTGGATTCAATTTTATTAGTCCACTTACAGATTTGAAAAAGAAGACAGTGTCTATAAGTACTCATGCCAGAGACTTAGAGGGAGAAGTTCCAACTTTACTAGCCTGTCTTGATATGACTCTGTGCAAGAGAACGGTAACTTTAGGATGTACTTAGAGGCACGAGTCTGGAGAAGTTCTGCATCTGTCGGATCAAATATTTCGACTGAGGGGCCCAAACTTGCGTTGCATAGCCGAGTTGTGATCTCACCAACGCAAGGTAGATTGTGCGCCTGACACGAGTACAGTGGGTGGATCTTATGTTGCGCCTGATAAACCCTGACAGTCTGTTTGACTTAACATATTGTTCCGTTACATCTTTAACATGAGTAAAAAAAGAAACATGTTAATAATACTTACATTCCACTTCGAATCATCTGAGTGGCACATTCTTTGTGGACTTTATGAGAACATGGTAGTATCTGACAACCAGTAAATGCATCCTGGAAAAAAAAAGTCATTCATTCAATAATATATATATATATATAATAATATATATAATAATATATATATATATATATATATATATATATATATATATATATATATATATATATATATATATATATATATATATATATATATATATAATAATAATAATAATAATAATAATAATAATAATATATATATATATATATATATATATATATATATATATATATATATATATATATAATATATATATATAATATAATAATATATATATATAATAATATATAATATATATATATATATATATATATATATATATATATATATATATATATATATATATATATATAATATATATATATATATATATATATATATATATATATATATATATATATATATATATATATATATATATATATATATATATATATATATATATATATATATATATATATTTGTGAAATTCATTACTAATTCATGAGTTTTGCAGCCAATCCAATTTCAGAAATTACGTCACATGTTACCCCTGTAAACCCCATACAAACTGAAACCAATGATGCTAATTAGTTACAACCACTAGTGGATGTATACTCTTCTGATACAACCACTAGTGCTTGTAACTAATTAGCAAATTAGCATCTCAATATCCCAAAGGGATTTTTACTATTTATTCATTTCACAAGTTGTTTACAACACTCGCGTCCTTGTTGTATTGAATATACAATCACTCGCCTTCGGCTCGTGATTGTATATTCAATACAACACAGCCGCTCGTGTTGTAAACATTACATATATATATATATATATATATATATATATATATATATATATATATATATATATATATATATATATATATGACTGCAGTTTCTCAATTTTTACGAGATTTTGCATGTTACCAGTTAAATGTAAACCTTGTAAGTAACCAAAAACAAACGAATCTTCTAAAATATTGTTAAGCACTTTCAATCTAACTGTTGAAGCAGTACTTGACATTCATAAAATATAGTCATTTGGACTATTCAAAAGTTATATCCGTGTGTTTTTGTGCGTGTTTCTTGCAAATTGCCCCTGTCGTTACACCTACGCGCATGTAAAGTCGTTGATCTTGCAAGCAAAAAATATCTTCGCCGTGCAAGAAGTAAGCGCACGAAACCCTTTAAAGTATTACGAAAACCAGTTTGGGAAGGTAACGTGAAAATTGGCATGTGAATAGAACACACGTGTAGCATTCAGGAAAAAATTTTGTAGACCGAACAAAACTTTCAAAAAAGGTGATTGTCAATTCCGATCGTTTGCATCTACATGCAGAATTCTCTTTAAATTTACCCCCAACATCCGTTGGAAAAACAGATTATGTGATTCGTTGTTTAAAAATTTGGGGTCATCAAAATTTTTTTCTAAATAAAATGCAAAAACTGTCATTATGTTCTCAACATTGCTTTGTTATGGTTGTCACACAACGCTATATCTTTTCAAATTTGTACTTATTTTTATTTTAAAATACCCCATATGCTATACTTTCGTTGGATTTTAGAAACTGTAAATTAGTTCAAGCGTCAAAATCTTACGTTACCAGTTCCTGGGCTAAAAAAGTGTATCGAACTACTTCAAGTTACCAACGAGAGTCGTTATAGTTTTATTCAGACAATTTTGATCTATTTTAAACTCTTTTATCCAGGCAAAAACAAAGAATTAAACATATTGTTGTAACATAAAAACCATTTGACCAGTGCAGAATGGTTATCGCAGTCAGGTCGATTTTAATTACAAATGACCCATTCAAAAAACAAAACAAAACGTGATATCACTTAACAATTAGATTATGAGCTCATGGTGGAAACAAAAATCCTCCACTCCTCGGCGCGTCGCAAGTCCTGGTACTCATCTTCCTACTCGCTTATCTGTCGACGAATAGATAGCAAGTAAAGTAGTCGATAAGACTGCAGCATTTGCAATAGCATACTAGTAAGATTCTACTAAATTCCAATATTTATATAGCATTTGAGGTTATTTTTATTTTGGCAACACCAGCAGCCGAAGGGAAACGTGGACATAAATCGAGCAAACAAAAATATTTAGATAACACCACTGATAAGAAACATAATGACTGCTTTGCAGACATGACTTTTTGTAAGATCGATTCACCTGCAGCAGCAGCAGTTTAAACTTAATAAAGAAATAATAACAATAACAATGCAAACTGGTTGATCACTACTTTCTTGCCTTTCTCCTTGATTGCGATAACTTCCAAAGTTGGTCACTGCTGCTTAGAATATCTTGAACATATAGTTATTTATTTAATGCACCTGATTTGACACAAGTATACTTAAATCCTCTGTTCTGCTCTTTAAAAGATAAAAGCACTTCTCATTACCAACAAAACATAAAAAACTCGAGTTACACCTCAAAACAATTATACATCTTATTCCTAGGTAGCATTTTGAGTTGTGAATTGGTTACAAAGAACGAACGCTGCTATCGCCACATCTCCTTTAGTCCGAGAAGAGTGCTTTTAAATTTCTTAACATTTTTTCGTTTTGCGCCATAAAATGGAAATAAAATGTTTCTCACAGAATATTTTAGTGCAGAAAGAATATTTTTTTCACAATTACGTAAAAGAATACGGTTTTTTATGCACAGCAACGACTCATCGTTCTTCAACCCAATGTCACACGGAAGGTGTACAGGGTGTCCCCCAAAAAATGCCCCCCATCCATTGGTGAGGTGCACTTTTAATTATGGTACAAGAAGTAAATCTTTTACATCACGCCGAAAGCCCATCCCTCTTTTGTTGTCTGAAAATTTCAGAGCTAAGTAGTCATCTATACTCGCTTCCTGTAGTCATTTAAGGAGGCAACATCAAAATTTGAACTCGTCCAAATTATGTATGCTACGTCAAGATTTGGAAATCTTCCCCTAAAGTCTTCCCTTGTCCTTGTTAGGCTTCTCATGATAGGAAAGTACCACGAATGCTCTTTCTTCGGGAGTAAATTGTTGTGCAACCACCTTAAGACGGATGAAGTAAAGTGCACTTCTGCCTACATGGCAAACATGTGCATGGAACTCTCATGAGCCTTGTTATTACCCCAAGGAACCTCACATGATTTGATGCCGCATTGCTTCATTTGGAATCAAACTTTATTCTCCTGTGGTCAGTTTTCACATGCATATGTATTCAAACTTGTATTCCGCACTCAAACAAAGCTGTGGCCAAAAAACGGGATGGACGACATTGGTTTGGGACACCCTGTACTTTTCCAAATTTGTAGGTAGCATAGATAATTTGCATAATTAGGACAAGTTCAAATTTTGATGTAGCCTCTTTAAATGACTCATGGGCTTCCGGCGTGATATAAAAATTTACTTCTTGTACCCAAATTAAAGATGCAATACAAAAACGGATGGGGGGCTTTTTTTTGGAGACACCCTGTATAGGGGTAAACTTACCTCCAGACAGATGCAACATTCATCATGTGCTGATCCAGCTCGACATTTGTGATTTCCTCTGAGTTGAACATCAAGACAGACCCCACACACATCGCAATGGAAAGAGCGGTTTTGATGAATCCTAAAATAAAATTATACGGTTAAATGCATGTAAAGAAAAAGTGCTGTGCGGTAAAGAGAAATTTACTACACACAAATCCATCCATACACCCACATATGCACCAACGCACACACCTACCCTTCCACCCACTCATTCACTCGTTCATCCATCCATTCGTCTGTCCATCCGTCAGCCCGTCCGTCCGTCCGTCCATCCATCCAGCCGTCCGTCTAGTCATCCTGGTATAAACAATACACCCTCCAAAAGTCATATGTTGTTGCTTTATTACAGTACATTATTAGTTTATTTTTACTTATTATCAGTTGGTATCAGTCCACAAAGGATTTTGAGCTGCGTTCTATAAACGTTCATTTTATGTTTTCATTCCCAAAAGTCAAGTCACATTCCCAAAAGTCAAGTCACTAGTTAAACGTCTGTCAGATATTTTAGTGCAGAAACTTCTTATTCGGTTATTAAGTTACTAAAATAGTTCTCACCTGCAAATACCGCATTTTTCACAGTGATATGGGTGGTCATCCGTACCAGTAAGGTGTTTGCAGATCGAGCAGAAATATTTGGCATGTTTCGCTTTGCAATTAACGCAAAACTGAGATCCTTCACCGAACTGTAAAAAAGCGTAAGCAATGGTAGTAAATTATTGAAAACACTCACCGCTATTGGTGTGTATTGTGCCACGTGATCTATTGACAGACAAGGAATATATGACGAAATACCAATGAGTAACAATGGATATAACCCAGCGACCGAAAGACTTTGTTGAAGCTTAATCGCTATCCTCAATTATAAGAGAACCTTTCCTGAGAAGGTCCTCGTCGTCAGTTGCGCGCAGGGACGTAGCCAGGATTTTGAAAGGGGGGAGTCGGAATCAAAGTAAATTTTTAGGGGGGTCCGGAGGCATGGTCCCCCGAGAAATTTTGAAATCGAGAGTCGCTGAAATGCCATTTCCTGGCTTTTGGGGGAAGATTTTACAGACTCTAAAGGTTAACAAACGTCATATAAAATACTCCAAACACGCAAACGTCACATAGATACTCAAAATGCATACACTCAGTAGATTCAATACACTGTTTACAGTTTATTTCCTGACACAATTCATATTGCATCAGTTTTTTAGTTACATGTCTGTTGTTTTATATCAAAAGGCGGCTCCCCCAGCTCCCCACTGGCTACGTCCCTGGTTGCGCGAAACATCGCCGAGTGCGGAGCTCCTAATAAGGAAAATTCAAAACGGCAAAAGCGATTGGGTTTTACACTTTTAAATCCCTCTTCATCGCAATATCCAACGATATTATATGCTGTCAAGCTATCAAAGTAATTTACATCCACTGACTGGTATATATAATCCCTAAAATCTTATCAGAACAGATAGTAAACTTTATTTCAGTGTTAGCATATTTTGACGCTTCTCTATAGCGCGTCTCGCCCAGAATCTATTTATTAAACTTATGAATATTCAGTTTCAAGCAGGAATATTAAAAAAGAAGGGCAAATGACTTTGTAAGAATTAACAGTTGAGTAATTACGATTTTGCTTTGTTGTCCCAGTTTGTTTAATCAACTCGATAAAATCGTTGATTGTTGGTGTGCACAACAACTGTTGCCCGCAAAATTTAAAAATAATCGAATGTCAAACTGTTAAAAGTACCGTCAAGTCCGTTCTGCGCATGTACGAAATTAATATTTACATCTTTATTTACAAAAATATATACTGATACTTTCCTTATTCAAGATTGTAAGCTTTTCTTGCTTCTTCTTCATTACTTGTACTCAAAACAAAACATTTTCAGAAGAAACAGAAGAAATCCGAAGAGATATCCTCGCCGAATTGCTTAGTTTTCTGCCTAGCTACTTCATGTAATTATCAGCGAATGTCATGTTTGAGGGCCCTCCAAAACAAAGATGGCCGATCATGCGCAGAACAGACTGAACAGCACTTTTAAACTTTATACGTGAACTATGTTAAAAGATTTTCCAAGAACTTTTTTTTTAAGAAACTCGAGTGTACAAAAACAAGAAATGTATTTGTATTGCAAGATTCAAAGACACTGATTTAGATTGCAGCGAGGTAACGAAATGCCCACTATTTTGTTTTTCGTCGGAAAGCTCTCGGAACACGCTCGTGCCTTTTAAAGTCAAGATGACGTAAATTATTAGTAGCATAACTAGAAGAAAATTCCACGACATTCAAAGACCTTTGTTCATTTTAAGGATTTTCCAGGCCTGGAATTATTTCAAGGAATTTATTTCTCCCTGGACTTAAATAATTAGCGTACATGCAATTATACATACCTCCTGTTCAGTTTTACAATTCACGCATTTGATAAACTTCGTATCACGGGATTTCAGTTTCTTCTGACCACAATTACTTTCGTTGTTATGGCAACGATGACATGGCCAGTATTTGTCACAGCAATCAAACTTCACGTGACAACGTCTCTTGTAGTGACTGCATAACCATTGACTATCATCGTCATCATCGGAGTCATCGTCAGGGGCCCGGCGATTAGAATTCTGGTTTCTTGGTGAGTCAGAGCGTTCAAACTTGGACAATTTGTTCCCATTGCTGCCCATATCAACAGGAGATTTGCGGACATGACTGGAGTTGGAGCGCACCGGAAATGTTTGGTTGGTTCCATTGGTAGGTCGCATACTACTTTCTGCTTCTTTGCGTCCACCTATTTTGTGAATAAAAGAACAAAGACAAGAAAAAACCCCACCTGGTTATATTCCTCGTTTTTCGCTACAGGCAACGCATTGACTGCCATTGGTTTATAGTCACCTGGCGTTAGACAAATCAAATACGTACAGTACATACATACATACATACATACATACATACATACATACATACATACATACATACATACATACATACATACATACATACATACATACTGTACTGTCTGTACATACGTACGTACGTACATACATACATACATACATACATACATACATACATACATACATACATACATACATACATACATACATACATACATACATACATACATACATACATACATACATACATACATACATACATACATACATACATACATACATACATACATACATACATACATACATACATACATACATACATACATACATACATACATACATACATACATACATACATACATACATACATACATACATACATACATACATACATACATACATACAGACCATTGGATTCATAGAGTAGCAAACAGATTGCTAATATCTCCGAACATTATAAACGTATAAACGTTAAAGATTACAAGAATTAAAGAATGGTCTGGTTTGGGACGGGGTAAATCATAGTTTTCACAATGAATTCGGACAACAGCCAGATGTACTTTTTAATATTTTTTTGTCTATATTACATGTGCTTTTTCTACACACTACTTGGTGTAGTCAAATTATTGTGTCGCCTATTGACATATCTAACACTCTCCCCTGCTACTTTGATGTCGCCTCCGAGACTTGGAATTTCTTTTTATATACAACTTTATGGGTTGTGCAATTTTTTTAAATTTGTTCAACAAAATTCTCACAAAACTCCGTCCTTTTTATTACTATATTGCTGCAGCGTTATACCGACATCCTTATCCTGGGTGTGTGTATGGTACTTCAAGTTACTTTACGTGTTTAACGTTTAACCCTTTAGCCCCTAAATAAATTTGACAAACAATTCAAAATGATTTGCTTACGTTTACGTTGCGAGTAAGTTTCCTAAAAATGAATGGTGACATTTAAAACAAGCCTTTTCTAGTGCAAAATTTAACGTAGACTCCAATCATGTCTACGATCTGACGTTCCAGGTCGTTTCGACCCCTTTCGAAGACAAAGAGTTAAAGTTATTACAAACTTGCATGTTGTTCTATAACAGAACAATATCACTATCCGTCTCTTTTTTTTAGTGTTTTTTTTTTATTTAAAGTAATGTTTTAAACAAAACTTGGGTCACAATCTTCTTTATCTTCAAAATACATTTAATCTTCAAAATACATTCCCTGTGTTAGTATCACGTGATAGCTACCGCACGAGGGGCGTTGATATATTCTTGCGAGTGTACAAGTAATGTTTACAACACGAGCGGCCGTGTTGTATTGAATATACAATCACGAGCCGAAGGCGAGTGATCGTATATTCAATACAACAAGGACGCGAGTGTTGTAAACAACTTGTGAAATGAATAAATAGTAAAAATCCCTTTGGGATATTGAGATGCTAATTAGTTACAAGCACTAGTGGTTGTATCAGAAGAGTATACATCCACTAGTGGTTGTAACTAATTAGCATCATTGCTTTTAGTTTGTATGGGGTTTACAGGGGTATACATGTGATGTAATTTCTGAAATTGGATTGGCTGCAAAACTCATGAATTAGTAATGAATTTCACAAGGGCGGAGAGTTTTAAACTAAATAAACACTAAAAGACACTACAGCGTGTCCGCCGCGTCTTCAACATTTAGGTAGTTCTCATCAGTGTTGTTCATGCGAACTTCGGCGTTTAGACGGTTCTCCACTAACTCTTTGTTGTTTTCGGAAAAAGGTCTGATTGTCATTAATCAATGCTGTAGGGACGAATGATGGAAGTTCATCGTTTTCTTCGTCTTCATCTACTTGACATTCGTTGTTCTGAGCTGTATCTTCTCTCTCGATCCTTTCTTCTTTTCCTCGATTTGTGCCAGCTTTCGTCGCAAAACAGGACCAGTCAGAAGTTCGGTTGCGATGGAAATAGTTGCAAGTGGTTTTTATTTTATGTATCCGCAAACATTCTGTACGTAATGTGCGATGTCGGACTGCATCCGAGACCAGTATACTCTTGCTCGTGTGCTAAGTCGAAAAGTCTTTCGTGACCAAGGTGTCCCATGTTGTTACGAAGATCTTTTATAAACATGAGTCCGTGACCAGACCACTTGCTCTGTTTCCAACTATGCGGTACAGCAAACCATCCTTCACCCTCAGTTTCCTCTATTCGTGCAGCAATTGTTTCACAGCTATTGGTTCCAATTGTCTTGCTGGTGACGAAAGAGTGTTTCCATCCTGTTTTAGCTGGATAACTCGCTGGATTATGGGATCATTTCGTTGGGCTTGGATGAGATCAATTGTGCCGATTTGCTTGTTGGTTTTCTTGGTGTTACGAATAGCAAGTCAGGTGGTCAGTGAGTGCGCTAATCCAGGGAGCATTACGTTTGTATGGTGGCCTATAGGGGACAGCTATTTTTATATTAGTTGCTGCAATTTTATATTGCGTTGCTGCTGTGCAATTTTATATTTCGCTGCTGCAATTTTATATCGCGTTGCTGCAATTTCATATTTCGTTGCTTCAATTTCATATTTCGTTCCTGCAATTTTATATCGCGTTGCTGCAATTTTATATCGCGTTGCTGCAATTTTATATTTCGTTGCTGCAATTTTATATCGCGTTGCTGCAATTTTATATTTCGTTGCTTCAATTTTATATTGCGTTGCTTCAATTTCATATTTCGTTGCTGCAATTTTATATTTCGTTGCTGCAATTTTATATCGCGTTGCTGCAATTTCATATTTCGTTGCTGCAATTTTATATCGCGTTGCTGCAATTTCATATTTCGTTGCTTCAATTTTATATTTCGTTGCTGCAATTTTATATTTCGTTGCTGCAATTTTATATTGCGTTGCTGCAATTTTATATTTCGTTGCTGCAATTTTATATCGTGTTGCTGCAATTTCATATTTCGTTGCTGCAATTTTATATTGCGTTGCTGCAATTTTATATTTCGTTGCTGCAATTTTATATCGTGTTGCTGCAATTTCATATTTCGTTGCTGCAATTTTATATTGCGTTGCTACAATTTTATATTTCGTTGCTGCAATTTTATATTGCGTTGCTGCAATTTTATATTGCGTTGCTGCAATTTTATATTTCGTTGCTGCAATTTTATATTGCGTTGCTGCAATTTTATATTTCGTTGCTGCAATTTTATATCGCGTTGCTGCAATTTCATATTTCGTTGCTGCAATTTTACATTGCATTGCTGAAATTTTAAATTGCGTTGCTGCAATTTCATATTTCGTTGCTGCAATTTTATAGTTCGTTGCTGCAATTTTATATCGCGTTGCTGCAATTTCATATTTCGTTGCTGCAATTTTATATTGCGTTGCTGCAGTTTCATATTGCGTTGTTGCAATTTTATATTTCGTTGCTACAATTTTATATTTCGTTGCTGCTGAGTAATATATATTTCGCTGCTGCAATTTTACATTGCATTGCTGCAATTTTACATTGCAGTGCTGCAATTTTACATTGCAGTGCTGCAATTTTAAATTGCGTTGCTACAATTTTATATTTCGTTGCTGCAATTTTATATTTCGTTGCTTTTATATTTCGTTACTGCTGTGCAATTTTATATTTCGTTTTGTATTTACTTATTTAACATCATGCGTAGAGGAGTCGATAGGATTTCAGACGAGTGATTACATATAAATATATTGTGTTTCTATTCTGCTTTTGTCAAGAGTTGTTGAGATCCGATGGACGGATCGACGGTCAAAAGGAGTATTGCACCTCCTTCTGTGCCTTTGTACCAAAAGTCTGGAAAAATTTTGATCGCTCTTCTTTTTTCCGTGCACAATTGGTAATGAATGACGTACCTCTAGTTGTATTTCCCACACTAGTACAAGTGAAGGTACCACCACCAAAAGATCCCTTGTTTCTGTAAGTTCTTTCTCACAAATCATGTTTCATCACATTTTCGCCTCGATATTAAAGTTCCGCTCCCAAAATGGTCCCCGCCCCCAAGCTATCACTTTTTTTCAAAGTCGCCTATTTCGCTCTTAGAGTCAATGCCCGCAAGCTAAATAGCAGTGTGTCAGCGGCCCGAAAAATACAGAGCACTATCTATTAACACCTACGTACATTCTATATTACATTCTATACTACTTATATTACCGTGGAAGATTAGTAATGTTGTTACTTGGATTCAGATCAAGATAACACGAGCTGATCTTTATCCTTGATCTGACCACCAAATTGACGCTTACTCTGTTGAAGCATCACCTTTCCAAGTAACAAAACGAAAAAACTCTAAAGACCTGACCCTAACACTAATCAGCAATCTGGCTTTAGAAAACACCACTCTTCTCAGCCTAATTGACCAAAGTTACTGAGTATTTGCCAGCGAGTACGGATAAAGGGGGCGTATCTGGTCTGGCAATGATTATCCTACATTATTTACCAAACTGCGTATGCGGTGTCAACGATAAGGCTATGTCATGGTTTTCCTCTTATCTGACTAAGAGAGTTTCAAGTTGTGGTTGATGGCCAATTGTCCTCAAAGACCAAGATTACATCGGGAATCCCACAGGGATCGATAATGGTTCGCTCCTGTTCATTATCTATATGAATGATCTTCCATTGTCTCTTGCGACCTATACGCTGATGACGCAACACAATATGTCCCTGGACGTTTTGTTGCAGAGATTGAGATTAAAGTGAATAGCCAGATACGTCTCATCATTCAGTGAGGTGAAAATAAATAGTATAGTTTTAAGTGAAAAAAAGACGAAGACGATGATGACTGTATCCTCGAGGAAATTAATTGAGTCCAGATCGGTAACAGGACATATGCCACCCTTCAGAATGCCCCCGGGGCATCTATATAGTACTAGGACCAGATGCTCCCCTAATGCAGTTCGGCGTGCTGGCTTTCGAACTTTCTCTTTCATTATTTTGACACCATAACTATCGCATAACGTGGAATAGTCTGATAGCCATATGCACTCAATAAGAGAGAATATCAGACGTCTGCGAAATTGGACTTCGCAAAAAATGGAGGCACACCATATAATTCGAAAACCAGCACGCGGAAGTGCATTAGAATTTGCCAAATTTCCAATTTATTAAATAGATGTTCAAGTTTCTTTTTTTGATTTCTGATTTGACTTGGTTTCAGGGTGTTCAGACATATTTATTTTGACCCGTTGCTAGGGAAAACTTTGACCACAGAGCTTCTAGAGCTTTACAAATTTGATCCACATGCTAGAAATGCTAGATATTCTGCCCGTAGTATATATGAATGAAGTTTTTTCGTTTGATGACGTCATACACTGACGTCATTGAGATAAGAAAAAAACAACTAAAGAAGTTTCACTATAACCAGAATTGTTATGTGCAAAAAAGTACGCATGCGTTTCTCAATTGAGCAAATCTTAATGACTTCATGGCCGTTTTAATGAAATTTTAAGGGGTATTTTAAACAAAAAATAGAATATCTTTGTCATTTTTGGTTTATTCACAAAATCCGTGTGTACGTTTTGGGAGACATGTTTTCCTTAGGTGTAAACGAAAGAAAAGTAACGATTTGATAAACACTCGCGGAAATTATAGGAATATTGTGAGCTCATGTTCTTGCGACGCAATCTAGCCTGGAAGAATCGCGAGCCCTCATCCTGCCTCCTGCCTGATCGGAGCTTGCCAGCTAAATTGCGAGTTCAGCCGTGGTTCCAAGCCAAGAATGCTCGAAAAGTAGTCTTGTTCTACATACAAAGTTAAAACTTGATGTCCACCGTCTTTGGAATGTTTGATTTATGGTTCATCAGCTCTGCCAATTTCTAAATTCCGGCATTCAATTCAAATATTTCGACGTGACAACGTTCTTCGTTTATTTTTCCATCTATCGCCGTCTGTGTACCGAAGTTCTTCAACTCTTCAAGTGTTTGTTTTTTTTTTTGATATTCTACAGCGAAGGAATAGTTTTCTTTTGTTTTGGTACTTTTTCTCACAAACTTGCTCGGCTTTTTCGTTTGTTTTTTTTGTTATCATTTTATACCTTTTTGCAGTATATAAGCATAGTGTACAAGTACAAAAATATGTGTTTGTGAAAGGATTTCTCCGACCGGAAGTAATGTCCTTAGCAACCGGTTGCCTAGCAACGAAATACGTCCGAACACCCTTAAGAAGTATGTTAAAGATTTCACAAGGGAGGCATCTGGTCCTGAAGGGGGGGGAAGGGAAGGGGGGGGGGGGGGGGGGGAGATCTGGTCCTAGTACCAGATGCCTTTGTTACACCGGGATGATCTCGCTATTTGTGTTAATTATGGATCTGGCATGGAAACTGTTGCGAGTGAGCGGTTGTTAGGAGTCATTTCGATAGATCTCTGTCGTGAACGGTCCATATTGAAGAAATAAGCTTATTATCAGTCAAGAATATAAAACAAATTTTCATGTCTCTCCAACACTTTTGATGGAGCCGGGAAGACTCATATAGGACGATAACAATCCACATTGGGTTTAAGTTGTAAAAGCTCATTCTTAATAAACGTCTCTGACACTTCCCGTATGTCGAATTCAGAGTCAGGTGTAAGTCTTACACTAATAAAGTTTTTTAGTTTTTCAAAAGTTGGCTTAACCAATGGTAATTTTAACCTACTTGTTATGCCAGAGAAGTAACTGCTGAAGGACTCTGCAATCCCTAAAGAGTCTTTAATTTCAACACCATCAATTTAATCATTCTCGAAGCGACAGAAGATTTATTACGTTTCATAATATCGTTAATAGATTTCCACATCTTTGATGTTTGACCTTTGCTTTGAATAGATGAGCGACAAAATTCTCGTTTTTTTCCTGTTCATTTGCCAAACTGGCTCATTACAAGCATTGCGATAAAGCTTCCATTCATCAGAAGCACGATATCTTAATAGCTTGCTGCAGAAGATAATCACGTTTCTTCATGGCAGACAGGATTTCCGGTTTCATCCACTAACATGCACGTCTTTCTTTCATTGGTGCATGTGCAGAAATCACTTCATTAAAAAGCTGTTCAAAAGTGTTCAGCCTCAAGTTGTTGCCAGGAGGCATGACTTAGAGCTTCAACAAACTTGTTGGTATCAAAATTTTTAAAGCAGCGATATTTAGACCCCGTTTTCACGATGCCGGTACAATTGGAAAACGGAACAAAATCATGCCGTTTAGGCCTTGCGTTTACACGATACCGGCACAAAAATAACATGAAAACGGCACAAAATGAGGACGGGTTCCTTGACGGCATGAAATGAAAACGCAACACTAACCAGTATCGTGTAAACGCCCGTGCCGTAACAGTTTGATGACGGTAATCACGATATATACGTCCACAGTATTCTTGTCAGCAGCATTCAAAAAGTCTTCTCAATTCTCATTGGAAAAGAATAGTCACATGCTAATCCGTCATTATATTATACCGGCTTTACACACCGGCATGATTTTGTCCCGGATCTTAATCGTGACGTGGCCCCCCGCCCTAAAAGACCGGAAAGTGATCTGAGATGCCAATTTGAGAAAGTTTTATCTGGAGAATATTACCCTTGGTTGAACACCAAATATGATCCAAGCATGTGTTGCTCGAAGGTCTGCTTATAACATCGACGAGCTGAAACATATGATTCCTCGGGGAGAGGAGAGCCAATAGATACAGACTACGTCACAACTACATTTAACGTTATTTTCTTAAGATTTTTATTAATCTCAACCAAAAATCTAATGATAACCCTACCCCCAACCCTAACCTTAAAGTGGCACCACGATGAAAAAATCGGTAGTCTTTTTCTGGTCTTATCAAAAAGTACATTTCAAATGAGGATGAACGGCGTTAGTTTGTCAATATCTCATCTCGTTCAAGAGATATTCACGTTTTGGAAATATGCAAATTATATGGCTGATGACGTCATTTACTCCAAACGAGCGAAACGAAAATCGTAAAATAAGGAATATCTCTAGAAATAAACAACAGAACGTGCTTAAACTTTGTATGCTTATAGTATCCAATAAAATACACTTCTCTGTGGAACCTTTGTGATTGCGCCATGGTAAGCGCATGCTCTCAGACTACTCTAAATCTTAAAAAGGGAATTATCATTTTAGCCTCATTGTTTAAAAATAGACAGATTTAAACGTTTGAATTACAATGCCTACATAAGTTCTAATCATCACTTTTATTCCCTAGAGTAAATGCTTCTTGATCGCTGATAAATAAGCAAATTTAATTTTTTCATTGGAGGAGGCCAGGCACCAGCAGTTTCCGTGAAAACAACTAATGTTCCACAGTGAAGTGTATTTTATTTAATACTATAAGCATACAAAGTTTAAGCACGTTCTATTGTTTATTTCTAGAGATATTCCTAATTTTACGATTTTCATTTCGCTCGTTTGGTATAAATGACGTCATCAGTCATCTAATTTGTATATTTCAAAAGCGTGAATATCTCTTGAACGAGATGAGATATTGTCAAACCACAAACGCCGTTTATCCTCATTTTAAATGTACTTTATGATAAGATAAAAAAAAGACTGACGATTTTTTCATCGTAGTGCCACTTTATTCGAACTTTAAAGAAGACAAATGTCCACTCTTAATAAGCGTAAAAAATATTGAGAAATCCTGTGTCTTCTACCCGAGGAAGCAACCAAACATAGAGATCCTATTTAAACCTTGAATAAGTTGAATACTTTAATAGGCAACTAGATCCCAAGGATAGTGCAAAGTTTCTAGTCAAAGGTAATAACAATTTTTGCCACATGCACGGACAGAGCTGCCAGTTCCACAACCTGCCAGCCCATTTTCTTGAGCAAAGCCCAAGTTAATTTAATACAAGCCTAAACTCAGACAAACAACCCCAAATGCCCCAAATTACGATCGTGTGATGATTATGTTGCTAGCTTCACGTCATTTGGCCTTGCGAATCGTCTGCCCAATCACGCGCTAAGTTCAAGCAGGTCAAATTACACGTAGAACCTCGTGTAGAAGTTGAACATTCATGTTTATGGCCAGGGTTCTTCGTACAGTGGTTTATTGAACGCCAAATCAAAATGCGAAGACAGCCTACAATCTCCAGAATTTGTTACTGAGTTGACGTGCAAAACTGCTCGAGCGCCATTCGTGTAAAATATAACAGACACGAACCAACAACACTCTACAAACCGACTTTACAACATCGTCATTCGTCAACATGCCAGACCATATTAAAGTTAAATATAAAGTTTTTAATATTTATTCGCACCTTCCGCTAGGCAGACAATAAATCCTTTCGTCCCGACCATATTTAATTAACCATGCAGCTAAGCCTAGAAAGTCGTTGTTTCGAGAAGAAAATTGATCACTCCTTTACGTTTCTCTGCCATTGCTGTATTCGCCAGTCGTGAACAAAACCAAGCGTGCGCAGTGCTATTATAATATATTCCGGGGGGAAACTTCTTTCATTCTTGGTATATTAAGATATCCACATCTTTCAAGAAATATCCATAGATAAGGTACAAACCTGTCTGTTATCGCTCTTTAGGGCTTACGAGCTTTAAGCAACATAAATATTTGTCATCTTTGAAAGACTGATACTAGTGTTTCACATTTTCACTGGTTTTAGCCTTTCAACTACGACAAGTAGGTATGTCGTTAAACCTGGTAAGTTTACCCCCCGGAAAGTTTACACTATGTATTTATGTATCTATGTATGTATCGTGTGAATTTTCGCCACTCATCACAATACTGCAAAGTTTCTGTGAAACTTTGCACTAAAAACCGAATTGCAGCTCACAGAGCTGAATTGCTCAGTTTACAAATTTCAAAATGACTACTCTAAAGTTTAAGTATGTGTACAGATTAAAGCTAGGAAGAAATTCAAGTGTCATTAAAAAGGACTACACTACTTGGGATAAAACTATTTTTAAAACGAGAAGTGCGTAGTTTTGAAAGTTCGTAAAATTGTCATTACTTCGGAAATTGTTATTACGTTTCTCAAGAAGATCGTGTAGTTTATGATTAATTTATTAAAATGTAATCTACACAAGTTATCCCGTCTTTGTGAGAGAGTTGGAAAATGGGTGATTTCCAAGGTCTGTCTTTTTGATAGTTGGGATAAATTATTCTTAAGGCTCTTCTTTGGATACGTTCGACTTCTTCAGAAAGATATTGTAAAATGCCGACGTTTCAAGTTTGACAGCTGTATCCAAGCACAGATCTTATGCAAGTGGTGTAAACAGATGAGAGTGAAGTATGGCCAACTTCAGACCGTTTAAGTAAACGCAGAAAATAGAGGCGCTTTGAGGCTTTAGTCAGAATATGGGATATGTGAATGAATGAATGAATGATTTATTAAAAACTAACACTTTGTAAATTCATGAGAATTTAAAAAACGTGATATTACAATGAGTGGGAAGTTAAGCAGGGTAAGGATAAATTAAATCAAATCACTATTATGTACAAGTTATAAAATATAATACAAAATAAAAGCTAAGGTAAATCCCAATTGCTAACGCATTTAGGGATAAAACTGTTTTTGTAACGTTCAGTTCTACATTTATGTAGTGGGTGAGTGCGTGGGTTTCTCAGACGGTACTTGTGGGATGAAGTATTAGGAAGGAGTTTTCTCAACTTGTTATTTGGGTGTTGATGAATGTTCGTATAAAGTGACAAACACTGATTTTCTCTTCGCTGTAACAATGTAGGAAGGCTAGCGTTCTCCAGTGAGGTAGCATATGAGAACTGGGGAAAAGCGATCTTTAGTGCACGTTTTTGTATGTGTTCAATTTGGTCAGAGAGAGATTGTGGAAGAGAGAAGTGCCATACGGATGAAGCATATTCCAAGACTGGGCGAATGAATGCACAAAACACAGTTATCAAATCTTTGGCTGGAACACCAGACCGTTTGAGAACTCTCAGAGCGTAAAGACGTTTGCTTGCTTTGGTACATATGTAATTCACATGGGCGTTCCAGGTAAGGTTTGATGAAATAACCACTCCCAAGAGTTTAAAATCTTGTACAATCTCAATATTGCAGTTGGAGGAAGAAAGGGTGTCGAATGCCAGCGGGTCTTTAAGGAATGATATCCGCATCTCTTTAGTTTTAGAAACATTCAGGCGCATATTGTTGAGGTCAGTCCAGTCATTAATAGAATTAATGTTAGTTTGGAGTGTTGAATTAGGAGAAGATCTTGAAACGATTTCATAAACAGTGCAATCGTCAACATATTTATATAATGGAAGGTTAGTTTGCAAGTCGTTTATCATCACAAGAAAGAAGAGGGGACCAAGTTTTGTACCTTGTGGGACGCCAGCATTGATTGATCGCCAAGATGATTCATTCTGGCCAAGTTTAACACGTAAATATCGGCCATGTAGAAAGTCAGCACACCAATTCAACAGAATAGGAGGAGTGTTAAGTATTTGTAATTTATGGAGTAAAATATTATGGTCAATACGATCGAAGGCTTTGGAAAAATCAATCATACAGCATCTGATAGTTGAGCCAGGGTTTCCCAGTGCTGCCAACCAGTGGTGGATCAGATGGATAAGAGCGTGTGTAGTAGAGCAATTCTTGATATTTCCAAACTGAAGAGGGTCGATTGATGATTTAATGTGTTCAAAAAGCCATCGAAAGACAAAACTCTCTAGTAGCTTGCTGAGCACAGGTGTGAGAGAGATAGGTCTGAGATCACTATCAACAGATTTAGGGTTTGATATCTTCGGTAGAGGGAGAACATCAGCAGATTTCCAGAGTGTTGGGACGCGGCTTTGTGCAATGCTAGCATTAAAGATGGAGCATATAGGACCAGCGAGCACTGGTGCAGATGACTTCAATACCCAGTTAGGAATGTCATCAGGACCAGTGGCTTTCTGAAGACTAATCTTTTTCAGTTCAATTTCAACTTGTTGGGGTGATATTATATATTCGTCAGGAACAGAAGTGATGGGAAGCTTGCTGAATTGAAGTGGAGGTAAGCTGTTTGAGACATTGCAAAAGGATTCTGCAATCAGTTCAGTAAGTTCGGGACCTCTTATGAACTGACCATCGTGGAAGATGCTTGAGAGAGGTTCTGGTTTAGATAGGCCAGAGATAGACTTTATGTTGTTCCACCATTTTTTCGGGTTTGTTTCGTGGGTATTAAGAATTTTTTTTTCATAAAAGGACTTACGGGCAGACTTGCATAATTTTCTGACTTTATTACGATAGAAGTTGTACTTGAGAGTGTTACAAGTTGACCAAGCTTTTTGCCTTTTAGAGATAAAATTCTTGATATCTGCAGTAATCCAGGGTTTATCTTTAGGATGGGTTTTTATTGTGCGCACAGGAAGATGAGTATCAATAACAGAGGATGTCATGTTTGAAAAAAGAGCGAATTGATTCTAGCGAAGGCCCTTCGTCAGAGAGAAACGTATATTTTAACACGCTGCTTCCTTCCAGATAGGAAATCCACTACCCAATTGATTAGCGACTTGTTAGGGTCTAATTTTTGATATCAAAATTTCGTAGTTGATTCTGTCGAAAGCTTTACTGAAACCTAGCAGGAATAGGCGTACAGCGGAGTTTTTCCGGAGTAAGAGCGGAGCATGCTAAACAGTGGGTCAACGGTGGAGAAACCAGAAACAAACTGTTTGGGGTCGAGCTTCTAGTATATGCAATCAAGAATCCAATCAGCGTGAAAAGATTCCAAAATTTTCGACAAAGTTGGGGTAAGGGATATTGGACGAAGGTCTTGATTAATGTCTTGGAGAATGTCGGTATAAAAATTACGTCAGCTTCTTTCCATTGAAAGGGCACTTGCGCTTGATTAACAGATGCATTAAAGATGGATGCTACAGGTGCTGCAAGTAGAAGTCAATTTGGTATAGAATCTGGGCCAAGCGCCTTTGAAAATTTGACTGCTTCTAACTAAGCAGCGTTCGACGCCTTGTATAGGAATGTGATACTCGGAAAATGCTTCAACAGACATCAAGTTTTGTCGAAGTCGGAAAGGGGTGGCATGGACTTCTTTAGAGCTACAAATTCTTCGTTAATTGCATTTGCCAGCGAAACACCCTCTAATACAGTGTTTCCCACAACGACAGAGTGGACATGTTTGTCTGGGGTGTAGCCAGCTAGATTTTTTACGGCTTTCCACCATTTTCTAGGGTTGGCAGTTTTGAGATTGTTTACTTGAGCCTTAAAGTAGATGGATTTTACTTGTTTTACCGCACGGTTTACATCGCTCCTAAGTTGTTTGTACTGGCTAGTGTTTCCTTCTGGAAGAGCTTTTTGTCTGTCGAAAACAAGATTCTTCAGTTCCGGCGTACATGTAATCCACGGTTTATCCCTACAGTGGATCTTCACTGTTTTTTTTTGGGTGAAAATATATTAAGACCCAAGAGTAAAAGGTCATACAACAGATCACACTGGTTTTGACAAGAGGTAAACAATAAAGGTAGTTCCAATTCAATGAATTAATGAAATTTCCAAGAGACGTCATAGCTGACGTTATGAATCTACGTACAGACTTTTCGGTCAACTTGTTTGGACGGTGAGCCTGACGCAGGGACGTAGCCAGGGGGGGAGCCGTGGGAGCCTTTTGATATAAAACAACAGACATGTAACTACAAAACTGATGCAATATGCCATTGTGTCAGGAAATAAACTCTAAACAGTGTATTCAATCTACTGAGTGTATGCATTTTGAGTATCTATGTGACGTTTGCGTGTTTTGAGTATTTTATATGACGTTTTTTAGCCTTTAGAAACTGTAAAGTCTTCCTCCAAAAGCCAGGAAATGGCATTTCAGCGACTCTCGATTTCAAAATTTCACGGGGGAGCATGCCCCCGGACCCCCCTAAAAATTTATTTTGATTTCGGCTCCCCCCCTTTCAAAATCCTGGCTACGTCCCTGGCCTGACGAGCAGGAGTACAAAGGACTGACTGATGATCTGACCGGTCAATGGCTGGAAGTACGACAGGAACATCAGATCTAAAATTGCTGAGGTCAATAGCTGAAATAAGATATTGTTGTCCCGCAATATAGTTCTGCAAGATATGTTGAATTGTCCGCTCTTGAGGTGGGTGGTAAATGAGTGCAGCGATAGTACAAGACGATTCGCGGGGGAGATGGTGGGGGCGAAGTTTAAGCCACAGACATTCAATTTCAGGATTACTCAATTTTGAGAGGAGGGAAAAATGCACAGACTTGATAAATAAACACACTTCCATCACGCTTGTCGCCTCCACGGTCTTTTTGTGGGCCACGGTCTTTTTGTGGGCCGTCAGGAATTTTAAAAGTCAGCCAGGTTTCAGTTATTGCGATGCCGTCCACGCAGTTTAGTTGGGCGCCCATTTCTAAGCGGTAATTATTTTGAATAATTGCTACGGAAGGAAGTATATTCAAATTATTTTGGTTATGGTTGTTTCGTAAACGACATGAAGATGAGAGAATGGATATCAGGTTGTATATAGGCACAGCTGGATTTCCTTCGAGGAATTCTACGTTCCTGATTTCTTAGCGGCACCACTTCAATCGGTAAATAGTTTGTGATTCAAGACTGAAGGTTCGTGAATGTTTATGTTAAAATCACCAAGGGTATAGAATTCCTTCTCCTCAGGAAAACCTTGAGAGAGATTATCCGCCAGCTTAGTGTCAGTCATAACATCCGAATTAGCTAGATGATAAACACCGCCACAAGAATTGATGGTACCGAAAAAGATGGCGGCAGTGCATTTAACCACAATGCTTTGCGACCTCAAATCAGCTCAAATGACAACGCTAAACATTGTTTATCATGTTAAGATGGATTAAGTACGCAAAAATTTCATAGCCAAAATTTCATCATCATTCTCCAAATCAACTCTCCTATGAATAACTACTCCATGCTGGACATACGCTATAATTCCACCCCCACGCTTGCCGAACTGATCTTTGCGAAACGACATAAAACCAGAAAGTTCCAATTCCCCATTCGTATACGCATCATCTAAAGAAGTTTCAATGGTGAAGAAAACATCCAAGCCAAACTGCCGCTCAAAACCACCAAATTATTGAAATAGAGAGTCTTCTATTAGCGAAGGGACTTCAGTGACTACAAAGAGTTCATCATCAAAATCAAATACAAAACCAAAGTGGCAATGACGAGCCATAGAGTCGGTAAATAAAACAAGGGTGTTCATAGTATGCAAGTAAACTCAAATTTAGGAATATGATCTCGTGTAGTTTGGTGTAAGCCAAGACACGATAATTGACAAAGAGAGAAGCAAATAAAGCATTGAATAGTTTTCTGTTTGCATGTTGATGATTCCGGGGTGGCAAAGCATTGATCTTCTAAAAAGTACAGTTTTCTAAGGTCCTGGGTTAGGATGGATATTCCCAAGAAGAAGGATTCTTTCCAACTAGAAAATCGCGTTGACGCCGTGTGATTGTTTGCCAACCAAATACGCGAACTGCAGAATGATCGATTTAATCGAGCAGATATAGAATACTTAAAGTAAACACCTTCGCCGAACCACGACGGCATGAACCAGAAAAACACTCCACCAAAATATTAGATTTATTTGGAGTATAGAAACTATTTTAGATCTCTCAAAAGGCTTTAAAGCCCGCAAACCGATCTCAACATATACATGAGCTCCAAACTAACACGTCCGCCATGCTAAATAAATCTAAATCAGCAGCGAAATATAAAATTGCAGCAACAAACTTTAAATTTGCATTACAAAATAAAATTACAGCAGCAAAATGTAAAATTGCAGCAACTAAGATAAACTTGCAGCAACGAAATAGAAAATTGCAGGAACGAAATATAAAATTGCAGCAGCAAAATATAAAATTGCAGCAACGAAATATAAAATTGCAGCACCAAAATATAAAATTGTAGCAACAAAATATAAAATTGCAGCAACGCAATATAAAATTGCAGCAGCAACTAATATACAATTGCAGCAACTAATATACAATTTCAGTAACGAAATATAAATTGAAGCAACTAATATAAAAATGCAGCAGCGAAATACTAAATTGCAGCAAATAATATAAAATTGCATCTACGAAATATAAAATTGAAGCAACTAAGATAAAATTGAAGCAGCGAAATTTAAAATTGCAGCAACGAAATATAAAATTGCAGTAACGAAACATAAAATTGCAGCAACTAAGATAAAATTGAAGCTGCGAAATTTAAAATTGCAGCAAAGATATGAAAAATTGTGGCAACAAAATATAAAATTGCAGCAACAAAATATAAAACTGAAGCAGCGCAATATAAAATTGCAGCAACAAGATATAAAATTACAGCAGCGAAATAGCGAAACATAAAATTGCAGCAACTAATATATAACTGCAGCAGCAAAATATAAAATTGTAGCAGCGAAATATAAAATTGCAGCAACTAATATAAAACTGCAGCAGCAAAATATAAAATTGTAGCAGCGAAATATAAAATTGCAGCAACTAAGATAAAATTGAAGCAACACAATATAAAATTGCAGCAACGCAATATAAAATTGCAGCAACGCAATATAAAATTGCAGCAACGCAATATAAAATTGCAGCAACGCAATATAAAATTGCAGCAACGCAATATAAAATTGCAGCAACAAAATATAAAATTGAAGCAGCGCAATATAAAATTGCAGCAACAAGATATAAAATTACAGCAGCGAAATAGTGAAATATAAAATTGCAGCAACTAATATAAAACTGCAGCAGCAAAATATAAAAGTGTAGCAGCGAAATATAAAATTGCAGCAACTAAGATAAAATTGAAGCAACACAATACAAAATTGCAGCAACGCAATATAAAATTGCAGCAACGAAATATAAAATTTCAGCATCAAAATATAAAATTGCAGTAACGAAATATAAAATTGCAGCAACGCAATATAAAATTGCAGAAATATAAAATTGTAGCAACGAAATATAAAATTTCAGCAGCAAAATATAAAATTGCATGAGTAGCGAAATATAAAATTGCAGCAGCGAAATATAAAATTGCAGCTACGAAATATAAAATTGCAGCTACGAAAAATAAAATTTCAGCAACGAAATACAAAATTGCAGGAATAAAATATAAAATTGCAGAAAGCCAGCAACGGAATATAAAATTGCAGAACCAAAATATAAAATTGCAGCAGCGAAATATAAAATTGCAGTAGCGAAATATAAAGTTGCAGCAACTAATATAAAATTGCAGCAGCAAAATATAAAATTGCAGCAATGCAATATAAAATTGCAGCAACGCAATATAAAATTGCAGCAACAAAATATAAAAGTGCAGCAGCAAATTATAAAATTGCAGCAACTAATATAAAATCGGCCACCATACCTTTGTCTTGCAACTGAACAGCAGCTACTGTGGCTTGGGGTTACTTCTTGCCTTGTTTCCTCCGTGCATGAATCCATGTACGATTTCATGTCCATCGACATCCGAGATAAGGTATCTGCATCGATATTCGCTCTACCAGGCCGATAACGAATATTTGATAACCCGTTGTAGAAGTAGAAGTTGGGCGCGTAGTAGAAGTAGTCCCGTAATTAGTTGGTTATCGCCCATTTAAGAGATAGAAACTCGAGCTTATCGGCATGTAAATGGTAATTCTTCTCAGGTGGTGTAAGTGTCCTCGATGTAGCCTATAGGCGAGTACTTGAATCTTACCTGGTAAAGGATGGCCCCAAGGCCATCTTTAGATGCATTGGTATGCACAATGCACGGCTCTGAATAATCGGGATAAGCCACGATGGGTGGGCTTGTGAGATGATAAATCAACTTTTCCAAGGAATTCAGATGTTGTTGCCAAGTGTCTTTACATCTCTAATTGTCGTAAGGTTGGACTTCTTCAGAAACTTCACGGCTTCCACACTCTTCGAGTCCATAGTATAGCCATCTTTCGAAACCACGCGTCCAAGAAAGCAAACTCTCCGCTTGAAAAACTTACACTTCCGCGGCTTTAGTTTCACGCCGTGTTCTCTCAAGCGACAGAAAACGCTACGAAGGTGTCCAAAATGCTCGTCGGAGGTACTACTGAATAGGATGACGTCATCCAAGTATGCATGGCATCGCGATTTCGTCCCTGAGGTCGCCCAGGCAGTGTTCCACAAATCGTTGGAAATTTGCGGACGCATCATTAATCCAAATGCAGGGATTCTTACCCATTGATAAGGTCCCCACGAAATAATAGAGGCTGTTAAATAACGACTTTCTTTGCCCATAAATCCTTGATGTTATGCTTTTCTTTAATCAAAAAATATATACGCCTATGACCGTGCACGGGTATAACACATAATATGAGACAATACATTAAATAAATATAATTGTTATATAGCTAGAGTTTCACTGGATACAACGATGACTGTCATTGGTTGGTTTGTGGTCACATGACCTTAGCTAAATTTCAATGTCTACCGAGCAGGCAATAATTGAGAACTTATTGCCCGCTCGGTCAATAAGTTTTCAATTGTTGACCGCTAGAACTTTGAACTCTTCACGGCATCCTATAAACAAAAGCTTATTTGGTACGAAAAAAAGAATATTTATAGGTCTTCAAAGCATGTGTGAAGATTAACTGGAGAAGTGTATTGCTGTTCTGAGACTTATATTTGTTTGGTTGAAGTGAAATTACGGAGCCAGGCGAAATGTTTTGGTAAGTCTTAGCGTTTGTCTTTTGTGTACTTTCCCTTGATAAGCGTCGAAATTATTCAGCGAAATTCAAGCTATATAACAAAACACTTAATGTCTGATCCCTCGGGAAACAGTTAGTTTTGTTTTCCCTCGAATCTCGATGTTTCCCTCGACTTCGTCTCGGGAAATATCAAGACTCTCGGGAAAACAAAACTAACTGTTTCCCTCGGGAGCAGACATTAAGTGTATAATATAAATAAACATTATAAATTCATAAAGTTCATTTTCTGTGATCTCTCTTTCCTTTCAGTTCTTCCTTCTGATGTCGTTTGGCTCTTTTCCTTTTGTTATCATTGTTCTCATCATTATCTATCTTTTCACATACAATATAAATTAACTTCCGCCATTCCGGCCTGTTAATTGCTGCCTCTTGCTGAACACTGAACAAGCAATTACCACGTAAATTATCCAAAGTTTCCTGTACACGAGGGATCGGATGATGGTTGGGTAGTGTTCCTCCATTTTTCCGTACACACACACCACTGGCGACAAGTATGGTGATTTAGATTTTGTAATAAATTGCTTGTTGAGTAAGACTAGTCTTCTATATGGTGTTTTACTTCCTGATACATTGTCCTAGGAACCGAGGTCTAGTTGTAGATCAGACATGCAACCAATGTCATCGTCGTCGCGTGCGAAAGATTGTGACTGCTCAAGAAGCATCGTCTTCGCAATTTTTTGTTGTTTTTTTTTCCTTCTGTCAACCCAGCGGGCACACGACGTTGTTTCGACGTGGAGTTTTGGTTGTAACCATGTTGCGACGTCGACAACTTAATATCAACGTTCTTTCGACGTTGTTTTGCAGACGTTACACCGACGTCACTAAATTGACGTTGTTTGACGTAGAATCAAGGTTGATATTTTTGACGTCGATTGACGACAAAAATCAACGTTGTTTCAACATTGCTACCCGCTATTGATTTACTCCACTAACGAAAACCGTAACTGATCTTACTTTTACTAAGATGGGTGACAATAAAACATTAGAAGCAGGAGTCATTCGGCTTGGTATTAGTGGTCTGATCTTGTTTATTTAAACCACTGAGGTAAACCATACCGTTTATTATCACTTCTCGATTTTATGTTTTGTTCTTAGCTCGTCACAACGCTACATCGTACAGACTTACCTGGTAGGGGTGTTCTAGATTCAAGTAGATTTTCTCTTTACCTGAACGGGAGTAGCTGACTGGTTTAGTTGTAGTCGGCCCAAGACTGTTCGATTCTTTAATGTTATGTCATGGTTTGTTGTTTTATGAACTGCGATGTCAAGCACGGCTTTTGTCCCCTTCTTGACAAATGTTAGTGTTCCGTGGAACTCGGGACCGGTTGGCCAATGAGTATTTCAATCGGGTTTAAACAGGAGTAGTATCGTCTTTGTCAATCTGACCTATTTTTGCACGGCATGGAACGTTTTGGTACTGTTTGCTGGTGTATTACGATATCTTTCTTTACAGTTTTCACAGTATAAGGGAAATCTTGCGTTTCATCTTGAATCAGCTGAACAAGATTATTCAGGTTTTTACTATTGCAGTGAGCAAAACTTACTTTTATGGCTGCACTCTTTCTTTGACAGTTAGATCTCCTGTCGTTGTATCCCAGAATTGGAATGTTTCGAAAAATTCGAAATAGTTGTTCCCTTCCTAGTTGAAGGTAGTAACTTGAACTGCAACTCAGCCCAGCCAGTGTAAGGAATTGTTAATCCATTAACACTCACTTCTTGACACATGGAAACAGTGACTGTAGAAGTTTCTCCGCAAAACTGACACTTAGCCACTTGTGTCCCAAAGCACTCCGACTTCGTGATTATTCAACAGGCATGTCATCACACATTTCTCGCTAACCAGGCTTGTCATCTTTAGTTAGCCGAGTGCTTTGGATTCAAAGAACTCACCGAGGACGCTTGAACTGCATGTGCTCTGATATTTGACATATTGTCGATGTTCAATCATTTCTTTAAAGTTGTGCACATTGACTTGTGTTGGTGTCAATGTTTCTTTTGACAGTTCCCTGGCGCAAATTAATGCAATCTTTCACTGAGAACGTTGGAATTCTTCCAAACTTTCAAGTTCCTTAACTCTTTCCTGCCCGAATTGGCCTTTAGTATTTTATTCTGGCTAACGCCAGACGATTTTTTTCACCCCTGGGGAAGCTCTCGGATAGGAATGAGTTAAGATAATAGTTACACTGCATGGCGAGACCTTGTTGAGGCTTTGGCTACTTTCGGTCCCTCTGACTCTGAGGTAGCCTTTCCTTGTTTAAAGACTGTTTGCGCAATCTTCTGCATGTGTTCTCTTACCTTTTAGATTTTCCTCTTCAGGTTTGGTGTTGTTATTGTTTCTCATTTCTGCTCAAGGAGATTCGACTTCTGACTTGATTTCTCGGATTGCTGCCATCACTATATAACTGGATGAGCTCGTGGGTGAGTCTTTGTGGCACTCACCATGCTCTAACTTCGCTTTTTGTTCTTTCAGTTCTTTCAATCAGCTTTCCTTCTAGTATTTGAACCTCATGTTGAGTTTTCTTTGCTTGAGCAGTCCCAGGGACTTCATCCTGTGACTCAACTGTGTGCATTTCGTTACAGCTGCGACCCAATAAATCTTCAAGTTCGTTCTTTCAAGTTAATTAAGCTCAGCCTCTACAAATTCGGATACAACTCCAATCATCAGGACTTTCTTTTCTTTCCTATTCGCTTGCTCAAATACCTAGATGTTCAGCTAGCGACTTTATGATATTTATGCTAGCCTAGATGACACAACGAGATTTGAAATTGAATTTGTAAATCCTCAACTCCACCTTCGGTCATGTTTTCGTTCGCTGGCTTCGCTACGTTCAAAGCATTACACAACAAGACTGGAGTATTTCTCTCGTAAAAACTGTTCGTAAGCTTTAACAAGTTCGCAAGAAACTTGGTTCTTTAGACTAGATTTTCAACTAGTCCATTTCAATAACATCAGTTACAAAGTTTATTCACTTCATAAATAAACAACGTACTGTATTTACGTTTACCTGAGGCACGTCTACTCTCGGTGGGAGCTCCAAATTTGTTACCCAACAATATAACAAAACACGTAATGCCTGATCGCTGGGAAACTAGCTTTGTTTTCCTTGGAAAAAAATCAAAGCTATTTCCCTCAAGATCAAACATCAAGTGTATAATATTAACCATTCCAACCTGATCAAGCTAGCTAAAAACAGCCCTTTTATTACAGTTGATTTCACATTACTTTACCGCCGTGTGTTGCGAAGTTCGTTGGGAAGTTCAGATATTCGTTCAGAAGTTCAGAATTACGTTGCCAAGGTTGAAAATCATTCAATCAAATTGCGAGCTTTGGATCAAAACTCATTCTGATTGGATAATTTTTCAACCTTGGCAACGTAATTCCGAACTTCCGAACGAATATCTGAACTTCCCAACGAACTTCGCAACACACGGCGGTAAAGTAATGTGAAATCAGCTATAATTTAGTTGGTCTTAACCCCAGCCAGACTTTGCAGCAATGGGTTAGCATCAACCTATTCCTGCGTTACCCAACCAAAAACGGCCACTTTATTATTTTGCGGAGAACAATGGTGGACAATGGGGCCACGACGGTAGACCCCATCGACAGCCCACTGATCACCATAATGACAAAAACTCCATTGGTGGCTCATGATGGTGAACCCATTATGTAATTTTGCCCTTACCTTTCAGTCCTGGTTTAGCATATCCAGGATTGCTACCACCGGAGGCAGAGCTCGTTACAAGTTGTGAAGGAGGAATTGTTGTTCCTTGACTAGATGGTGGTGACCGAGTGCGGGTATTCCTGATACCACTGTTATTCTTAGGAACTCCAGTTGAATTGGTGTTACGCAGAACGGCATAATCACCTAATAGGAAACAATCTATTAAGTGAATCAGATCGAATCTCAGGGCCCCTTCAAAAAACTCTCGCAATGGCGTTAAATTCGAAGCACTGATGACGCCCTTTCGATCCAATTCCAAGAAGATTCCAACGGGCGATTGAGAGCCATCGATCGAGTAATTCCTGCTGGCAAATTCTTTCAATCTCTCGACATCGCTAAAAAGCAATCTGGGCGGCATCGTAAACAATAACAGTTTGTAGTTGTTATACATGCTTCTTTCCACGACCGTTGTTGGTACATTGCTCAAACTTATCACCTCTCTGTCATTTGACTCTTCTCCGTGAAATTGGGCAGACTCTGTAGTATGATCAGGTGGATGTTCTGCAGCACCTTCGTCCATTTCAATTTCATTTGATGAATTCTTTACTGCATTAAAATGCAGTTGATCATCTGGTTTCGTCAATGCTTCTGCGCCTAAGGTTGGCTCGGATTGGGAAGAAGAAGTTTGAGGAGATGACGGTTGAAGAGTCGCAGTAGAGGATTGTTTTGACTGTAACTCTTTCAAAAGCTTAAATTTTGTCTGGTTTTCTCTTATCATTTTCGTGTTTTCAACCGAAAGCCTTCCTAGTTCAAGTAATGTTTCCCTGAGTTCATCTTGGGCGCTTGTCAGTGTTTTCGTAAGTTCGATGTTTCTCTGTGAGATGTCAAGAACTTGTTTCTTGAAATGATTTTCTTGTCTTTTCCAAGTCTCCCTGGATTGTGCTAGTTCTTGCTCTAACTTCTCCCTTTCAAACTGCGCTTCTTCGTCGTACTTTTCAGTTCCTTTGCTTACCATGTAACATTCGTTCATCGTTTGAGAACTCTGCTCGAAACATACTGGACTTGTAGTTTGACACGCACTGGCATGTACATTGACGTTAGAGCTTTTGGTTGGCACGTCTTGTACAAGCAAGTCAGAATTTGCTGCGAAGAATTTGGTCTTATTTTCTGCCGAAGAAAGCCAGGATTCACACTCTTTAACCATGAAGCGTAACTTGCGCAAAATGTTCTCAATAACGCGTCCGCTGCTAGGTACTTTTCCATTGATGTTTGAAGGTTTGGCGTTTTGTGTGTGTGGTTTTTGCTTCGTGTGGTTTCTTGTATGATCTGATGTGTCATCATTTTCAATAAACATTTGGCTTATTGTTTCTAAACTTGAAGTAGCATGATAAAATAGTGCTCCAAGTTGACCATAATCTAGTTCATCAACGAGATTACATGATACATTACATGATGGGTTTATATCGTCATGGACAAGAGGCGATTCATTATCTGTTTTTCCACACGGTTTATGATCAACACTTTCTACAGCTTCACAGGAATCTGGACACAAATCAGTCATATCCAAATCTTCCTTCGAATCAACTTGTACGTCTGTCCCATCAGGTGGCGGGCAGCCTTCGCAGTTATTATGGTCCCCTGAAAATGCAATACAGTAAAACCTCTATTAAGCAGACCCTATACATTAATCAAGCTCGCGGGTGCCAAAAATTTCTTGTTATACTCTTATCAAGGGTCCTTTGCCTTATCGTATACAGCAACCACCTATCTTATTCCACCCAATATGTTTGTACGATGGACTCCGTAACAGACGTTCAGTGGACATTCTTCAACCTTAAATGCTCAGTAAATATTATTACACACCATAGTTAATAGAAAATAATAAACATGGTTTGGGAACCCGGCAAATTTCAAGGCATTTAAAGCCTAACCAACCCTATAAAATGAAGTCTTTTGAAAAGCCGTCAAAAATTATGATCAAGGACGGCGTTAACATATTTTCACTATCGGCTTTCGTTCTTGAGTTCTTTTTTTTTGTCATATGAGGCAGTGGTGATGTCTATATGCAGACCAACAACATTGCAACAAGGCTTTAGGTTGGACATATTTTAGGAATTAAACAACAAAGTCACTTAAGACTTTGCATGTGGATACACACTATACCAAACTGTAGAATATCGTTCAAGTGTTAAGGTCGCCATATTAACGGACTATTTTCCAAACCCCTTAATTTCTAAAACAAAATTATGATAAACAATGCCAACGCCCAAACGTTCTCGGCGCTAATTTGATATGGAAAATATCACTACTATATTTTACAAATCGTTTGTCCTTTATATATCAGTGACATAAAGTGTTTTCTCAAATAGTTTATTATTACCAACAGTCGCTAATTGGCAAGAACACCACATCCTGTGAAGTCCATCAGACGGAGAGAGAGAGGGAGGGGGCGGACAACGTACCGTTTAATAAATCAGGCTATACTGGGGGCGAGGCTGGGAATACCGTATTTCCTCGAATAAGCGTCCACGCTTTAATAAGCGCTGCCTTCTAAAGCGTCCACCCTTTCAGCAAAAGGTTCAATGCGCACCCCTCTCATATACCCCCCCCCCCCTCCCTTGAACAAGCGCCCACCCTCTTGCTCGGACCTCACTATTCCAGGCTAAGTAATAAAGTAATATTGGGCATTTCACTCGATTACATAGCGTGTTCTCAGGATTTTGGGTGAAGGAAAATTCGAGTGTAGAATATATACATTTTTAAGACCAAACTGGGACCAGTTGCGAAAAATGCAACTACACAGGCCTTCCGGCAGGAATTGAACCCACGACCTTGCGATTCTAGTGCAATGCTCTGACCACTGAGCCACGGACGGCGTTGCCGAGAGCTTGATCGCGAGTTCAGTATATATAATAAGGTGGTAATGCCAGGAGAGAATTGGGTATATTATAAGTAATATTGGGCATTTCACTCGATTACATAGCGTGTTCTAAGGATTTTGGGTGAAGGAAAATTCGAGTGTAGAATATATACATTTTTAAGACCAAACCGGGACCAGTTGCGAAAAATGCAACTACACAGGCCTTACCGTACATCCCGGCTGGTAGCCGAGCAATCGGCAGGAATTGAACCACCTTGCGATTCTAGTGCAATGCTCTGACCACTGAGCCACGGAGGGCGTTGCCGAGAGCTTGATCGCGAGTTCAGTATATATAATAAGGTGGTAATGCCAGGAGAGAATTGGGTATATTATAAGTAATATTGGGCATAATAAAGGTTGTAATAAGTAATATTGGTAAAATAGAAAGTAAGCAATGGCAAACAGACTTGCTAGCGAGCTAACAACAGCAGAATAACAGTGTTAAACATCCAGAAACTGTATCTACACTTTGTTGATTTAAAAGAGTATGTGTATTTTGAGTGGAGCTTTCCAGTTTTTGTTGAAAAATGATGCGCGCGCAACACCCTGAGACTCGCCTATTAAAGTCGAGAAAATCAAAGCTAAAGTTTATGTAAATCAGGAAGATTTTTTTTATCAGATATAAAACCACAGACATGGTATTGGTATCCTTTGTGTTTTCCGTATGAATTATATCGAGTAATGAGATAATTGTTGCCGAGCGTCAGCGAGACAGCACGCTATTCTTGACGTTCGTTTTGGGTGTCTATGTCCTTACTCGTGCCCAGTCCATTTGCCGAGCTATGTCTTTGGATGTATGTTTGGATGTTTGCAATATTGCGAATCCAATGTATTATGGCGAGGAAGCTTGGGTAAAAGGCACAATATACTCAAGTGCGTATGTTCGAGTTCGAACAACTCAAGCAGTTTATACCTTTTTCCTTGAAGGAAATTTACGGTAGGAACGATACGACATGTCTTTATTTGCTTGTTGAACTATTCACAAAAGCCATCATCGGTTCAGTGATCAGTCTTGAGGAAAGCAGTGCTCTTTTATAAGTTTATCAGCGGCGGCGCTATTAACCGCACAAGCCATTTAAGTATTCCATAGGCAATATGTACATGAATGCTTTTGAGAATTTCATCCCGCGTGAGGAATTTCTCTTGCTGAACCATCGTTGTCCTAGGCATCGACACTATGTCGGCTTAGGACATGTTTTTACTGATGCAAATTCTGCAAAATAATCTGATGTAGTCAATGGTACATTGCTGTACAATTTTTAAGCTCTAGATTTGTCACAATGTAAGACACTTTGAATTGCATTGGCAATTTGCTACAACGTTAGAGCAAGAGGCATGGTTATTTACGACTTGTATATTAATTTTCTGTATATCATGTCAAAACCCTTGCCAATCATGTCAAGAGATAAGTTATAGTTATAGTTATAGTAATTTGTAGTTTTAAATCTTATAATTAAAAAATAAATACGTATTAAAATACTCTGTAATCGTAATTAATATTAAATTTTGGGAGGATGTCACCTCTTATTAGAAAGAGGTGACAAAAACTCTGGTGAAGTGGGCAAGGAGGGGTTCACGTTTGCCACAGAATCAATACAGAGTTGCCTAAAAGTAGGCTAAAGGTTTTCATCCCATTTAAGGCAGCACTTCACTTGCGATAGTAAATTCTAGTATATACTTATACCGGATGCATATCATTGTTCACAGAATAACGTATCCAAAGGTTGACAATGACGTGCTCAAAGTACTACAATAAGACCTCCTGATTTTTGCACAAAATATTTCAAGGCCAATACTGCTTTTTTATAGGACAGAAGGTTTTGACTTCCTATTGCCGCTATTAATAAAAAAAAAAAAGTGGTAACGTATCACCATGTACATGTGTAAAACTTTCTTAGCTGGCAGGGGAAAAGGGTGCAAGTAGCTCTGAATATCTACTTCAGTTTTGCCCCCTCCCGAACATCGAATCTGGAACTGCCATGTGATGTAATTGTCAGTTACTATAAGATGTTACTCTCTTTAACAAAGTCTATTCTACATCAATAAAGCGCATATATGGCGTACATCTACAAACATCAAAAGGCGAATGGTAAGCAAATATGTACTTGAAAATAATTACCTTTATCTACCATCTCAGAAAACCAATGAGTTAATTCCATTAACATGACACATGTCCTGACCAACAATTTAGATTCAAAAAAGTTTTGAAAAGTTGCTTTAACATTTGCGCGTCGTCCTTCTGTGGTACAATGTTCCCGAGGCTGTTCCATTACAGCTCGAACTAACAACACAACAACTGAAAAATAAACGTTCGAAAATACTGTTATGTATAGAAAGAGATATAGAATAACTTAAGAACGAAGCAACGCATGAAAATGCGTGAAAAGCACAGACACACAAAGAAATTGATAGTTATTTTAAATCATCTTTTCCCTGCTGCCAGGTCTCTCTAAAAAGACTGAAAGACACCTCTGCAAACATCCGACGCTTTGTTCGATGTAGCCGCCGTCCATGATCTTGGTGTCAGACCAGTTTTGAAAACAGGTTTGGTGCAACAGACATTCTGATTGGCTACTGAGCGTGCTTACGCAATGACTAACGAGTTGTTTACGTGGAGGCGCTAGAGTGTAACAATCAGTGTTCCTGAGCCAGTCGAGCTTCTGTAACCTTGTTTTTATCTCTTAATTTACTTACTATTCAAAACATTCTTTCTCTAAAGAAATAAGAATACTTTGTCACAGAGTCGGTATAAAGTTGTTTACAGTGCTTGGGAAGTTACCAGACGACTCACAGAGCTGGTGAAACACTCGGCCATCGCCTCGTGATGTTCACGCATATCTCTGTTTTAGACGGATAGTGCGACGATAATGTGCTCGAGTTACACGCCGAATTATCGTCACGTTGAATAAAGGTTTTGCTTCTGTCTGTGACAATTCGGTGCCATGTTTTGAAGAAGTCGTTTTCAGGATCCACGAGTTCAAGTAAAAACAATTAAATTCGACGGAACTTCGACGTTTAACTCGACGTCGCATTACCTACGAAGTTATCTAATTATGAATATCAAAGCCCAGCATATTATTTTCATAAGAGCCATTGAGTCGGACACGAGAGTAAAATCATAATATTTAATAAAGTTCTAACGTTTCGTTGTTATTATCACAACATCTTCAGAGAATAATTTACATGAGTGTAATGAGACTAAATATATAATTACAGGGTTGTCATAAAATATGCATGCAATAACCAATCAGAGAGTGTTACTATAAATAAAATTACAAGCAGAAGTGACAGACAAAAAGGAAGTAAAATTATAAAAGGAAGAGTGGCGCAGAACCAATATTACCATTTAGAGAAAGTTTAAGTTGGCGAATAAGTAAGCTTTCTCGGAGAAGAAGTTCAGACTCAAAAGAACAAGAAGAAATGATTTTAAAATCATCAAATGAGACAGGGTGACCAGTGTCATGGTGATGAGAGAGAATGTTAGTGGGAGAAGGGTTAGTGCGTTTCTTTCCAGTGAGAGGTGAGATTCCCATGTGCTCCGAAACACGTGTATGTAAGTGTCGGATTGTTTCTCCGACATACGAAGCTCCGCAGCTTCGACACATAAAACGATAAACGACACGTGATCTTAGACGAAAAGGAATCTTGTCTTTGAAAGAAAAGAAATGGAAAAGCCTAACCGAAGGACGAGCAATATACCTAATGTCGATATGAGGATAAGCAGATGAGAAAAGTTTTCTCATTTGGGTTCGGATTTGAAGGAAATGTTGTCCAGTAAATGGTAAAGAAAAGTAAACAATGCGTTTAGAAAACTTTTCTCATCTGCTTATCCTCATATCGACATTAGGTATATTGCTCGTCCTTCGGTTAGGCTTTTCCATTTCTTTTCTTTCAAAGACAAGATTCCTTTTCGTCTAAGATCACGTGTCGTTTATCGTTTTATGTGTCGAAGCTGCGGAGCTTCGTATGTCGGAGAAACAATCCGACACTTACATACACGTGTTTCGGAGCACATGGGAATCTCACCTCTCACTGGAAAGAAACGCACTAACCCTTCTCCCACTAACATTCTCTCTCATCACCATGACACTGGTCACCCTGTCTCATTTGATGATTTTAAAATCATTTCTTCTTGTTCTTTTGAGTCTGAACTTCTTCTCCGAGAAAGCTTACTTATTCGCCAACTTAAACTTTCTCTAAATGGTAATATTGGTTCTGCGCCACTCTTCCTTTTATAATTTTACTTCCTTTTTGTCTGTCACTTCTGCTTGTAATTTTATTTATAGTAACACTCTCTGATTGGTTATTGCATGCATATTTTATGACAACCCTGTAATTATATATTTAGTCTCATTACACTCATGTAAATTATTCTCTGAAGATGTTGTGATAATAACAACGAAACGTTAGAACTTTATTAAATATTATGATTTTACTCTCGTGTCCGACTCAGTGGCTCTTATGAAAATAATATGCTGGGCTTTGATATTCATAATTAGATTACGCTTCCCGCCTGGTCAATCAATAGCTGATGACCTACGAAGTTAATTCGAATTCGTCTGAATTAAATTCGTCTATTGTGCGACGTTTACCGCAGGGCCTCAGATTTCGGATCACGGTCTGGATGAGTTCATGCACTTTGTCACCTTGATTTGTAATAGATAGCATGCATTCATTTAATCTTCCAATTCACTTCCTGCTGACCTTGTATAAGCTTAGCTTCTTTTCCGTTTGTAATTTTGAATTTTCTAATTTCACCGTTGGCCGTTGTAACATAACACTAGTTATTGCAATCCTATTCCCCCATCCTTGTATTATATATATATATATATATATATATATATATATATATATATATATATATATATATATATATATATATATATATATATATATGGCCCGTCGGCCCGTCGGAGTGCCAGCTGGGTGTTGACAATTGTTCATATTATTGTCCGAGATTGTGATATAGTAAAATGACGTAGATTATAGAACGGATTTTATACAATTAAGATTTAAGGGCTTTGAGTGGTAGATAGCATTAACAGACATATGTCCACCTGAACATTCGGTAAGGGACAGAGAAAAAAAATCCTATCTGTGAATTTGACCATCTTCCAATATAATTGACAGATTGCTGAAGGATTTAACCAACAAGATGAGAAAGAAGAACCCGCACAGGAAGCTGAACGGTAAATTGTTTATTTCTTGTATTTTACATGTGGATAAAAATCATTGAACTTCACTGGCGCTGTGTTTGTCACTTGATATAACTTTGTGTTCTTTTTAGATTTGCAGAAGCTTTGGAAGAAGAATTAAACTTGGTTGGGGGCGACATAAGAAGTCTCCATATTGGCCGAGATCAGGAGATCATTGAATCTAAAGAGATTCAATGCCAACAACAGCATAACAATTGTTCAGAGTGTTCTTGTTTTGTAAATGCTGGAAAAACTGTTCTTGAGAAAAACTTTGTACTTTTGCCATACCTCTGGAACAAATGTTTTAGCACAAAATCCTATGTTTCTGGAAAAGCACAACGCAAACTGATGCAGATGCCCTTGGTATCTATTAAAGTAAATAACAAAGTGTTCATTGTTGAAAAGGACCATGGATGTACTGATTATGAATCAAAGAAAACTAGCATTGCAAGAGCTACTTCTCAAGACAGCACATACAAAAAGGAAGCTACCTGTAACTTGGTGACAAACGAATATATATATATATCACTGTTTTATTCAGTTATTGTCTTGTTTTAGCTCATATTTTGAGTTTCAAAATGTTTATTTTCGGTTTATGCTTTGTCTTGTATAACTCGGTACGTTACACAGTAATAAGTATACATATATTTCTTACAAATTCAGTTTAATTCAATAGGTAAGTTTCAGGGTGTTGCGCGCGCATCATTTTTCAAAAAAACTGGCAAGCTCCACTCAAAGTAAACATACTGTTTAAAATCAACAAATATAGATACGGTTTCTCGATGTTTAACACTGTTATTCTGCTGTTGTTGGCTCGCTAGAAGTCTGTTTGCCATTGCTTACTTTGTGGGGAGCCCGCCAAGAGCCCGCCAATTCCTTTGCAAAATGATGCGCGCGCAATACCCTAAAACTCGCCTATTGTCCACGTATAAACACAACAGCCCAATTATACAGGGAGTAAAAATTATACGGCATACATGCATGCAGATTATACTAAATAATATAGTAGAATCTGTATGGTACTTGTCTTTACTCACTTTAAATTGTTAGGGTCAATATGATCTTGGATGTCTTCTTAATTTACCATGTCATCAGGAAGTCTACAATTCAACAATACCAATATTCAGTATAAAATTAGAATCTAATAATTGAAGTAATTACCATCGAGTACTTTGCTTTTGGAAATCGCAATTTCGCGTGTCAGGCTTGGATTGCTCATTGTGCCATTTTGCCATGGACAGCTATTGTTCTACAATGCCCCGCCATTGGTCTATAGCAAAATGAACAGTCCAAGCCTGTTGAAATCCAAATATGAGGATATTAAGGAGTCAGACCCGTAATAAGCTGGGATATGGTTAATTTTCCAGTTGAATATAAAAGTTAGTAAACTGCAACAGTCTACCTATATATAACAGCAATGTAGTTGCTCTAATCTAATGAGACGCGCTGAAGAGCTTGAAACGTCTAATGTTGCTCTTGTCAATGATAATTAATATATTTATATACATACATAACAGGACGAAATGACGAACAATCGTTATATACGGCCCACCAGGACTTTTACGTTCATGTACAGCTACACGTGTTTACAAGATAAAAACGAAACCATTTTGTAACCAATTTGCGTTTGCTGAACTTCTACGGTAAATCTTGATCAGAATTCCACGAAGAAGTCGAATTCTTTTTCAATCTAGATTGTTATTATATCTGCATTAATCTTATGACCTCGACAGGCATTCCCGTCTCATCTTCCAAAACGAAAACAAAAAGGGCCTCAAATATCAAATATCAAATTTCTTTTTCTTGGTTTCAGAGAAGACGATTATTCTTTTTGTATTTTGGAAAATTGGAGACCCAACTGGCCCATGATCATGTGCATTCTTGTTGGCGCCTGACGGCAAAGGCAGTCGCTCCAATACGTTCTTCACGACACTTGATAGCGTCTGTTTTCGCTGTAAACATTCATTGTTTTCATCGCAGTGTCGCATCATTTATGTGTTTTTCGTTATGATTTAGAAATAGACAATATCCAGTGGTTTTTTAAGAACTAGGCAACACAATAGAGTACAATATATAAGAATGACAGAACGCCGGAACACGATAGACAATACATGCACTCTACTTACACATATATTACTTATAATCAAGAACGGTTATGCCACAGCACTGCAAATGACAGGATGCCTTCCGTAATGTTCAAAGACGAACAGCAGTGTTTTATCAAGTTTAAAATATGTGAGTGTTTTGGATAGCTTCAAAAACGTTTCGTTATTCGTTGCTTTTGCTTTGATTCATTCATTTGCAATTTTATATAAAATTCCGTGTTCATTGCTATTCTTTAATAAAACTATATGTCCATTAGTATCCTTTCTGATGTCAATAAGTTTTATCAGGTACAAAGCCACAGACATGGTATTGGTTTTCTTTGGGTTTTCCTCATGAATTATTAATGAGTCTTCTAAGAATGTTTATTAAACTCTCAACAGATTGGGGTAGTTTAAACTCGAAGGTAGGAATACCAAACACTTCCAGCCCAGATTAACCTAGCAACTAATACAAAAGTGTCACGAATACGGATTATATCGTACATTTACAGACAAATTACACCTGCACCACAGGAGCTAACTGATTTAAAACATTCATTAGTATAGAGATATTACGTTACACATCAGGAATGTTGTCTAAATGCATATGCTTATCTATACCCTTTGTATGCAGTATATCAATTGGTTTCATCTGGTAGGAAGTTTAGTTATTTTCAAGGGTCAGGTGCACACGACATTCTCAAGCTGGTTGAATTCTTATAGTCACACCCAAAAGGTTATCAAGTAGCGTTGATCTAAGTTCTTTCTCATCAACTATCTGTAATTCAACTATATATATATATATATATATATATATATATATATATATATATATATATATATATATATATATATATATATATATATATATATATATATATATATATATATATATTTATTTGAATTAAAAATACTACAATAGAAATCTTAGATTTGTAATATGAAAACTCTCTGAATTCCCGCACAGGTGCGGGATTCGCACCACAACCTTCCGACAGCTGGCGAGACGCTCTAACTATACGAGCAAGGATCGAGGTTGTGGATTCTAAACCTGCTGACGATGTTTTAGAAATTTTAGTGAAATAGCTCGAAGAACATCTACACACAAAAACTGTGGGTCAAGCAACACCGCTGCCAAACGTTTGCGCATGCGTGAATTCGCTGAGTAAACATTGCAAGAAAAGTGGGAACTAGCCGTGGCGACAACAACCGGACAGCGAAGGCTAAGCAAGTCTCGACTATTCATTTGTGTTTTAAAAAAAGGGTAAAGAAAATTACGAAGGGGTAAATTCAGAAAAAATACGATATTGACAAAGAAGCCATATACAAAGTACCTACCTTATATTTTTGGTAGTATGCTTATAATTTGAACTTGTGTGTCGGACTCTTGGACAAGTCCAAATATTTCAGTGTTTTCCCGTTCTTTTTCTGAAGACGAGCCTGGGACGAGCTCGGACGTCGCGCATGCGCACAACGTTTGGCAGCGGTGTAATTGGGTCAAGCTACTGTAGCATACAACTCTTTTCTTATTTTGTACAGTGTTGGATAAGTTGATTTCAGAAAGTCTATTTGGTTGCCGAGGGTTATTCTCACCTAAATTGGACAATAATTTGTCTTGGGGCAGAAGGAAGACACATGGCTTAAAAAGAACAGCTGTCCGTGACATTTAGCTGAAGAAGAGATGATAGTTTAAAGGTGTGATGCGGAACAGCTGCCTGAGTGTTACGTCAGGCGTTTTTGTAAAAAAGAAACGGTGTAACGAGATTTTTATTAGAGTTGGGATTGGAAAAACTACCAAAGTTTTTGGTTCTGGTCAAAGAGGCAAGTTGTAATGTTCAGAGACCATGGATTAAAGTTTTAGCTTTCTTTTGTTTCAATAGAACATTTTTGCGATCCTGCTAGGATGTTACTGTTGTGATTTGTCGTCGAGTCATTTGTCGTCGTAGACATTTTGGAAAGGTATTATCGTGAACATTTTTGGAAAGCATTTAGGTATTATATAGTAGAGATTTTCGTGAGTTTATCGTACTATTTGGACCCTGGAATTTAGTCGTTTGTTTTAAGAAGACAACATAATTAGGATATAAAGTGCAGGAACGTAAACATGCACTGGTGTTAATATTATATAGAGTTACTTATATATTGTTTTTAGAGTTTATTCATTTGTTCTGTCGTTGACGTCGAGTAGAGAAATCTATGGCCGGTTCGACCTAATTATAAATTCTAGATCATTATAAATGGCGGAAAAACGGCGAGAAAACGAAGGAGAACAATATTGACGACAGTATAGTGGTAAAGAAGGGCGTCGCAAAATCGAGGAAACGTATAACAAAAGATCGAGGAAAACTTCGGTGACAAAGATTAGACATAATATGTAGAAATTGTGCATCACAAAAGGTGAAATAGACGTAGAAAATATAGAGAAAGAAATCGAAGAATAACGGGAAATTTTTGAGAAATGTTTGACTATCACAGACGAACTGTATTGTGTGTACCTCCAAACTGGCCATACTGACATATACTACAGGCATATATACTATAGAGAAAGCAGAAGGTGTGGTCAAGAAATCTATGAGGACTATGCAAGTACAAAATCATATGGCTGCTACGCCCCCACCAAGTTCGAACATGAGAGAAAACAATGCCGGAACATCACGTCAATGACTCCTATAAAAGTACCAGGGTTTTAGGGCGATAAAACCAAGTTTGAGAACTTCTGAAAATCATTTACTAGTCTAGTCGAGTAGTCTAGTATAGTTTTGCTCTGTTTCAATTGCTTGTTTTAAAGTTATTACAGTGTATTTTGCCGATGTGTCTTGCTGAAGACGCCAGTCTAGATCGAGTTTTTCCATAGGACGTGGCATGTTTTTCATATTTTTATTTATTTTCGAATCAAAATCTTCATTTTGCTCATCTCGCAGATCCCATTATACTGTGTGGTTTGTTTTCATCTACTTTGGGCTATTAATTTCAGATTACGTTGCTTCAGTTCTGTTGTATAAATTACAAACGTTGTTTTTTCCCCCATCAAAACATGTACATGGAAGCCATTTAAAGGTTTGCCAAAAAAAACCTTTCGAAACCTCGAATAAACAAAATGACTACCAGAGTTTATTGAAATCTAAGTTTTGCTTCGACTTTTCTTTTTTCAATTACTGTTATATAATTATTTCCGACTGGAAATTTTTCTTTAAACATGAGGGTGGGGGAATACACGTTAAAGCGGGCGAGGGGTTGTTGCGTTTATGTATTTCTAGTATATATGTGGATCAACTAGAAGACATGCTCCCCTTAAAGAACCGTGATGTTCAGGCTTTGGAAAAGTTTACAGATCTTTCTCATATATCGGTGGTTAAGATACAGGTAGATGGAGAGCTTAGGAATTCACGTTCAATAGTTTGTTAGTAAAAAAATATTGCTGATGAGACAGGAGGAAAGCTATAGTCGTTGGCTATAGGGCAGTATAGCCGTAAGCGGTCCGTATTAAGTCTAAAGGCGGATTTCCAGTCATCGCAGGAACTGGCTCGCAGCTCGCAGCAAGTACTTGCATCTAATTAAAAAGAACTCGCAGTGCTTATTTTTTCGTTCTGAATTCTTTTTAATTAGATGCAAGTACTCGCTGCGAGCCTGTTTCAGCTATGACGGGAAAACGGGCTTAATAAATTGGTTGAAGGAAAAAGGTGAAGGTGGAAGATGAAGATGGCCCGTACATGGTATTGATCCTAAAAATAGTGAGGCTTGTGAAGGAAAACCCAAGTATGCTGAATAAGTCCATTTGCATTTGAGTCGTATAACTACTGGTAGCGAATGGTGGAGAGGAAAAGAATCCAAGCTGCGGCATGTCCATCATGTGCGAGGGAAACTAGGAGATGTTTCGCAAGTGACCATCAGAAATATTGAGCATGTCCAAGATTTAAAGTTTGCAAGGAGAACTGCAAGGAGCAAGGCTGCAAGAAGAACCACCATAGTTTGCTGCATGAGCCCACACATATCAAGTAGCGAGAATCCTGTTAATCAACTTCGACTTATCGCAGATCAACCAGAGATAGGGGATATGGAAAATTAGCGCAACGAATGCAAGAAACAAAAGAACAAGACCGTCACACAGGTTATAGGACTTCTATCACAGAATAGACTAGGCTTCACGCACCGGGCGTTTGATCATGCAGGCAGCTGTAGATTATACTGGGGCGTTCAAAACAATTCATTATGACATGGCAACAGCCGACGAAAGCTTTGGTTGTATTTGTTTACATGTTTGTCCACTCGTGCTGTACACCTGGAAGTTGCCTGGGACCTTAATAAAAACAGCTTCCTCGACGCAATTACAAATTTAGAAGCCGACAAGGAGTTACTAAAAAGATGGTCAGCAATAATGGAACAAACTTGGTCAACTCGATCGACAAAAAGAAAATCCAACGAACTACATGATTGCATCGAATGAAATTGAAATCCTCCAGGAGCTCCGCACTTTGGTGAAGTTTTCAGAGTCACGATGAAGGCAGTGAAGAAGGCAATATATTCAGTAATGGAAAACAGCGACGTAACTGATGAAAAGCTGACCACAGCATGTGTTGGGGTGTCTGCTCAACTCCAGACCATTAACATATCAATCAGCCGACCCAAGAGATAACGTACCATTGACTCCGAACCACTTCCTCCAAGGGCATTTAAGATGAAGGACAGTTTGCTCCAGAGAATGTGGATACTACGGAATTCAATCCTTGTAAGCAATGGCGCAAGGTGCAATAACTCATTTCTCGAGTACAGTCCACATGGAAGACGGATTATTATATGACTATATTTTCGTGAGCGGTCTGGAACGTGAATTCCAGCAATTTGATTGGTTCCTGAGCAGTCCGGAATCTGCCGTACTGGGACCGCTGAGATGCAGTTAGTATTACTGACAATGAGAATTTTATAAACAAAATGAAAGTCATGTCAGTATATGCGACAAAATGGATAATAATTTCAGAACTACTCATTGTTGAAATAATCGTGCAGGCATGTTGTTAGAAATTTTGTTAAGCTTTCATTTGGTGTATCGGTCAAGTTTCCGCGTTACGTGGAACTTTTTAAAATATCCAAAATGTTCGTAACCTTGTTCGTAATAATATAGCATTTACTATACTAAAAGATCTCCCAAGAGCACGATGGCTGTTAGGACGCATTGTGGAAACCTATCCAGGCCGAGATGGTCAAGTCATACCGACCATGTGGCTAAAGTTCAGTGTAGAGACATAACTGACGTTACTACCAATTCATAAGTTCGGTTCAACTTTACGTTCAAATTGATAGATAAGAATATGTTTTTACGTTCTTGATAATTTAGATTTGTTCACACTGCGCTCCCTTGGCGAGGAAAGTGAGAATTTTCAGCAGGCATGACGTGGGATAGCTTGCACGCGTGTTACGTCACGTGTTGTTCTTGTAATCAAAAGCAGCTGCCTGTGGCTAACTCGTGGATCGTAGAGACTAGAGAGGGAAAGGAGATGTTATACATTGTCATTGACGTTAGGTTAACTTTCCCATAGACGGAGCAAACACTCCACCTGCATATTCTATTCTTGAATTTGAACAACTGAACGTGTAAATAGCAACTTTCACCATAATTATTTTATATATCCACTGTCACAAGTCCACAAGTCAACTCAATGGTAGAAATTCAGTATCTGGGCTGGCTGCTGACTCGATGTAAACACCTCCAAGCGTATAACGCTTCTTTTAACGATATCGAGATATAGGCAAGATTTTTGCGCCAAAGACTGCAATGATCGAGCCGTCGCCATTTACTGTAAGTCATGAGCGCTTCCACGGTTCAATGTCAGGTGTCAGGTCGTGAGTGTTGGAGTGTCAATCTGGATTATATATTTTTTTGTACATTTATTTATTTATATTATGTATGTTTTATCGTGTATAAGTACTGTCATTATGTGTATATGTATGGATTACATTATACGAGGCGCACGATTTTACGACGCTTCCCGGTAAACATCAGAACTCACTCTAAAACATGTAGATACTGGTCAGATATTCATTCCATCGCGATCAAGTTTAAATTACGATACATTTCATCATTTGAACAATCATGGTAAATAGTGGTATAGCCTATGTTAGTCGCCGGCCCGAGTAAATGACCTCTGCATGTGGACCAATTTTCAGCCCTCGGGCTGTTCCTAAGAGTTCAACCGTTTGGCCAGCTATTAAAGATAACACAGTAGGCCTAATTGATCTTGCTATGGTTATATAAATTAACCAAGGTATTTTCCAAGTGTTTGAAGCTGTTCACAAAATACGTGACAGCGTTTCCACTGATTTTTGGCACTCCCTCTCTCCCTTGTGATGCCATGTGGCAGATGTAATTACTTCCTTCCGAGTCGACGTTGATATAAAACATGTTTTGACGGGACGATGTTTCCACTTAGTTGTTTACTACCCCTCCCTTCTGACGGTATGTGACACTTCGACAAACATCCCTTCCCCCAAGCGTCACGTATTTCGTGAACAGCCCCTTAATACTGTTGCACATTCATACATACGACGGCTAGAGACTAACACAGCACACTGCTTTTGCAGTTCTTTAATTTGTTCAAAATGGCACAGCATACTGTATGCAATGATAAGACAAGTACGAACGTGACAACGTTAATACCATACCTAACTACCGCCGATAATTGATCCGATTTTTACCGCGTATTTATACCTAATGGAATACGAGAAATAACAGATTAGCTAGCCGTTACCAGTTTACACTTCCAGTTATAGGGCTAGAAGTTACAAGATGTAAATAATATTTTAGAGTACATATACCAGTTATGGTTTCGAACTATACGTTACCAGTTGTGTTTACAATAGATAGTTGTAGAATTTCGTAGATTATATAAAGCTTGATAGAAACAATATACTACCTTACTTACATCAAGTGTCGTAAAACACTCAAGTACATTATGTTTCCCATAGGCTAAAAAGCAAAAATACAATCTTTAGACGCCATAACTTTACCACCTGTCGCTATACGCAGGTGATACCAGCTAAGTCTATAAGGAGGTTATACTAAAATACGCATAAATCAGGCTTCGAATTATTATTGGCCTACTTCGATTATTTGTCTTGATAAACAGTAGTATAGAAACCAAGAAACAAGGCTTCACCGCCTCATTAGCTAGATCCCTGAATTAGAATTCCTGGATTGTGTGTTTCGCTAAAAATAAACATCAAATATTCCACATTATTGTAGTTTGAGACTTCGTCTACACAAGTCTAAACGAGTTCGAAGCCGTACCGGAATCAGCACGCGGTTCCGTCGGTTTTCACAGCATATGGCATGCACAGCGACCTGTTCGTGCCGAGAGTCGATCAGTCCATCGGCACCTCAGGATATTGCAAAAAATACTGAACAAGGGCCATCTTCATCAACCTTGTACCACGGAAGGTAAATTAACGGGAAACGAGGTTGCCAACTAGTCAATAACCTGATATAAGTCATGCATGCAAACATATCGACAAGTGACCGACTGACCGTGTTACAAACCGTTCCTATGTATACATCAAACACTCGCTGCTTCCCCTCCATAAAAGACAAAATATCACACTGCACCATAGCCTGCGTGCAGCGCCTCTACCCGATTTCGCAATATGACGCAGTACTCAGCAACCAAAGATTATATATATATATATATATATATATATATATATATATATATATATATATATATATATATATATATATATATATATTCTAATATACATTCTAATATAGTTTTTCTTCTACTAGAAGAAGCGTTGCACGTGCAACTATTTCTACATGAAAATTATTATTATTAAATATTTTACATTTTAGTGTGTACAATTTGTGGTAAACACAATAAGCCAGTTGTTCAAAAGTAGGTTACCTCTCCAGTCAATTGTTTGTTACCAGACCAGTAATCATATTGAACATTTGCTGATTTATTACTTCAAGCTTATGGTTGAAAACCTCAAAAAGTTCAAAGTTTGATAAGATGAACTGAAGTTACAGTCGTACAAAATGCAGGATTAGTGCTATATCGTAGTTGCCTTTGGCACAGCCTGGCCAGGTTACTTTAACTTTAAATTTTAGAATTTCGATGTAAATTGATAATATATTTCTAAAATTAAATTAGTCTAAAGAAAAACAATATCGAATGTGTTAATTTGGTATTCAATTGTCTTCTAAGGTTCAAGTTTTGCACATTCTGCACATTTCTAATGTCCAATTTCCCACAAATTGGATTTTAATAATTGAATTAATGTCAAAATTGCATATCTGAAAATATTTTATTCCGTATATGAAAATTTCATATATGAAAATTTCATAAATGGAAATTTCATATGTGAAAAGGTTCCAATTCCATACGTGGGGATTTCATATGTGGAACTATATTTCATATGTGGAAATTTCATATGTGGAAAGGTTCCAATTCCATATGTGAAAATTTCATATGTGAAAAATTTACATATGAAATTTTCGTAAGGGCCATGTCGTCAAAACGTGCAACCAGTCTCCTTAGAGACTCAATGTTGCCCACGTGTTATGTATGTGTGGACGGACCATACGCGGTGAACATTGTGGAGCACTGGGAACAATATAGTCCTTGACAAAAAAATTTGCACTAACAACATAATATATTCTTGACAAAAAGACTTGAGAAAGGAAATATCATATGATCATATCCCTTTAAAAAGAACAAAAACAAATCAACGTTTGTGTATAAAGTACAACACGTCTTAAGGAGAAAGAAACGTTTGAAACTCGAAAGGAGGAAAAAGCAATAGTATAAAACTGGTCAGGAAAACCGACGAAGATAAATGATCTGTTTACATCCTATGTCTGTTAAGTTTGTTTTCTATTTGGTGTGTTCTTATTACAAGTACTTTAAGCGTATATTCGTTGTATGTTTCAACAATATATAGTTCTTGACAAAAAAATTTCCACTAACATAATATATTCTTGACAAAAAGCCTTGAGAAAGAAGTTTTGGGGATACGTATAACATATCCCTTTCAAAAGAACAGAAACAAACCAACGTTTATGTATAAAACGTCAAACCAACTCGAAAGGCGGAAAAAGCAATAGTAAACCTGATTAGGAAAACCGACGAAGATAAAGAACGAAAAGTTTAAACGTACGGTAAAAATATAGAGCAGCCGCTCTCAGTAATCACGAACATTTAGTAGTAATACTGTTCGAATAAATTCTCTGTTTACATCCTATCACTGTTAAATTTGTTTTCTATTTTGTGTGTTCTTATTAAAAGTATTTTAATTTTTAAACGTATATTAGTTGTATGTTTTTGCTTGCCCGTTGTTTTTTTACACCCATGCATGGCTGTCGTCTCATCTTCTTTCAAATAACTGACATGTATTTATCGCAGGCGTAGGAATTTTGGTGACTTATTACAGATCTTTAGCTTAATAGGGTTCCATCGTGATGACGTCACTATTTGGGTTTGTCTGCTTTTACCCATAATTTTTGCAGTCCGAACAATAGATAATGGCTCATTTCCAATAATTTGAAAGTCAATTTTGGTTTGTTTGTCCGCATTTTGTGCTATAAATAGCAGCTCGACGGTACGCTACGGGGAGCACGGGTGGCGCGTGCTTTTAGCGCGCTGCCTCTCACCAAAAAGTTAAACCCGGTTAGACGGGGTTAGTACTTGGATGGGTGACCGCTTGGGAATGACCCCGTTGTCGGGCTTGGAACTCATGTGAGTAGAGTTGTAGTTGATATCTCCTGTGCTTCGGGGGTTTTTCGCCGGATTCTCCGGTTTTCCTCCTTCCATAAAATCAACACCTAACATCTTAGCTGAGATCCGAGGGTCTGAACTGTGTCGTAAGACTGAATAAACGATTTAGCAAAGGTCAACGTTGCCTTTGCCTTTCAAAAAGCACAACAAGATTGTTTAAAGGATTTATTAACAGAGTAAGTTTACTCGTTTTTAATATACATCATATTTGCTTGCGGAAGACTGGAAGTATTCATCAGGGTTATGTTTAGGTGTATATTGCCAATATTGGTGTGGGTTCATTGTGTTTGCACTGATAAGCATTCTGATCAGACACGCTACTATCTGCGTGTGTGTATTGTGACTTATACAAATTCTGCAAAATAATCTGATGGGTTCAATGGTTGGAGTGGGCAATCTTGGGTGGAGTGGACAAACTCGGATGGAGTGGGCAAACTCGGGTGGAGTGGGCAATCTTGGGTGGAGAAGGCAAACTCGGCTGGAGTGGGTAATTTTGGGTGGAGTGGATAATCTTGGGTGGAGTGGGCAACCTCGGGTGGAGTGAAAAGAAGAATTCGCAGCAAAAATAAGGAGGTATTGTCACATCTTCATATCACTGCCAGTTTAAATCACAATAGGGTCTATTACAACACATGAGTAACATTCAAGAAGTTTTTTAACTTTAATAGGACGATTTTTAGACGATTAATAAACAATATGCGGTAATTCAAGCACATTTCCTAAACCGACTGTTATCGCAATTTCCTAGGGGCAGGTGAAAATGCACGAAATTCAGTTTGTTTTCGATTTTTTCGGACGTTGTCATTTATTTCAGTGAATGAACAAAGAACCATGGATTGTATAGGAAAATAAACTTTTGGTAGAATAGAGCTAAATTTTCAACTATGACTCGCTCAAAAGCAGTGATTTTAACTGTTTTTAGGATTTTAAACTAGGCCATAAATTTACACCGTGAAGTAGGCTTCAATATAACAATTCACACTGTATTTTCAAAGCTAAACATATGATCTAGAATTTCAACTCAACTCATTTAGTAGTATTTTGCTGTTTAGACAGTTCCCAGCCTATGCAATTGATGACAATCGATGATCGGAAAACCAATCGAAAATCGATAATTCGATATCAATCGATAGCAATTATCTAATTGATATAGATTGGTATTTGCCAATCGGTGACCAATCGATAGTCACAAAAATCCGTCAGTTTTCCAATCGATAACTATCGATTTTCCAATCGATTCCAATCGATAACTATCGATTTTCCAATCGATGACTATCGATTGCTATTGATTGTAATAGATTTTGAGAGTAATAGATTTTGAGAGTAGATACCAGGTTTCTTTGCGCTGAGACGACATCGGTCAGACCAGACCTAAGGCCGCCGGAAATCTGTTGTTTTTACCTAAATGCGCAATTACAGCCAATCACGTCTTGCCAATCTCACGATGTCAATTTCCTTAGACGCCAACGACGTGCACTTTGTCACTTCGCGAGATATCCCGAAAGACATAGCGTACATTCAAGAAGATGTCAAAATTGTCGTCAAAGGAGATCACGAGCGTTCCTTCGCGTGGTTAAAGTTTATACTTTTATATAATTAAGATGTTACAAATACTACAACTAGCTGTGGCAGTAGTAACATCTATATATTTAGTTCTAGCTCAATTAATTTGGCTATTGTAAGCGAGTTTACACTTTGCGCGTGCAAATCTCGCACCTTATTTTAAGGGGGAAAATGTTTATGAACGTGAAGTCCATAGCATGCAGTTACTGAAAAAAATTTCACGTTTAGTTTGGATGATGACATCATGTATAGGTTGGCTCTCATCTTTGTTTAATTGGCCAGAAGCGATAAGGGTCAAGAAAACTTTCTTATGAAAGAGCTGAACTCTGGCGCATTTAATGCTTTTCTCCGTGTTTTTCTGTTACACGCCATGAAAATTACAACTTTGTTTTTTAAACGCGCTAAAAGTCGATGTTGTTAAAATATATGTATTTAGTTATATTTAGTTGGGTTATTAAATTGCGTCAATTGATTTGTTATTGTATGTTTTGTCAATTTATGTTAGGGGGATTTTGGATTTTATCTAAATTGTATAAAGTTCAAGAAAGAAGAGATTATTCAAGAATAAGGCCTTTTCCCCTTTTAACAAAAACCGCAATGCATCATGGTAGAGTGGTAAGTGGTACGTGGCAGTCCGATCTCTTTATCACCATCTAGATGAAGGGAGGCCACATCTTTAATTGTTTCTTTACACTGCAAAGGCATAGGGAAACTCCAGTCCACGTTTGTTCGTTGGACGAGGGTGTCGTGCAGGTGATCTCCTGCCTTTGACTGTGTCTTCATGACTCAACCACCGCCTCAGATCCACTCATAGCCAGTGCAACATCATGATCTATGCAGACTTCTTTTCCAGCCGTTTGGTATATGGTTTCGTTAGTATAGAAGTTGAAAATGCAGTGGCTTGGTCCAATCTGGCAATGCAAATTTGAACAGGAATTTATATTTATGATAGAGCTGGCAATAATTTCAACCCTTCCTCTTCAGGCTCTTCTGCCAATTTTTTGATGTGCGCCAGCGAACAAACATAGTTGTAGAAGGAGTGAAACTGGACATTTCCATAGGCATCAAGGGCAGCCTGCTGACGCGCAGTGGATCTTCCGTTCAAACCTTGCACCCAAAACAAGACGTCTGGTAAATGGAAGCAACCTCTCAAGGTGTGTGCTGCTTTACTGACACTTGCGGCGTACCTGGAATCCATTTGATCTATAATAGTCTCGCAAAGGGTAGCCAAATCTTGTAGGCAATCTTCTGCCATTCTATCGGTCCAATGAATGACCTTCTCTTCTTTTTGGAGATGCTGTCAACCTCTTGTCTCATCTACAACCATCCAACCTGGTAATAACTTAACACCTTTGAATATGCAGGCATCGGCATCCTCCTTCTCGAGATCTTCATAATGTGCGTTCAGCTTTGGGAAAAGTTCCTTTCGTAAGGTTACTTTATCATTATTTGGTAGCTGCTTGTCGAGATCTCTTTCCATGGTTAAGAGAATGGCTCTTACCTTGGGCCACCATTTCGTAACAGACCAGAGATACTGGTCTAAGGATTGGGCCTTGATCATCATGTCCATTGGCTTTGACAGAATGTATATGATTCCACAGAGATATACACAGAAACCCCGACCTTTCACCATGTACTTCATTTGCTCGTCTTCGTCGTCTGTTTCCCTCGTTCCAGAAAATGCTTTGCATAGGGCTTCATAGCTTTCACATATGCTTTCAAATTGGGAGAAAGAACTGCTTGGTCCATCCAGTGAGCAGTATCCCAGGGTATAACGAAAAATATATCGTGTCCGGCTGGTAGATCCTGTTCGGTGGTCCCTTGTGCACATTCAACTTTTGCAAAAACATTCTTGCCTGGTATTGACCATCAGCTTGATGAGCCATCAACGATGACAACACAGTCGTTAGCAGCTTCAATGTTTTTACCAGGGCAGATACAACTTGCCCTGCTAATTCTTCACCTGTATCACCTTCAAGTCCTCCTTCAGAAAATGAGTACACGTAGGGAGCATCGGCTGGAATGGCTGTCTTTTGGCCATTTACCATATATTACCAGGATCATTATGGCATGATTAGAAATGTGAGCTGGGGTTGACTTGTCGGAGGTTGTGCCAAAATGCGGTAGCAGTCCCGTTGATGGTAAAGGCGTTGTTAGGACATCGCGCATGTTGTTACCAAGGAACGGAGGTACTGATCAAAAGGAACGCAGTCTCTGGGTACGAAATTGGCCACCTGTGCTTTGATGGCTTTGCTCTGAGTTCTTTTTTTAAAGGTAATAACACAGCCTGGCCAGCATAGGTAATCTTGACAAAAACCTTGTTCAGCTCTGAATACAAGGTTGTTACAAGTACATAATTATATCATTGTTTTTACCGTAGTAGCTATAAGCATTAACGCAGTAGATACATGCACGCATGAGCGTGCCTACTTTTGAATAAGCCGTGGCTTATTTTGGACTAGCTTCAACCCTGGGCTTATTTTAGTCACGGCTTATTGATTACATGACCATTTATACGAGCTGTTCGCGACTTATTTAAACCGCGGCTTATTTTGCCCCGTATAAAAGGCCCTATTACCTACACCGCCTATTCGAAGCAGGATACAATAGGGTCTTTTACACGGGGAAAAATAAGCCGCGGCTTAAATAGGCCGTGGCTTAAATACGTCGCAAATAGCTCGTATAAACGGTCAATTCTTGAATAATTAAGCCGCGGCTTATTTTGGACTAGCTTCAACCCTCGATTAAGAAAACGAAGCGGGTATGTCCTAATAGTCCTCTTTTCTCGGTGGCGTTCTCTTGGTCAGACCACGCTCGATTGCCTTAGTTCAATGTCTTTGTTTTTGTGCGCATCCAACCATAAACGTGAAGAAGTGACTACGGAAAAACACGATACCGTAAGTACTAACCCTATCTTGTGTTCGATTCACTTATAAATATTTCGGAAGCATGTCCACATTGTCGAGCGAAGGTATGAGTCATTGACCACCTTCTGTTATCCCCTAGGATAACGAAATACAGCCAGTCGACCCGATCCGTCAGGCGGGCGATGGTAAACTTCCTTCTCGGCCAGAGATCGAGAGGATATATATATATATATATATATATAAATATTTACGTAAATATAAGGAATAACTTATGTGAATTTGTTGAGTGAAGGTATGTGTCATTGACCGCCTTCTGTTATCCTCTGGGATAACGAGATACAACCAGCCTATTTATCGACAAGAAATCAAAACGATTGTCGAGGAAACCATTGCCAAAACAGTGCCAATAGCCATGTCAAACCTTATGGCTACAGGGGTACCCCATATATCAGGTGGTCACCCCCGGTACAGGACCAGGAACCAGGTCCTTCTGGGCTTCAACAACCGCCATTGACCCACTCTTCAAGAAGGGAACGGTTTCATACAACCGAAACCAAGGTGAAGCATTCCTCTCATTTGATGGAGTTAACCACTCAAGTCTTTTCCTTGTTCAAAGAGACTTGGAAGAGCCTAGTAGAAAATTACCCTGCCCTTGAGGGGAACAGAATCCCTTCTTGGGGATTGAAAAACAGGCCACATTCCTCTATACTGCTCGCCTTTTCTTGGCCGCTCTAACAGCGCTCGACCACATTGGGAATGAGGGGGAAGATGCTGTGGATCCAGACCCAAACTTATAAAGGAATGCAATAGGACGCGCTAGTGCTCTTGGGAAATGCTAATGTCCGCCTCAATTCTTAGCGTCAGCGTCGTTTTGCTGACTACTTAATTGAAGTTGGCAAACGTACCCTTAAGAGGAAATCCCATCTGACAAGCACCTCGTCCCTGATCGTTTCCACGAACGAATAAGGAGGGAACACAATCACACCTCCACCAATAGCAACTTGATCAGCAAACCTCATGATCGACAACGCTTCGCAGATAGAGGGAGACCAACCCAGCAACCCTTTCGTGAAAAACCCGCTTACCCAAACAAGCAGAATTATAGGAAGGGAAGTGGAACTCTAACCACAAAGGTCGCACCTCCGGTCCACCTAAACGTCCTCAACAAGCACGTTATGACCCTAATCAACCCTCAATTGTTTCTGCCAGCAGGCCGCCTCTCCAAATGTTTGCAAACTGGAGGACAATAACAGAAGATCCCTGGGTTTTACAATCAGTCCAAGGGTACAAAATACCCCTTTTAAAGACTCCCCACCAGTGGCGAGTCCGGAAAACACGACCGCGTTCCTTAAAGGAACAAACACTAATGGACACTGCAAACAAGGACTTGTTAAACAAGGGTGCGGTCGCGGAAGTCCAACCAGAAAAATATCAATTCGTCTCAACCCTTATCCTCGTAGAGAAAGAAAATGGAAAATGCCTGTTTCGACCGGTTATAAACCTTCAAGCACTGAACCGGTTTGTTCAGACGGAGTCCTTCAAGATGGAGAGCCTCCAAGTGGCAAAGGCACTCATTCAACCCAGCGACTACACGATGAATTTGGACCTGAAAGATGCCTACTACACAGTACCAGTTTACCAAGAATACTGCCAGTACATCCGCTTCTCATACCGAGGGACCCTTTACGAGTTTCGATGCCTGCCGTTTGGCCTTACATCAGCACCTCGAGCCTTTACAAAGATCCTCAAATCGGTAGCGACGCTAATACGCTCGTTGGGAATCCGACGAACTACTGAAGATTTTTCATCAAGTCTTGGAGCTAATGCAGCATCTGGGGTTCACTGTCAAACGAGAGAAGTGTTCACCATGTCCCACCCTACAGCTGGTGTTCTTGGGGAGCCTTCTCGATTCTGCCAAGATGATCTCCTTCCCTCCAGAGAAGTGAGACACCATCATTAAGGAGGTCCGCGAGATACAGAAGGCAGAGAAAGTACCTCTGACAACTTTATCATCACTCCTAGGTCACACGAGCCATGCTGCACAGACAGGCCACTTGGTATAGACCTCCAAACAGCTCCTCGGAACTAATGGACAAATTTGAAATATTTGTACGTCGCCTTGATGTAGCCTGCGTGCAGACACTCCTTCCCCCTCCTGGAATCGGGGAAACGGGGTCTGCGAAACGGCGTTCGTAATCGTGTTCCTGGTCACGTGAGTCGTCACTGGATTTTAAGGACTAATATGTGATTGGTTGACAAAAGATAATCTAAGTAGCCGATATTTCATTGGTCAGATTTCTTCTGATCATTAGTAAATTCTCATGTGAAAAAGCTATAGTGGGTTTTCCCTCTCTATATTGTCTCCCTTCGTCTATCCTACTTTGAAATGTTAACATGTATTCTCTGCTCTTGCGAAATTTTGAAACATAAGGACAAAACCCTGGTTGATGGTAAAGATGCATTTAAAGTGAGAGAAGAATTAGCTACGCTTGAATTTATAATTCATTCGAAGTCACCATATATTTGCAAATCTTGTGTCGAGAAGCTTAAAAAACGCCGCGGTATAATAAATAATCTGCGAAAAGTCGAGGCCGACCTCTACGATTTGCATCATTCAAGACTTTCATGCCAGCCACTCAATGTAAAAAAGAGAAATCGATTGTGTGAGTACTACACGCGTTCTCCGTCGAAACGATCGACTTGCTGATTGCGATTTAATATTGTCTGGACCGGTATTGTCGCCGCTGTTGAGCGGCGACAATACCGGTCCAGACAATATTAAATCGCAATCAGCAAGTCGATCAAAATAAATTATTTTTTAAATGAAATATAGCAGTTAATACCTTTAATAGAGAATCACACAGTGCAATTAACACCAAGAAACAGCCGAACTTATCAGTTTGGGAGAAAAAAACACAGATCTACCGAAATAATTCCCATGGTAATCAGTGAGCAATCGTGGTTTGGAATAAACATCGAGTACACATCGACACCAACAAAGTCTCAATTTTTTCGCATCCAAATGTTGACTTTTCCCAGTTCGTCCATTCTCTCATCAATATAATCTCTCTCAGGACAGAACTGTCGACCAAAATAAACACTAAATTTGCAAATTTCACCAGAAAACGTTGAAATCTAAAAACAAATCAATCAACTTGCGGCGTCATTTCAAAGCAACCTGTCAAAATCCAACGGCGCAAGTTCATTGAATTGTTTTTAAATGTTCAACGTTTTCGAACGTAAATAAACTAGAAAATTATCGAAAGCTGTAATAATGGTGGCTTGCAAATGCAAGTATTGGTGTGGTAATTATGCTAGCATATAAATTAATTATTTTGGTTCACGTGACCAGGAACACGATTACGAACGCCGTTTCGCAGACCCCGTTTCCCCGATTCCAGGAGGGGGAAGGAGTGTCTGCACGCAGGCTACCTTGATGCTGATGATGTAGACTTTCATATTGTGGGAGATCTAAACTGCAATCTATTGGATACTGCAAATAAACAGCATACAAAGCGATTGATTGAAATAATTGATATTTATCAGCTAAAACAAGTAATTCAGGATCCGACTAGGGTCACCAAAGATTCTCAATCACTTATTGATCTTTTTATTACTAATAAGGCTGATAAAATTTTAAATTCTGGAGTAATTCCGATAGGAATAAGTGATCACAGTTTGATTTTTGCTAGTATAAAAACAGCATTAAAGGAAACCTAAAGTGATTCAGTCAAGAAATTTTAAGAAATACAACAAGACAAACTTCTGTTCTGAACTTGCGGATAATTTCTGCACTCTTGATTTCAGCAGCAAATCTGATCCAAATCATATGCGGAATGACTGGAAAACAGTTTTTACAAACATTGCAGACAAACATGCACCATATACAACTCGTAGAGTAAAAGCACATTTACGCCATGGCTAACAAGCGAAGTTAAAAGGGAAATGTATCATCGAGACTACCTAAGAAAGAAATCTATACAGACTGGTTCTAAGTATTGTCATATAGCTTATAAAAAAGCCAGAAAAAAGGTAAATAAGATTGTTGCTAAAACCAAAGCGGAATACTATCTTAAAAATATCACTCAAAATAGGCATAACCCAAAGGAACTGTGGAAAAATATTAATCAACTGCGTGGGAAGGGTTCAAAAACAACAACAATTACTAGTCTTCATGCTGAAGAAAAAACGATTTCAAACGAATCGGACATAGCAGAGACCTTCAATAATCATTTTATAAATGTTGGCCCTGATCTCTCACAAAATTTACCAGATAGTAATGTAAATTTTGCAAGTAATGTCTCACCAGCTGAATCCATTTTTAAATTTAGAATTATTACTTTGAGTGATGTTTTTAAACTTTTATCATCTGCTAAATGTTCCAAAGCTTCCGGTCCTGATAAAATCTCCATAAGACTTTTAAAAGATTCGGCCAACATTATAGTTCCATCTTTATGTATTATGTTTAACTCTTCATTGTCTACTGGAATATTTCCAGATGATTGGAAAAATGCAACGGTTTCACCGATTTATAAGACAGGAGATAAACAAGACTGTGGAAATTTTAGACCAATATCAGTTCTATCAGTGATAGCTAAACTATTTGAAAAAATAATCTTTAATCAACTTATTAGCTATCTAGAAGAAAATAATATACTAACTCAACATCAATTCGGCTTTAGAAAGTCTCACTCAACCCTAACTTCGCTTCTTAATGCCACTAATAACTGGCTTGTGAATATTGATGAAGGTTTAATAAATGGGGTTTTGTTTCTTGATCTCAAGAAGGCTTTTGACACGGTTGATCATCAAATTCTCATCAGTAAACTCAGTTTATATGGTATAACTGAAATACCATTGAAATGGTTTAAATCATACCTTAACTGCCGTAAACAGTCTTGCAAAGTTAATAATGTAATTTCCTCTAACAAAGAAATTAAGTGTGGTGTACCTCAAGGATCAAACCTAGGCCCACTCTTATTTTTATTATACATCAATGATCTTCCAAACTGTTTAGAGTATTCAAAGCCTTCGATGTTTGCAGATGATACAAATGTCACGGCTACAGGAAATTGCCCAGACCAAATTCAAATGAAATTAAACTCTGATTTAACAAAAATTCACACTTGGCTAGTAGCGAATAAGTTGACATTAAATGTTTCTAAGACAGAATACATGATAATTGGGTCTCGTAATCAAATAACAAAATTTACAGAAGACCCAAATATTACTATTGATGGTAAATCAATTAAAAGAGTAAAAACTGCTAAGAGTCTAGGTGTGATAATAGATGAGAAACTAAACTGGGAAAAACATATTGACAGCATTAGCAAGAAAGTATCAAAAAGCATTGGAACCATAAAACTTATTAAACCATATATTCCTAAAGAAAATTTGATTGATACCTACAATGCTCTAGTTAAACCTTACTTTGATTACTGCTCTTTGGTCTGGGGTAATTGCAATGTGTCGCTACAATTAAAATTACAGAAATTACAAAATCGAGCAGCCAGAGTAATAAGTGGAGATAATTATGAAATTCGTTCGACAGATATTTTAAAAAAACTGAATTGGTATCCACTAAATTATTACCGACTTGAGCAGTTCTTCGAAGCAACAATAATATGCTAATGTTGTCAAAACCCAGGTCAAATGCAATGAAACGCAGCTTTAGTTATGAAGCTGCCAAGATCTGGAATACTCTGCCATTACATCTTAAGAACACTTCCCTTACTATAACTAAGTTTAAAACTAAACTCAGGGAGGTTTTTAAGGATGAAAACTGTACTATTTTAAATAACTTGAAGTACTAGCAATGATTTTTCCCTTCCATTTTAATAATTTTAATAATTTTTAATAATTTTAACAATGTTAGAATGTAAATAGTGTTTTAGTTAGATAGTTTTAGTCGTAATTAAGCAAACTGTTTTTCAGTCTTTTAATAGTTAGTTCTATACGGCCCTATGAAAATCAACATTTTATAGTTTCTTTTTACTCTTGGATTTTATTGTATTTGTAACTCACTTAAGTTGATAGGCTACCGTGTTTAAATATAGTTCAATAAATAAATAAATAAATAAATAAATAATAAATAAACAGGCATCTGGATGGCACCCTTATATTACCGAAGCATTCAGCGCGATCATGTAAGAACACATCATTTCAAAAAGTGTTCGCAGAAGACCCTGGTGTCTGTCTCACAACCGAGCCTCAAGGAACTTCATTGGTGGGCCTTCCCGGAAATCCATGCATTCAATAGTCACCCTCTACAAACACCGCCCTTTGACATGACGGTTTCAACAGATGCATCGCTCATAAACTGGGGGACATGGCCAGGGACAACGATCGGTGTCAGTGGCTAGGGCTCAAAGCAGCTTATCTAGCCTTACAAGCCTTCTTCAAGTCGCACCATCCGACTCCGAAGTACGTCCATTTATAAATGGACAATTCCACAGCAGTGGCGTATGTCAACAAAAGAGGGGGTACGCGACCGCACAGTCTGTCAGTGCAAGCACTGGACTTGTGGGCACTGGTGCTAGAATCTGGTTCTTGGATTACGGCACAGCACATCCCTGGAGCATCCAACAGTATAGCAGATGCAGCATTCCGACAGTTCAACAGCTATTCCGAATGGGCTCCACACCAGAATATTTTCCACCAAGTCGCGAAACGATTTTATCGACCAACAGTGGACATTTTTGCCACACGAGTCAACCCAGACCCGGGAACCATGGCAACAGATGCCTTTCTTTGCAACTGGAGCCAGTGGAGGAGCTGGATATACCCACCAGTGGTCCTGCTGCCGAGAATCCTCAGGAAGATTCAGACCGACAGAGCAACAGCACTGATTTTGGCCCCACACTGGAAGGGTGAACCATGGTTTCCCAATCTCCTGGGGATGCTGGTAGATTATGCAGATTCCGCATCTGATCCCGTTCCCCTTCGAACCAGAGAAGGAATATCCACTCCAACACACCCTGCGTCAGTATGGCCCGTGTCCGGGAACGCTATAGAGCAGAGGGACATTCAGATGCGGCTACAAAAATACTCTTGTTGTCCTGGAGCAAAGTCACACAGAAGTGCTACTCAGGACTATGGAAATCATGGTCAAGCTGGTGTTCTGAACAGTCTCTCTGTCCCAAAGGAAACTGGCCTACAGAACGATAAGGGTTTACAAATCAGCCCTTTCACAGATCCATGATCCATTTGGTTCTGTTCCTCTGGGAGAACTCCCAATGGTGGTACGGTTCATGAAAGGGATTTTTCGAATGAATCTTCCAAGATCGAGATTTTGCACTACTTGGAAAGTTCAAACTGCTCTTGCCTATATGGAAGGACAAAAATCTGTTGAAGAACTTCCGCTTAAGGAACTCTCCTCTAAGCTGGTGTTATTACTGGCCTGGACAATAGACTTAAAATATCTAGCTGAGAAAGAAAATTCCTAGGCATTTTCCTTGGCCGTACACGTCAAACAATCTCGACCTAATCATATGCTAGCAGAAAGATGTATCTGCCAGCCTATTCACAGAACAAAAAGCTCTGTATGCAGGTAAACACCCTAAGAGAATATTGGGTGAGGACAGTGCCAATCCAGCGTTCAGATTCTTCTCAACTGCTTCTTGCTCTAGTGGCTCCGCATGCACCAATCTCAAGCCAGACTGTCTCAACGTGGTTGAAAGGCGCGCTCAGCCTAGCTGGGATTGCTCCGATTTTCACAGGACACTCATCAGCGGCTGCAGAAGCAGGTATTCCACTCGAACTGATTCTTGAAACAGCAGACTGGACTTCAGCTGAAACATTCCGTGCCTTTCACCATAGGCTTACATCCAGAGAAACATTTTCGAACTCTGTTGTTTCATCTTGATGATGGGGTACATTCATATTTTGTTGTTTTGTTGTTTTTATATACTATTACACTATTATAGTGTTTATTTGGGGTATTATCCCCGAGCCCGTGAGGGTGAGGGTGCTAATCTCGACACGCGTGGAGTCCATTTTACACGCGTGGAGAAAAGCAGACAATGCCAATATCTGTGATCTGAATATTTATTTGTGTGTATGTGTGGACGGACCTGCGCGGTAAAGAATGTGGGGCACTGGGAACAGTAAAACCTATTCCTGAGAAAAAACTTAAACAACAAAATTTGTTCTTGACAAAAAGACTTCAGAAAAGGCTTTTTTGGATACGTATATCCCGTTCAAACAGACAGAAACAAATCAACGTTTACACATAAAGCAGAACAACATCCTTAGCGGAAGAAAGCCCGTCACACCGAAACTCGAAAGGAAGGAAAAGCAATAGCGCAAAAATCAACGAAGAAAAAGGCTGAAAAGGTTAAGCTTACGGTAAACATTTAGTAGCAATGCTGTTCGAGTTTTCCTGTTTTTAATATATTCTGTCACAAATATAGTTATTTTGTTTTCGATTTCGTGTGTCCATAAGGTATTTTAAAGGTATCGACCCGGCCCGTTTAATATGTTTTCGCATGTAAAACTTAGCGAATCTTGTTTATAATTTGGCATAAAAAAACGGTTAAATATAAATGCTGCATGTTGAAATATTACAGATGCGACTGCATGAAAACAGTTTTTTCCAGGTGAAAACAGTTTTAGCACTTCAGATTTTAAAACCAAATTTGTTTTGGCTATTCTAAATGAATTTGAAATGCCATGAAATGAATACAACCGTGGCGGCTAGGCAGCTGTCCAATGCCTTTGCCAATGCAAATATTTTAGATGCTCTGGCTTCTTTGTAAACATGGATAGAAAGAACTGTAAAATATAACCCTAATATTTACTGATATTTTGACGCTTGCTTCGGTAGCCTGGTGGTAAGATGGTCAGTTCGCACGCGAAATGGTCGAGTTCAAACCGACCATTTTTTTTTGTAAACATGGATAGAAAGAACTGTAAAATATAACCCTAATATTTTACTGATATTTTGACGCTTGCTTCGGTAGCCTGGTGGTAAGATGGTCAGTTCGCACGCGAAATGGTCGAGTTCAAACCGCAGTGCGACCATAGAAATAATATACCTAGAATGCGGGCTCCTATCTCCTGTCAGTCAAAAAATTGTCCAGATTTATAAGGGCAAAAGGAACTCGCCCTAGGACTTCTTAACAGTTTTTTACACGGCCGCGATTGGTAACCGGTGCGGAGTGGATGATGGACGTATTTTAGCACTGAATTCTTTAGTTTTTTCGCCGGGAAATTTACTGGATTAGTGAATTTAAAGATAAAGGCATGTGAAGTGCAATATCCTTCGCCAAAACATTTCGAACATCAAACTCTGGATGTAGAAATGGCGGCCTTTTAATACGAATGGTTTTAGTGTTTTTACTGTTTTACATTATATTTGAATGATTCCCACTTGCCAATCTGTATGTGATTAATACTGAATGTGGAGGATTAATCCAGGAGACAGTACGTGTTTTGTTCTTTTTTATCTAATCTAATAGGGATTTCTAGCTTGTGATTTTTGAAATATAAAATATGTTTATGCACCTGTCATACTTTTTATACATCATTCTTTTCGACATCTATTTATATTGACATTTTAAATCCGTGTTTTTCTTAAGATTTCCTCATAGTTTCCATTACTTATTTGATTATTTTCTTTTCTTTTAAATTAAACGGGCTTTGATGCAGACAATTTCTGAGTTTCAAGTTTAACATGAGCCTATCTTTTTGTTGCTTTTTGTAATTGTGGTGAATCGATCGAAATATAATTTTGAACTTATAGTTTAGTACGTTTAATAAAGCAAGTGTCTTGCAAATTGTTTTATTTTATGCTAATGTGTATGTGGCTGATTTATTTGTTCAGTCATGCATGTATCCAATTTATCCCTATGAAACGTCCTCCAATTCTTTATTTTGAGAGGCGATCATTGTTTTATATTTATCCCACCCCTTTGCAAAATTCAAAAATGGCGGATCTATAAGGGCAAAATAAAATTTAATTTGGACACCTGTCACGTGACAGAGCACGCATTCTAGGTCTATTATTTCTATGGGTGCGACCTGCATTATTCTTTATCTCAATTTTTTTTCTGAATATTGTCTTGAAAATTTTCTTTCTTATTTATTACGTTTTTCTTGAAAAATTAGAGTTAAACGACTTTTTTTTATTTCAAATATTATACTTAATTAAAAGTTTAAAACTATATTTTGAATTGTTCCAACGGCTATATTTCCAGTCTCACAATGAGAAAGAGCGCGAAAGTGTTTTTCTAATCAGAGGGTTATATCAGAGAGATATTTACAAAAATTCGTGTAAAAGAGGGCGAGGGGTTGTTGTGTTTTAAACATATTTCTAGTACTCATGTCAGCAGGCTTTGTAATCTGCACCAGTATTGTGAGTATTAGTCGGAGAAGAAGTGAAGGAGAAATGGGAGACGTAGTTCTACGAACTTCGTAGACTGATATGAGCAATATTGGAAGAGTGAGTGATTGCCTAGAAACGTTATACTGGGTTTATATTTACATCTCTTCTTCCCCATCTTCTGCTGCGATTCGTATCAATTATTCGGTTTTAGAAGGCCACTCGTTCAAAGAGGACTATTAGGACATGCCAGGGCGTCTATAAGATAGGGCAGGAAAACGAGCCGTGTGCCCTGAAGTATGTCTGATGCGCGAGACCCCCCGAATATTCGAACACATTGAGGAGATTATTTACCTGCCCCTGTCCCCGCGCGTCTTTAGAAATGTCTGCCAAATATTTTTTTCTCTCTTTACGACGTGTTTGTTCGCATGCAGCAAAAAAAAGCTCAAAAAATTAAGTAACAATATTTATACCAAGGATAGATCTATTAATGGAGTAACCGTCCTTGGATTTGCTAAGTTCTGGTGCCAGGGCAAGTTATTAAATATTTTACAAAACGAGTGTGAGTTGGAACTGCGGAAGCCGCTATGATGAACGAAACGAAAGTTTGCTGGAAGAGAATTCACATTTCCTCTTTATATTTTGGTTTCTGGTGAAGGATGATCATACGGTAAGAACATGTATTCTTTTGTCGATTAAAAATATAAAAGTGACCACAAGACGCTTAACTACCTTTGAAATACGTAAATTTTCAAAACATTCGAGCCAGGAAAATTTCTCAACTGTAACCAAATTTTTAGCCTGCAATCAACACGCTATTGCTAAAAAAGCTAAAAAAATTACGCGATGAAATTTGAGAGGAATAAAGTTTAATGCCTTCCAGACATGTCTTTAAAAAAGCTAAGTCCTGGCTTGTTTTTGAGTTATGAAATAATTAAAATGTTCTATTTTACAAAATTAGACAAGGAAGCCATAAATGGCTTCGGCTTCAACATTGGAAATTTTAGTCATTTTATACTTACGAATACCTTCCACCATGTTATATGAACAGTGAAACGTATGGATAACAAAACAAAAAACTTACACCAACAATCGAGTCAATAGTTGCAGCATTAAAAGAGATTTAATCAACGTCCTTGAATTTCACATGGATTTTTTGTTTTGATCAAAATTTGCAGTTGGCCGCGCTCGCCCCATGCCTAAAGTGCATCACACATGTTTCAGTACGTCAGATTGGCGTTTCACCGCCCTATCTTATAGACGCCCTGGACATGCGCACTTCCTTTTCTTAATCGTGGTATCCAGACTTCTCGCCGCTCGAGTCCAATGACCTCTATATAACTGGACTGCGGGTGCCCCACGAAAAAATGGCCCAAATACACGCCATCAGACGCCATCTGGTTAGGTCTAAGCTGCGAAAGTGACCAATCACAGGGCAGCTTTTGGCTAACCGTGTCTTACGAGATTAAAAAGGGTATGGGACCAAATTTACAAAAAGAAACGAGCTGAGAGTTGACAAACATTTTGACAGCCAAAACCCCTTGTCGGTAAGCAAAAAGTGCAACTATGGATTGTAAAAGGACTGGATAGGAAACTAATAGTCATGTGGCGTGTTTTTAGCTTTTTGATTGGTTAAATCGCATTTACTAAGGTTTTCCAAACACGGAAAAAACCCATTTGGTATTTCTTTTATAAAATAATCACAAGTATATATGATATACTGTTCGACATTTTCAAAAATTCGTTTTGGCGGGAATTTTCCGTGTTTGGATACTCTGATCCAAACACGATAATTGACCAATCAGGGCTCGCGTAGTATACATGTTATTTTATAAATGCTTGTTTTACTGAGGTTTTTAATTAAGTGAACTTTTCTTCAAATTCCTCACATTCAGATGACTATGTTGACGTTTCAAATGATTTTATCGAGTGTTTGAGGTAAACATTGTTGATCTTTGTTTTGATGGGTTTTTTGGGTTGTTTCAAAGAAACTGGCGTCCCAAAATAGTACTTTGTTTTGCTTGGAATTTGGAATGCATATTTTAACTAGTAAACCTTGATATTTTCTTTTAAAATGAGTAAGAATAGACGGGGATTTTATCGTATTGTGGCTTTGTCGTATTTACAGGCAGTTCGATTTTCATTTTGTACTAATTTAATAATTTTGTAATAATTCAAATTGTATTAATCCTAAACTTTGAATATACAAGGGGTTTTTAAGCGTGTCAATTTCAACCGGGTTGTTATGCTCACGCCATCAAGTTTCCTATGCAGTCTTTTTACTATCCATGGTGCAACTAAACCAAACATATTTACAGGTTTCTTTTTAAAGGGGATTGGCAATAAAAATTAAGTTTGGCTAATTTGAAAGAACATGTAAAATGGTAACAGAAATATTTTATAACATTTTCGTATCTTTCTTCGTTTTCAAGATATTTCAACTTGTTTAATATGTAAATAAGATGGTCTCTAACGTCATCACAGGGTACAGTATTTTCATACAGAGCAAAATCACTTACATATCTATAATTGCTCAACATGAAATGTTCAGCGTCACAAGGAGTTTTTAAGTGTACAGTTTCAAATGATTTCGTTGAACAAACTTAGACCCTGCTGTAAAATATTTTCACATGTGGCAAAACCAGTTATATCTCTAAGTTTGTTCAACGAAATCATTTGAAACTGTGCACATAAAAACTCCTTGTGACGCTGAACATTTCATGTTGAGCAATTATAGATATGTAAGTGATTTTGCTCTGTATGAAAATACTGTACCCTGTGATGACGTCAGAGACCATCTCATTTACATATCAAACAAACTGAAATATCTTGAAAACGAAGAAAGATGCGAAAAAGTTGTCAAAGATCTTCTATTACAATTTTATGAGTTCTTTCAAATTAGACAAACTTAATTTTTATTGCCAATGCCTTTAAAGGATAATTCTGGATGGTTTTATGTTGTATTTGTATGTTTCTCGAGTTTCTTCGTGTTCGGGAAGATGTTTTATTTGTCCGTTTTGAGCTTGCTTCATTCGACAACAAACACGGCAAAGAAAAAAGCTCGGAATTTTCCACGGAACCTTTGTTTCACGCCAAAATTTACATGTATTTCAATGTCTTTGAACTTTTTACTTTAAAACAAGACGCCTGATCAGGCGTTAACTCGATTGGGCTACTGAGCTTTCCGCACATGACAATAGAAGACTAGAGGTTGAGATGCTCAAAACTACTGATTCTTCCGCAACTGATTTAAAACGTATCTGAGTTCTGATCTAGACTTGATTCAAAATTTGCGAGTGTAGTGTAATGTGGCTTTATCATGTCCATTCATTAAGTAGTCAAGAATCTTGCGGACGAAACTACTCGAAAGTAGCTACTTACAAGTATCTAAACAATAGAACGAATCACTGCATATACACGTTAAGAGCGATTAACTGTGTCTATGTCATGACGTTGACCAACACAATAATTTTTCTTCTCGACCAACGATCGTAAATTAAAATGGCTCTGCACACAATTTCTTTTCTTTAGACAGTGACTATACGTACGTTCACGTGTTGCGGTCATTGAAATCTGACGCTAACATTTCAAGTGAATGATATTGATAAATATAGTCATATAGACTAGTCATAAAGCTTTAGGTCTAGTTGGTGTACGATATCGTCATTCGATCGCGAGTTGTTATTGTATAATGTATAGTTGTTATTAAAGGTAATATTATCAATACCTACACCAAAATGGCCAGTACGCCATTTCTTCTAAGATATGCGCCGCGCTAGCTCACGTAGCGCGCCTGGGTACGAGGATGTCATCACGCATAGTAGACGTCGTCGGATAGGCACACAAATTCATACAAATAGCCAGCCTCGTACCCAGGCGCGCTAGGGAAGGTTGCGAACTAAGCGCGCGGGGGGCCTGGCATAAAATGACCGGTATCTGATGAATCTCGACCGAAAAATGAAGAATCCGATCCATCGCTTAACTTGGGCTGTTATTCCGGAATTTCTCTCATCTGGCCATTTATCCATGATGAATCTATGGATGATATCGACCACTCTTTTCAAGAAGTATCATTTGAAGGTAATTTTTATTTATATACTTTCGGCGACAATATACCTTATTTACTATTGCCATAAATAAGAGACCATACGATTTTACTTAACAGCTCTCGCTGTTTATCTTTATCAACACTTTGACGACTAATTGGACCTTTTTTTAATATACTGTTTTATTGCTAAATAATTATTTCACTAGGCAAGTAGATACCTCTGATATCGATTTGCTTTGTTGTCGTAATTTTATATCCACCGTGATGTTTGTATTAAGTTAACTTACTGCTACAACAAGTTCCTTTTGTTTGCAGAATTAACTTCTGATGACGAATTTAATACATCGTTTCGACAACTTGATGTTCATGTTTATATAAATTTGTTATTATCATTGCATCTGTTAAAGCATTAATATAATCATGGCATTTACATATTTATTTGTTTGTATATAATAAAGTCCGAAGATATTATATGATTTATATTTTTAGTGAATAACTGAATGTTTAAACATTGTTTGAACAAATTTACCGACAGTGATGATGAGATGTATGTATGTCAGTTGTATGTACTTCACTAATTTCCTCCTCATGCATTTACATTTGTCAAGAATATATCGTTGGGCATCTTGAAATCATTTTCTGCCAGGCGCTTCCTTCGTCGCGTCCTCCCCACGCAGCCCCGCGCGCTTAGCTCGCAACTTTCCCTAGCGCGCCTAGGTACGAGGCTGTAAATGTGATAGTTTCTACATTATGATTGAAATCGGACGCTTTGACCGCTCCTACAAGTATTTACTATTATTTATTTGTGGAGTTGCAAGCATTGTGAGCATAGTCACTGTCAGCCACATTATTGATGAACAGCCGTTCAGAATCTACCATCAACGTCCAAGAACACCTTCACTAAAACAAAGCTGTCCAAAACTGGCAAAAGCGTAACTGCGCAAGGACTCGCAAGATTTATAAACGTCGAAGACGCCATTGAGCAAGCAAAGAATGAATACTACCGGAAGTATAATATGCAAAAATGCATCTGCGCGACCTAAAAAACAAAAAAAAAATAAAACAGAAACAGACACGGAGCCGAAACCCAGACTCCACAGGTAGCCCGAGTAAAAAGAATTAAATTTCTAAACGTTTTTCTCAAAACTTTTTTTGCTTCGAAAGAGTATCGGCGTGCGTCGTCAACACTTCGGGCTACTTTATACGCAGTCGGAAGACTTTAACAAGATGGCGCCGTTCAATTGGGGACACATCATGTAATACAAAAGTATCTGGCACCCACAGTACAGTTATACATACAGTGTGTATAAAAAACCCCGGAACCCTTAGAAAATGAATTAGTATTCTTTTAAAACAACCAATTGTAGTAGTTTGAAAGTCCTAAAAGCGCTGCGTTATAAATTAATCAGCACATAAGTTAAACGGGAAGAGAGAAAGCTTTTAAGGTGGCTCGCTAGAGCTTTAGTTTTCTCATGGCGTGTTAGGTTCAGTCATAGTCTACGGTTATTGATGTCTATAAAATAACTAATACATAATTATTCTGTATACCGAACTGCAAAAGGAGAACCACACTTATGAATTATTAGTTGAATAGCGCTAATATCTGGTGTTACCATGGTAATGATGGCGTTTCAAATTTGTCAAATATTCACGGTTTTCGTCTATTTAGACGGATATTGTGACTTTTCTCCGGTCAAAATTTCTAAAAATTGTCATCTGGTCAGTTTTTTCCACATAGAACACCACAGCAAAAGATATTAGGGAAGGTTGTCATCTATAAACTCAATGGATTAAAAAAAGTTCTGTCTCATTAAATTTTCTTAAAACAAGACGCCTGGTCAGGCGTTCACTCGGGCTACTGCAAAATCACAGTGCTATTCAGTGCTAAGGTCTAAAGTCTATTAAACACATTGGTCACAGACAAAAGTCAAAACGAAATCCAATTCTCAATTTGCAATAACAAAACACGATTGCCTGTATTTATTAACGTATTTCCACACATGTACACAGCGTTCATATGTCGAGTCTCTTCAGGTATTAAATATCAACACAACTATCAACGGCGTGTGCGATTGTAAGTGTATATAATATCAAGATACTTGCCAGCGACATTACAGACCAATAACTATGTCTGTGAACACACAGAACACATCCGAGACGAGTGATCAGACATCAGGAAAGCAAAGAAAGAAAATATTATTTCCACACATGTACAGCGTTCAATATGTCAAGTCTCTTCGCCTTATTACACAGCTTCATATTTACCTAGAAAGTGTCACCTGCAAGTTCACTTAATGAACGGCGTGTGCGATTGTAAGTGTATCTAATAATATCAAGATACTTGCCAGCGACATTACTGCCCAATAACTGTGTCTGTGAACAAACAAAACACATCCGAGACGAGAAAGCTCACTCACTCACTCAGTCCAACGGTTCTCAGTTGAAAAGAAAGAAGGCAATCACATGCCTCAGTTTCGCAAAGCTTATTGGTCAATATCGCCAGCGGCCGCGCGGAGGACTAATAACGCGTCGCAAAAAAATAAAAATAAAAATAAAAATAATAAAAATAAGAATCGCGAAACCTAGACTCGGCTACCACAGGTAGCCCGAGTAACTAAAGTTTTTCCTATTTCTTTATACACAAAATTTTAAAGAATTTTACCGAAGCAAATGTGTGATATTTGAGCATTGTATCGCTCGGACGGCTGCTGACATGACAGAATAGCAACTCGACAAGATTGCTATTTACGCATGCGCCGACGCCATACTCGTTACCAATCTTTTCTTGGAATTACTGTAGGGAACCACCTTAAATACTTTCACCATGCATAACTTCAACTGAGTAATATTAATTTCCCAGGTGTATAAGACCGTGTTTTTTACGCATCCGTGGCTCAGAGGTGTTTAGGGCTTTCAAACTATTACAATAGGTTGTTTGAACAGAATACTAATTCAATTTCTAAGGGTTTCGTTCTTTTATACACACTGTAGGTCACACCAGTATTGGTCATATCAGTCTACGAAGAAGTTACCCTCCGGGGAGACTTCATTTCTGCCGTATAAACAGCCCTAATATGTATTAGGCATAATAAATCTGGAAACTCCGTCCACAACAAACAAAATAAGAACAGCTAGCTTGACACAAAACGCACCACAGCTGTTATTCACACTGATCACTTATGTTATTATGCACATAATCTTTGTTATTATATAGCATGCTATCGGATATAGTAGAGGAAATAACAGATGGCGGCACGTTTTTTTAAACTGCCGAAAAGAGTTGAAATTGACGGATTTTTATACAGAAAAACATCAACAGCCTCAAACCAATGTCACAGAATAAAGACTATACAGAAGGGCCACTTAGCGGTACAACGTGTCCTCGTATTTTTATGCAAAAATATGCAGTTTACTGGCTAGGACAGCCAGTTCAGCGTGCTTATTGGCCAGAACACGCAGTTTACTGGCTGAGCAACATGCGTAATGCGACATGCGCGGAGACAAAAACTTCAAAGGTTCCGACCCGAGTGGCCCTTCTGTATAGTCTTTATTCTGTGCCAATGTATAAAAAAACAACATTGTGTAAATTAACAAATACACAATTTAGCATGTTAAATGGTAAAATTCACCTAAAAATTACGTCTTTTTACTTCAAAAACCCGACTAAATTAACGTGTTGATATTAATTTGTTGCCAAACAAAGAAACTCACGGTTAAAATCAAGCTTACAGCACACATTTCGTAGCAGATTACCAGTAAAGAGACTTTTTTTTTATTTAGATAAGCATTTGGAGTAGTAAAAAGCATGTTCTTTTTCAAAAACAACCAAGTAATTTAGTTTCACTGCCGAAGGTGTTTCAGTCTCATTTTTGCAAGAAATCAAAACCTTTTTCACGACAGCAACTTAATCTTTTTTGTTGATTTGCTTAACACATTTTTTGCCTCTCGAGCAACATTTATACAACATTTCGAAGCTGTTTACCGAACAGCTCAGCGAGAAACTCTATGTGAATGCATCATTACGCATGACGGAAGTATTAGTTGCCTATGCCGGAAGTTTGTATACGAACTAATAGCCAACTCGGCGAAGCGCCTCGTTGGCTATGAGCTCATATACAACTCTAGCTCATGGTATAACTGTTAATTATCTTTGCGTATATGTTTGAGACTTGAGCACGGATTTCTGGATATCGTCAGTTACTGACATTTTTGTCATCCGATTTCTGGATATCATCATTTACTCCACATTTTGTCGCTACATTTGGCTATGGTGAATTTTTGTCCAGATTTTTTTGGACGGATCGAGTTTCTATCCAAATTACTGTCGATGATCTCTACATTTCTATTGATTTCCGTCGAAATTTTCGAATTTGTATTCTGAGTCGGACCTAATTCTGTACTGACTTTAATTGGAAGAGTGAGTTCAGGGGAAAACGATGAGTATTTATATAGTTATATATCTTCGTAATCCCCGAGCCCTGGCGTTGCTAATCTCGACACGCGTGGAGTCACTTTACACGCGTGGACAATCGTGATATGCGAACAAATTTCTGTGATCAGTTGGTACGTTCAGCTTACGTGGTGATAACTGTGGGGCACTGGGAACAACATGCAAAAATACTATTAATTTTAGTATGGAAAGAGAAAATGCTGCTCAATGAAACAAGAAAACTTTAAGGGAAGCGACAAGAACTATTAACTCGAAGGAAAAGCATTGAGGGAAAGTCGAAAATGTCGCGACAACAACGAAACAGCGGAAGGGAGGGAAGTTATTTCTTATTTGCTTAGCAAAGAAAGCGAAGCTAAGAAACTGAGGCAGAAAAAAAGGTAAACAAGTATATGATAGCGACTAGCGGGAGAAACGGCAAGGTTTAATAATAATAAGTCTAAAAATAATCTCACTGAGAATGTCAGCTGTTTTCTTGAAACGTGAGTTACGTGACAAACGTTTTCCATGTTTTCTCGTCAATATTTTCAAATAAATATTCGCTATTTGTTTCACCTTGACAGTCCGATTAATACTGTATATTTTTGCTCTGTTTCAATTGCTTGTTTTAAAGTTATTACAGTTTATTTTGCCGACGTGTTTTGCTTAAGACGCCAGTCTAGATCGAGTTTTTCTATAGGACGTGGCATGTTTTTCATATTTTAATTTATTTTCGAATCAAAATCTGCATTTTGCTTCATCTCGCAGGTCCAATTATACTGTGTGGTTTGTTTTCATCTATATTATATATTGTTTTTGGGCTATTAATTTTCAGATTACGTTGCTTCAGTCTTGTTTTATAAACTATAAACGTTGCCCCCCCCCCCCCCCCCCCAATCAAAACATGTACATGGAAGCCATTTAAAGGCTTGCTAAAAAAAACTTTCGAAACCTCGAATAAACAAAATATGTTTACAACCAGACTATCGTGCAGAGTTGATTATATCTAACAAGTTTCGCTTTGACTCCACTTTTTTCAACCACTGTTATATAATTGTTTTCGACTGGAACGTTAAAGCGGGCGAGGGGTTGTTGCGTTTATGTATTTCTAGTTATGTAATTTAATAAATATATGTTATTTACCGGCTGGGGGGGTCCGTATAGAAAAATATTTTTCCATACGGACCGACCAAAACGGTAAATAACGTATTTATTTTTTTGTTACATAATTAGATATATTAACATAATTGAATTAAGTTGTGTAATCGAGATGACGTTCACGTGATATTCAAAAGTCCCAAGTTTATCGTTCGACAGTAAACAACTGCCGACATGCAGTCGGACAGGGAAGCTTGGAACCTTTTTTTGTGATTAAAAAAAACATTCAAAACTTGAAGATCTAGTTACGAAAGGAAGTCAAAATGCAGTCCAAGTGTTTTTAAAGTTTAGTTGATGAAGATTCTTCGTCGTTCTTCTTCGTCGCTTGCTCGTTTTTGGCTGTTCGCTTGGAAAGTCGCTTTCAATATTTGGCTGACTGCATGAAAATGTGTTCTTCGAGTTTGAAGACGAAAATGTTTGTAGTAAGCCATTTGTAATTTCAAGTTTCAAGGACATGACACGATGAGGTTGGCATGTGGAAAATATTTGACTAAAAGGTAAAGACTTGTAGCGGTTTTGTTGAGTATAGCGGTTGGATAAACAGAAGAAAGACAGTTTAGTGTCAAAAGGTTTCAGCTTTTCTATCTTCTCGTGGTATGTTTATGTATATATATACTTCTGTATAGTCAGTTCATTTAGTGATTCAAAATACCGTGTTCACAAGTTGATGTATGTTTTCCTACCGTTTTAAACTGTTTTCTTTATAAATATCGCTCGTAAAATTTTGCTTTGTCACAGTTTTCCCAGCGTTTCTTTTAAAATTCGCTGTTTACACATGAAGTTGTCAAAACCATTTGGATAAGAAAACTCATTTGCATCCCCGCCGGCTCTCTGTTGAACATAATTTTTCGGGGGCAAGCGAAATAGTTATGAAAATCGATCAATTTTAAATGACAGAATGCAAAAAAAAAAAACTTTTCGGTTAAAAATTTTACGGAAATTTAGGATTCCGTGACCGTGGTCAGATATCGTAAAAAACTGCCCGCTCACGCAGCCTAGGATTCCGCCCGCTCACGACTAATAAAAAAACAAAGATTGTTTCTTACTGCCCTTGAACATCGTATTATTTCCAGTGCAGTTATATTACTGTAGTAGTGTAGTTTCCTAGGCGTCTAGTGAAACTAGCACAAATTATTCGCCTGTCGAGGCACGTCTGTTCGAAAAGACTGACTCGGCACAAACTGAATCGCCCGTTGACCCATTGTTGCGGAAGCCACTAAAGCATTGTCTGCCTGAAAAGGCAAACTTAGCTGACTAAATCGTCCTAATGAACATATTTTAAAGCAAGCGTGCACCCAAATACTGTACTTTAATATTGTACTGTAACACATTTATGTTGTATGTTGTAAATGCTCAAGTTTGTAAATTTATGTTGTGTGTAACCCCATTGTTCATGCATGATTAAAATTTATATTGTGTGTTAATTTTCAAGGTATTCAAATTTATGCTGCATGCATTGTTAAATGTTACCAAGCACCAGAAAAAGACAAAATCTGAATTTTGTCAGTTACTTATGATACATTGCAATGGACTTTCCTCGACATTGTTGCCAGATTTTGCTGTAGCAGATGTTTTTCCAGATATTTGTGGAGAGATCGTACTTTCAATTTTTCGACACTATCAATTTCTGTCAAAATTTCTGCATGTCGACAGATTGGATAAATTCAAATTTCTATTCTGACTTACTAAAGTTTATATAAATAAGTTTTGTGGAAACACCACGTAAAATATTTCTTTGCTAAGCAAAGAAACATTTTACGTGGTGTTTCCACAAAACTTATTTATATTACTTTATCGCCATGAAAACGTTCAAAGAATTAATTACTAAAGTTTGTTCCAACTTATGAATAAATGAGAAGTGAATAATTAACGCAACTAGGGCTTATTTTTGAAATTTTCTAAAATTGCAGAAGGTTCTTGGTATGCGAGGCAGCATTTTAACTTGCCATAGTAACTTCTAGTTTGATTAGCCTGCGTGCAATTAGCCTGCGACTCAAATTACACAAATTAGGCTATATAGTTTGATATGTTAAATAATTGCCGACATGCTGAGATGCACCGACATGTATCTACATGTGTGAAACGAGAATGTGTAAGCTAGTTCTAATACCACAATCACGTAAAGAACCCATGGCAATGTATCAAATTGAAATCTACCACATATAGCAAACAAACGTTTTCCCTGATCAAATCAGGACATATAAACACGACAAAGAATCATTAACACCCACGCACGCGCAACAGGAATTCCGAACATTCCTGGGAAAAAGCTCAAAAGCAACTCCTCTGAGATTGAACTCGTTGTAATAGCTTCACATCGATTTCCATTGATTACGTATACATGCGTTTTATCTATAATAGAACGCGTATACCAGTATAATGAAGTAATTGGCATTAAACCACAAGTGCATATCATTATTTATTAGCGCCAATGTCGTCTCTACCAACTGAAACGTCGACTATATCTTCAACAGTTCAACTAAAGTTAAAGACATGACATCTGGTAATGTCTTGGTAGTTTACACTAAAATGTCAATCAAACTTACCGTCTATGAAGTCGACATTTGCAAGAGGGAAAAGACAGGATTTAGGCTGAAAATGTAATGTTTAATACCAGTAAACATTCCATACAATGAACTATAATAGCTTCACATGCATCAAGTCATAGATAATTATCTAGTTATCTTAACTATGTTAATGACTTCCACCCAGCACTCCAGTTCACATGGGAGATCAGTGAGACTAGTGTGTCGTTCTTAGATATTCTCATCTCCATTAATGGTAATAAGCTGAGCACTTCTGTCTTTTACAAGACCACTGACTCTCATAGCTACCTCCTCTTCTCCTCTCATCATCCTAAACACACCAAAACTTCCATTCCTTTCTCTCAATTTCTTCGTCTTCGCCGTCTCTGCAGTGAAGATAATGATTTCAATGCCAAATGTTTGGAAATGAGAAACTTTTTTGTTAATCGCGGTTATCCTTCCCACCTCTTAGACACTGCCTTACACAAGGTCTCCAACATTTCCCGTTCAGACACCTTAAGCGAACCTTTGGCTACCATTTCTAATGAAAAAGTACCTCTAGTTCTCACTTTTCATCCCTTCAATTTCAAAGTAAGGGACATCATTAGCCGCAATTTCGACCTCATTAAAAATGACCCAGAAACATCTTCCATTTTCTCTGAGAAACCCGTAGTATCTTTTCGGCATAGCAAAAACATCCGGGAAAACGTTGTTCACAGCTCACTGCAGCAAGCCTTGGTATCACATGTTGGCACCAGCTCTTGCTGTCGTGGTAGGTGCAACACCTGTAAATACTTAGACTCCTCAATTTCAATTTCGGCTCCAAAATGTAGGTTCAACATAACCCACAGTTTCACTTGCACTTCCTCCAACCTCATTTACTGTATCTCTTGCAGTAAATGTCCCATGCTTTACATCGGAGAAACTGGAAGACGTTTAGGTGACAGGTTTGTTGAACACCTTCGTGATGTCAAATACAATGTGCCAAACAAACCTGTTGCCAGGCACTTCAACAGTGCCAACCACTCCTTTTCCAACATGAAAATCTGTGCCATTCAGCCCATTACAGGTTGTAACGATACTCGTCGTAAACAGGAAATGCGTCTCATTTACAAACTTGGTACCATTCACCCTCACGGCCTCAATGAGCGATTCTCTTTCATTTAGCTCACTCCACCACCATATTCCACACCTTTTCCTTAACCTTTTTCTGATGATTTAAATAGTAATTTATAACCTGTTTCTTTGCCTATTTGCAGGTACCTGACCCACAAATTGGGTCAGCACCTGCACACAGGCTAAAATTACATATTACATATTAATTTATTTGTTTACTTTGTTTTTACTGGCTTACATGTGTTCACGTGATTCCCATTGTAGCTCTGCTATAAATACGCGTGACCACATGTGAGTTGTTTACTAATTTCTCCTGACGAAGGGCCTTCGCTCGAAACGTCGAGAAGATTTTTCTCTGTTTTTCAGGCCAACGTGACTTAACCCTGGTAATATCTAGTTATCTATTAGCTAATAAATTAGTTTCGCATAGTGAGTATAAACATAAAAAATGATTTTGGCAAACTATGATTTTTGAAGTTTAATTTTTGCTAAGCTTTCATCTTTGAAACTCAAGATTTCATTAGAGTTACAATTACCGGTTGAACCTTGTTGGTATTCGTCAAAACCTTTACCATACGACATACGTGAGTGTAATTAAAGTTGCTGGAATGTGATAATCACTTATCATAATCATCACATCTATTTAGTAAGCATATTAACCTTGCAGAGCTGCAGCTTAAAAAGTTTTCAACTTGACTACGCATGTCAACTGATAAAGTAATTAATCCACTACTTCTTGGTGAACAGAGATTAATTAACAGCAAGCTCAGTGTCAATTTATAGGGTTGATAGGGTTGATAATTGGCCAGTCATATAGTAAATGAGCAGCGAGTTTATATGTTAGGATGTTTAGATATTTCTACACTTCCACACTTTTATATTTGTATATTTTCACATTTCTATATTTTTACATTTCTACATTTCTACATTTCTACACTCTCTACACTCTCTACATTTCTACATCTCTACATGTCTATATTTTTATATTTCTATATTTTGTGCTTTGGGAATTAACAAATATTCCAGCAATAAAACATGTATTAAGTTTGTTTACACGTAAACATTTTAAAATATCAAGTATTTTATATACCAATATAGTCCAATCTGTACTAAGCACGTATACTTTCTGATATACAAGTCGACATACAGATTATACTTTCTTTCTATGATTACACTGTTAATATTAATATATAATTTGGGAACGTCTATATATCTACAGCACGATAGGGTATCCATTTACTGTTGAAAACACACATCAAGCGATATGCTTAAAGGTTAATTAGTGGCCATGAGTGTGATAAAGAATTAAGCTTAGATAGTATGTAGCATGAGTTGTTTGATAAGTAAGTTATCACACGGTTCATTCTGTTGTACATCCGCTAATTGAAAAAATATATTACTGAAATGATAAGACACAACATGGACACAAATGGCAATTACAGTTATTATGCTTTATAATCTTATTATTTTAATACATTCAAATAAAATTGACCGAGCATGCAGTCTACAAAAAACCCAACAAACTAGAAGCATAAAAAGAAAAAACAAAACTCTATAACGGCTGATCACAAATCATGACACTATTGAAGACAAATAGCTCTCACGCAGTTCATGTTCGAGGATTTCTTTCTCAAAATAGCCGCAAATAACCCGGTGATTGCAATAAATTACGGTATAATAACACCTGCATGTCTAAATATTTTGGACTAACTTTAAATCATGCATATGTTTGTTGCTTCTGAACGCCGGGAGGAATAGAAGTAGACAATTCAAAACCAAACGGGATCACGTGTTCAATAGCTGAACATAAACTTTTAAAATCGATTCTAGAAATTTCTGATTCTGGAGAGACTGGGGAAAGAATTCATTTGGCCGCCATATTATATATCAGTTTAACATTGTGTGTTGAAAGTCAACAAATTAAAGCAGACAACCACCACTGGAACGATTTGGTGGATCGAAAGTCAAAAGGTTAGTGAATAATTGTGGTCAATAACGTTTATATACAAGTAGTACGACTGTGTATTTAATCGTTATGAAATACGAAGCCGGTGTTTATATTCAATTCATAATAGACTAGAAACTTCATCATAGAATCACAAACGAAAGTTTAAACGTCTCTAAATGAACAGTCTTTCAGTGGGATTAAACTGTTTACAGAAATAGATTATCCTTCCCCCATATACGGACTATGAAAGAATTATATATTTTATGCTCTACAAGCTGTTCCCTATTTTCAAAACGGGGAAAACAGCACTGCTGTTGAGTCAGTAAAGTTTAGATAAATACACGGCATGTCGACTTGTTGCAGCTGGCGAACAGCTCAACGCGCCAAAGAACATTTCTTTCGATAAAATTCAATCGCGTGTATGATTTGACAAGTATATACAAACAGCGTAAATTCATACGAGTACAAATTAGACACAAACCACGCACGAGGAACAGATAAGTGAAGTGATGACGCTATTAAAATCCGTAAGGTCACAAGCGTGCTGTATATAGTTTGCCAAACAAAAACCGGAAGACCGAATCTCCCACGATTAACCTACAATCTCAGACAATATTGTTGGGCAATTTAATGCCCTCTTCTCATCAGTTTTGTTCAGTAGTAATACTTTTACTTTTCATGAAATTCTTCAACCTTGAAGAAAGAGAAAGTTGTGAATAAAATATATTAAAGTGTCCCAACGATTATTGTCCAGTGAGGTTGTAGATTAATTGAGGATCGAATTTTACTGCACTCAAAGAAGCTAAACAAGTACAATTTTCACTGAATCGTCGAGCTAGTATATTTTACAAGTAAAATATCGTATTTATATATAATCGAAATATAGTAAGGTTAGATATACTGCCGAAACAGAGAACGTAGGAGTCTAACGTTTCGAGCGAAGGCCCTTCGTCAGAGAGAAACGTATTTATATATACATACATACATAGGATGTATACCAGATAGTATCGCGCGGTTAGTAGTCTGCTGGATACGAAATACCTGATAGTTATAGTCCTATATGTTACTATATGCTACCTATACTGTCAGAGTTCAGTGCCAACCGTAAAATTTTACCAAATACTGTATTCCACCGAATAGCTATTTATGCCGGATACTGGATCTAATCTAGTTTCTGAATATTAAAAACACTGTCAATGATGTTATATGGTGCAACACATATAGCATACAGTTGTTTGCATTTGGTCAATACGACAATTTAAAAAAGAGTATTATACTGTACACAGAGCAAAACAATCAACTGACTTTCAATTAAGCTTCCCATTATCTAACTTCAAAAGTATGCTCAGTAATGGAAAAAAGTATTTTATATAACGTTGATAACAGATCAAAATGTCTGTTTCCTACAAAAAGTGTAATAATTAATCGAAGTTTCGATTATTCTTAACATGACACTTCTATTGCATGAAATGACGATTTTAACGTTATTTTTAAATTAAATTTTTAATAGTTATCAATGACATATTCAAGGATGTTGTGTAATCATGGTTGCTAATAACCTTGCTGAGTTTGGCAAATGTTACCAAACAGTAGAAACGCTAGTCACATTATCTTTATCATTTGTTTTCTTTTTGTAATGATTCGAATAATACCTTGACTTTCTATTTCTCATCCTTTAATCGTCTTTACCATTACTTGGTAAAGGTCACAAGTACACTAACTATAAACATTCGATTCCTTTCATATATGTTGTGAATCACATGATTCAACGTCATCAATCAATCAAATTAATTACGGATTATATATGACACTTTTAGTATACCTTCGAGGTCCAGTAAGGGGTATCCTTCATTAATTCAGTAATGCAGTAGAACACCAGAGTAAACTAAAATAACTTTATTTATACTGGATAACCCTCAGGCCTCATTTCATATCGAAACCGTTCTTCCAATAATTCTACATGAAACAATGTTTACTGCATGCAAAGAGTTGTGCATGCCAAAGAAGTATACAAGTATTGTTTCTATCATAGTCAATGACACATTGCATACCTGTCAGTTGTTTTTCTTCCCGATTCTTTAGTATGCTGCTATTTAAAAAAATCCAATCTACAAAAAAATCAATAAACTTTTAAAATTAACTCCTTGAATGTTTCCATGGTGACAAATTGTAGACTAGTAAACACATTTTATGGTGATACTAAGTTTATTATTTGGCCTTTGGCTGCTGCAAATGCCAACATCATGTTGGCTAATGCCATAATTATTTGCTCTGATCTATGTGTATCTACATTCGTGCACACAAATGTATGTATAACCATTATAAAACAACAATATATACGTTGTATATAAATAAGTCGAATATAATATGTCGAATATTGATCTAAATTGATCTAATCACTGCACTGTGCAGACGTTTCTCGCCAGTGACTTTTGTAAAACGGTGAAGGTAAAATGCAATGTTGCATTGATCATGCATGATAACTTCTTGTTGCGCAACCAAGTTGGAAAAGAAAGCATCTCCTGATAACATCAAAAACATAGTCAACGGCAATAATATAAGTATACAGAAGTAAATTTCATCAAAGTGAAGGGGCAATAATTGCTCGGCTGTGCAAGGAAAGAAAATATACAAGTCATTCTACCGTTTCAGTCTTGGGTGACCAGCATAGCGCAAGATAGAAAGCTATAGGACAGGATATAGCATAGCATATATAGCATACACCATAGCATAGCATATGATAGATAGCATAGCTAGCATAGCTAGCATAAGCATAAAATAACGTAAAAATCACAGTTAAAATATGACGGGAAATATTTCCAATTTTGAGTTTTAATAACTTTCTGGGCTTGTTATGAAGCAAAGATTCTTTTGAATTGCAGACACACAAACGAGGCTAGAAAGGCTTATTGAGATGTATTATAAGAATATTAAAATTAGTCGCTATTATGAAAGTGGTCTATAATCATACATGCATATTTGAATATGCTAAATCAGCTTAAATTTTATTCACAATTCCGGCTATTGCGTTTATACTCAGACGATTTTTTTCACCCTTAATTGGAAAACCCACTGGACGATTATAAGTGTTCAGGAAAGAAACAGGCGTGAATCACCACATAAGAGATACTATACGATTTGTCTATAGAATCATGCAGAAGTTAGGACAACATTAAAAATATATCCGCTTTCCCTCCCGTATCGCTTCGCCGCTCACACCTTTCGTTTTCATGCGACCGATTACATGATATATACGTTTGAAACAGCAGTCGCTTTCCAGTAGCTTCGAACTGAATAAAATTCGAAACGACAGAAGTGAGACGGCACCGCGGTGAACATAACGTTAATGAATCCATGCAAAATATTAGCATGCATATACAGTCACCAACCTTTTAAAGGCACTGCCTCTATATACATGAAGTTGCAGTGTTGCTTACAAAATACAGGCAACACTTTACATGGCGATAGAGCAAAGTTTCACCCTCATGTAACAAAAATACACTTACAGTACAAATTAATCCATCGAACATCGAGACAACCTAAAAGAAGCCAACACTTCGCCCACACGCATGCAGGTGTCTTCTTCGAAGTACAACATTATTCTGGGAAGCCATTTGATTTACTGAGAACTCATTAATAAAAAATGCCTTTGTTGAAAGCCACGAATGCGAAATTATACACGAAATCAAAACACGATCGGAATAATTTTAAAGACAAGTTCTTTTACATGTAACGAATGTCGAAAGGTTTTGAAAAAATATCTTTACGTTGGCATTTTAGGATATACATGTACGCGATCATTTCAAACGAGTTCATTTATGTTAATTTTAAAACCTGAATTGTTAATGACTAAAAGTAAATATAAATTGTATTACAATGAAAACGAATTCGTAATTTTAAAAATTGACGCGACACAGTGATGGATTTACAGGGGGGTGCGGGGGGAGGGGTGCGCACCCCCGGGCGGTGCAGGGGGTGCCAATTGCCTTGTCAAATCCAAGTACAGTAAAGGACGCATTCATTCAATGTCCGTGTAAATTTCATGCTATCATATGATTCATAGATAAATGATGCCTCCAAAATCGTGCTAGGCGTACAATTACGTTCTCAAGTTACGATACTAGTACAAATGAACTTTTCCATTCGTTGTCCTGCTTCTCTTCAGCGCATCAGTGCGCAAACCGTAGCAAAAGAAGGAGCCAAAGCAACTGAAAGCCTGAGAAAGCAAAAACCGACCAAAACACGTTTATCGTATATGAATTATACGTTCTTCAGAATTCTGGCCACAATCCTGGCTATTTTTAAAGGTATTAATCTTATTTTACAGGATAAAATACATTGAGCACAGTGGATGAAGTGTATACATATAGGTTCAGCACCTAACCAACCCGAAGTTTATTAGCGATATATAATCACAAGGGCAAAGGCAAAGTCCAAGAAAACCGACTTGATATCTATAATCGTGGTTATTTACAAGCAAAAATGTATTAAAGTAATACAAAGAGAAATCTTAAGCTTATTTCTAAATTTACATGGCTTTATGAATGGCGACGAGAGAAGGGAATAAATGTTATTCTATTTAAGAAATAGAAAACATTTTCCGTGTTTCTACAGAGTTATAGAAACACGAGTGGAAGTTTGGGCGCAAAGCAAGTGTTTCCACACTATAAAATTCTATTTCCTTTATAAAATAACCCTTAAAAAATAGATTAAGCGTTAAAATTAATCCAAATAAAAAGCGTAAATTCTCATTACCCTCCATGGATGGTGTATTGGATGGCGTATAGTGATGTTTCCGTACAAATTTTAATCAGAATGATGGCGTATTGAAAGGCGTAATCCATTCATGTTCTCCATAGAGTTTTACAAAATCGGCTATCGCCTCGTGCCTTTACTCAACTTCTTTCGTGTTCAAATGACGTCAAACGTGCCTTTATAAGAGTACATATGCACGGAGCTTTATGTTTTATTTGTTAAATAAAAACACGGCTTTTGACCAATCACCGCTTGCGTTTTCAAAATGTTATTTTATAAAGGTATATACATGATAGTACTTGGAAACGAATAGAGAATTTATTTCGGAAACTGCATGGTGGTGTATATTTGATTGATATCCAGTAAAATTATTATAACAATCAGAATTAACTTTGAAAATAGAAGATAGGAAATTGGGTAAAAAAAATTTGGATACGAGAAAATGCAAAACAAGAGATTTGAAACTTACATAATTGCTAAAAAAAATTAAGACGCATGCGCATTTTACAATGGTCGTTCTTTAGCATGCAATAAGTTATCCATGAAGACCTTCCCTAATAAGTTATCCATGAAGACTTGCAATCCCTACTTATTCGCTTTTTCTTGCAGGTAGTTTTGCATCTGCCTATTTCATAGACTGCTCCGAAGACCATCACACTAACCAGGAAGTCAGCTCGCGCACACCCAAAGCAAAACGAGAAACAAAAAACAAGCAAAATTCAGAAAATCAATCGCAAGACACACCGATGGATATGATTAGAGGAAAAATCTGCAATAATGGATGGAAAAACTACAATAACTTGGAGTGTTTTCATCGATCTCTTATTGCAAACTGGCTAGAGGATCAAGAAGGCAAGCTAAAATTGAAACCGATTCCAGACAAGAACTTGAATTTTGAAATTGTCGGTGATCCTAATTCCTCTATAGAGATTTGCTTTTATTATATACCAGAAGCAGCAATCTTAGAGGTCCACGATGTTTCATCACAACCTGTGTACTCCAGAGTTCTTTCCGTGTTTGACATGCTGAAAGAGGTAGTGCTGGAAAGAACTGGCCTGCAATGCGAATCGATTCCTGTAAGTGAGTTCGTCTTAAATAGAGACGGTGCGATGGAACAAAATCCAGAAAGTTTCAGTGAAAGACTGAAACGTGCTGACCTACAAAATCTATTCACGCATCAAATGAATGATCCTGGATATGGTTTAACTATAGAAGAAGGACGCAAGGCTTGCAAAGAGATTGTCACTTGTTTGAACTTGCTGAATCAAACGAGAGGAGCAGAACCAGAGAGAACTCAGCAAACTTCATTTGCAACCGCCTGCGAAAGTACCCAAGTAAGCAACAGCAATAAAGTCGGAAAGGTAGAACTGCCAGAAGGAGCAAAAGTTGGAATGAGCCACAAGGCAACACCCAAAAGCAAAGCGACAGAACGTTGAATAATGGAGAAGATATGCTAAACAAGAAAGTAACAAATCCGCTAACAAAACCTAAAAATAATCAAGAACTTATCGAGGGTGAAAATAGCGCGGCTTATTACAAGAAACAGGTTGCTGACGAAGCAAAAGAAAAGGAAGATTTGAAAACAGAAAATGAAGATTTAAAAAAAGAAAAGAAAAGCTTGGAAGTCAGGTTAATAGAGGTCGAAAATAAACTCCAGGCGGTGTTTGGAGCAGCAGCGATCAATACCCGGGAGTTTAGTAAAGTAAAAACTGAGAACAAACGTTTAAAATGCGAAATTCGCACCGAGAAAGATGCAAAATACCGTTTGAAAAAGAAGTTGGAAGCCGCAGAAAAAGAAAAACATGACATCCTCCACGATTACGGTAAACTTTTGGTGGAAAATGATATGCTGGTTAAGGAAGCAAAGTTCAAGGGAACTTTTCAACCTCCGCAGAGAAATTTGGCATCAGTCTCCACCCAAACGACCGTTGATCCGGTCCCCGACGCTGGAATAACTGCAGAAAATGGACAGCTTGAAAACGACGTGCAAGAAAACGACGACGAAGCTGCAATACCTGAAGAAGAAACAGACGGGAGGAACGAAGTAAGTCTATCCAACCAACCAACCAGACACACCTGTGGAGGAGATGATCTATGTCAACTACAAGAGGTGTCTAACCATATGTTCTTTTATGATGACCCACGATGGAGCAACGTTTAAAGTGTGGGCTGCACAAAGATTTCCTGTCAATCCCAACTTGGGGCTACTAGAAATCTTTGAGCAGTTGGACGAAATAGGCGTCATCAGTGCCGCAAATTTGGATCTCCTAAAGGGGTACTTTACAAGGATGAACAGATTTGACCTAGTTTTCACAATGGAAAAGTTCCTGGCGGGTGACTACAACTATTTGCGAAGTATTGATCTTACGAGATTTGTGGGCGTACCACACGGTCAGCCTCCCGGCGTCCATTTTTATCCAGCTGGTAAGAACATTTCCACCTATAAAAGGGTGGGTAAAGATGGGGCTAAACCAAAATAGCGGGAAACGGTCATGGTATTTGGTAAAAGCTACCGTATTTGAGGCATGTTTTAACCGAAATCCAGTATATTAATATTTATAATACCATTATTACCTCCATTTCTATGTGGTCACAGAAATATTTCGAAATTCCCTCATCAACACGCATATATCTTTTGAAAGAAAGAAAATTTATAATTTCTCCTCATTACCAGCATGCATCAGCGAACATTATGAGGCGACTATTAACTTAATCAACAAATATTGTCATTTATAAAAGAGTTTGAAACAAAATTACTCTGTACATACTCAGTTTTAAAATTGGTATTACTTAATATTGCGCTTATGTCAAGTATGTTAATTTTATTAATTTTTTTCAATTCTATATTTTCTTTCTTCTTTACTTTGCAGATGCACCATCCGATTTAAATCAGGATGACAGAATTTGAAAGATCAAGTAGTATGTACCCTCTTTTACTGTTCATAATCCAATTACCCCCAATATCATCCAGATGATAGCCAGTTTTTTTATTCAGTTTTCAACGCATTACATTTATATCAGCTATTTCGACTGACCCGCAAGTAGCCATATGCAAGCTAGAATGCGTTTAGACTTTATGTTTCAAACTTTTAGGTTTTGAGAAGCATTTAATTAAATTTCTTATTGTTGTCTTCCCTAGATCAGTCTCAGTTCACTTCATTAAAAGAACAAACAAGTGAACATTCAGTTTGTCACATTTTGCAGCCATATTTCAGTAACGATGAGAACATGGATTCAGAAAGCAAGAAACTCAACAACTTTATATCAAACTGAATCTAAATGTGCTTAACCTTTACCGGGCAGATTTACAGGGGGTCTCCACAGATGTGGACAGAGTAAAAATAATAAGTTGCCAAATAGTAACAATACCCGGTAAAGGGTTAACAATTTTAATAACATTAACACGTTTTAAGAAGCTATAACATTTATATAAATAATTCGTTAATCATGTTTCATCATATAAATTTCATATCTATTAATTTAATGTCAGTACTGAGTTTATATTCTTTAATTGGTTATTATAATTTAGACTAAGACTTATTCTAGTTTTCGTTTTCTACTTTACTTATACGTGGATTATCTGTCATATATTCAATTTATGTTGTAAAACTCAGGCCACAGCGAGTATTGTCTTCTTGTTCAGTTGTCGTTATAGTTCTTTATAAACTTCCATGACATTCTACATTTCCGCCAAGCCGACTTAAATAATTCCACAATAGGATAGGTAAAATCTGATTGGCTGCCACAAAACGTTGATGTGGCCAATCAGTGAAATGAACAAAGATATCACGCAGTTTCATACCAACCAGTGGCGGATCAAGGGGAGGGCCCACGCGCTAGAAATAGAACCAAGAAATGTAAGTTGAGACGTACCATAGATAAACAAAAACATTTTTACAAGATAGCTATTCGCAGCTGCCGACTGGTTGCTACTCGCATTTTTTTTTGTTAATTTCCCTCGATTTTTCTAGTCTCTTTCTGACTTGGGGGGGGGGGGGGGGGGGGGCGAGGGGAGGGAGGCAGGTGTTTTTACGATTCTTCTGTGCCAGCATACATTTCTCTAAAGCTATCAGACAGTGTTTCGTCTGTTTTATATTTACATCTGTTTGGGTTGCGATAAATCGTAAGAGAGTTTGACTTAAGTCTAATTTGACGTTGCTGCTGCCGCTGCTGCTGCTGCTGCTGCTGCTGCTGCTGCTGCTGCTGCTGCTGCTGCTGCTGCTATTAAACGGTAGAAGCGGCAGTAGGTCTTACATTAATTTACTTCAGAAAATCTAATTCTCATTTCTCTCATCCTAACTTGTCATCAATGATAACACCATAACTTTGATAATTGGGTTGTCGTTGATCTTATGGAGAGAGCGAATAACCATTTTACTCTAATAAAACTCCGCCCAAAACGTCGATATTTCGTTCCTAAAAGTTCGGCAGTTCACCACATTTTCACTTTGCAATAATCGGTATAATTATATGATTGGGTTTGTTTTCCGGTCCGTACGCAAAACGACGCATGCATTAGGTCCTGAGCGGTCGGGATTTTACGATATTGACCGACCGGTCAATACGCTTTTTTCTCGGCCCTGTAAAATTCCTGGGTATTTTCATTCAAATATTCTGAACAAAAATGGCTTGGAACATTACGGTTGGTCTACTTTAAAGCTGCATGTTTACCTAAAAACACGACAACTAAAAGCCGAACTGGTGGTTTGAAGGCAGAGAAGCGACACGAAAAAGTTAACAGATAAGGTAATCAGCATATTCCGAGGTCGAAAACAACGCTCGAAACAGTTAAAAATCAAATGAACCAATAGCCATATAATAAATCCCTTATTGACTTCGTTTTCTCGGTCTGTACAGGAAAGTATTTGCCTTCGGTTTTATCGCACAAACCTCGCTCCTTCGTCGCTCGCGGTCTGTACAAAACCCTCAGGCAAATACTTTCCCGTATAGACCTCGCACTTTTCAATCTTTTTCAATCAAAACGAAGGCTTGCTTGGTGTTTATTTATTTAAAATTATTAAAATTAATCATGATTATATCTTTATTTATAAAGAACTCTAACATACGCTTAGGTCATAAGTATATTGATTAAAGTATAAATAAGACTTGTCAGACATTTAAGAAACAACTGGCAACAAAGCAATAAAATATATTTAACAATTTTTTAACTGTTCTCGTGCAATGTGGTGTAACAACGCCATGCAAGTTCGGGACAGTAACTATAAGTTCGTTAACTATTTAGTTAAGAACTGATTCAATTCTCATGAGAAAGGAAGAGAGTTACGACAAAGTTAACTCCTGCATTTTACTTTTTGAAGAAAAAGAGATAAACTAAAACTAACTCTCTTACGTTGTTGCGAACTGGCCCGTTTACGGGTTATATTAGGTCTCGTGACAATCTCGTAAAATAAACAAACGAACAGTCGAAGGAGTGCGCGCTACGAGCAACGGCACAGAGTTCTAAGCGAGAATAGTACAAAAGCGAGCTGTACATGAGAGTGATTAAATGTATATATTATTGTTAAAACTATCCTGTGAATTGTTTGTGGAATCTACCTTGGCAGGCAGGTAATTTACAACAACGTTAGTCTAAAGAAAACATCGGAAGAGTTAAGAAATTAGGGGTCGTTGAGAAAAGTGGGCGTGGTTCAAAGTTAACTCTCCGAAATCTTAACTCTCCAAGTTAACTCTCCGATATTAACTCTCTGTTTAGTCAAACCCCAAAAGTTTAGTCTTTGCGTGTAACTGCAAAGAAAAGCTCACTTCTTCAACATCAAGAGCTGTATTTCTGTCCACTAGATTGCTCTCATTACAAATCTCTGAATGTTTGCGACATTTTATATATTATAAACTGCACATGCGTGACCTTGAATAGCATCCGAATGTGCTTTGAGGACATTCTTCGATAATACGCGCCAATCGGAATCTCTTATTTGATTATATACTATCATATACTCACAGCTGGATGTCGTAAGCACCAAAGAACGTAGCAACAACATTTTGGGGTTAAAAATATATAAGATTCAAACACCATCTGATCTTTTGTATGCAGTATATCAGTGTTTTCCTATAAAATCACAGACGTTGTTCACTTAACCCAATTAAAAATAAACATAATTGGTATGGGCAAAGTCTTCTCTTGGAAGAAGGCTTCTCAGAACCTTGGACAAATATAATTTAATAACTGCGCGTCAATCACACAGCACCCCTGTGGCGCGTCTTTACAAATATCTTAAATGTTTGAAAACGTCTATATTATAGGCTTGGGTAATATGAATTATGGTGAAAATACTAAGAGGCACTCGTTTAGTTGTATATTGATAGGAGACAACAAAAATCATCAAGTTGTTTGTTCAACAACCTAAACAATCAAAGGAATACGCGCAACGTTTCGACGCCCACACCCACGCTCCAAAGGAATGCGCCGGACGTTTCGACGCCCTCACCCACGCCCCAACAAACGCATTTAAGCAGCCCACTAACCGATATTTTTCAGTCGCCTGATGATCCCGTTTAGGGTGAAACCTCTGGTAGCGAATATATATATATATATATATATATATATATATATATATATATATATATATATATATATATATATATATTACACATACATACACACACACCAGTGTAAACGTACCCAGATTATATTGCACATATAAAGTGCACAGTTCTATTTTTAGTACCAACTTTATTTGTACTTATTTGTACCAACTCCACCACAAAAATTGTTTGTTTAGAAATTGAAAATTAGTAAACGTACAAACATAGTCGAAGATGTATATAAACCTATATAAAGGTAGTGGAGTTGGAACGGGTCAGTTCTGAATAGTTCTCAACCCTGTTCCACACGTACGCCCTGTTCAAAATGTATAATTGCAACGTATACACGGTGCAAATTGCAGATCAAATAAACAGGTTTGCAATGCATTTGGCGTCTCACATAAACGAGATCCAATTCAATGATTATGCCATGCAGTTGGAAAAACACATTATCGTTCACAATGATCGAAACACTTATAAATGCATGTATTTCCCAAGAACATTGTCTTTGATATTTGTATAAAAACAGGAGGTCAAACAAGAACAAACAATACGACAACAACAAAAGACAATAAACCTTCTACCATATAATAATATGATATCAAACTGACATCTTACTGGCCAAAACATAAGTAGAGGGTAAAGGTCATGGGAAATGAAAGTGACTTCCGTTAAAACTTTTTTCCATTTTTGTGATAGAAAGAACACGTTCGATTTGGCACGTTGAGGAACAAAACAAATTTAAGTAAACATCATTTTCACTTCAAATAAAACGTGAGTACACTAGATTTGCACGTTATCAGTATTTAAAAAGTAACGTATCTGGTGGTGTGGTTTATAGTATAAGATCAACCTAAACAATCTCTTACATGTTGTTGGGCATGCAGCTGCATGCCGTGTTGCCACGCCACACAAACGGATTAAAATACTCCTAAAAATAACTTCTATGCGGCAATCAAACTAGAACTCAAACCATTTATTAAGATTCACTGATCTTCCCCTTATTTTCAATATAGGAAAATACAAAACCGTTCGTTAATAGAAAACGAAATTATTCCACGCGTGTATCGTATAGAATATATTGTTTTATCAATTTTGCATGCATGGATTACGCCAGTTGGAAAGACGTCAGTATATAGCTGTATATGTTAGAAGCGTTCGATAATTTCCTACAATTCTCGCGATGAAAAACCAGTTTGTGTGTAAGCTAATGTTGATGTTGCAGAAGGAAGGAAACCGGATAATCCGGAGAAAAACTCTCGAAGCACATGCAGAGTCAGGAGAGAATTATACTATCAACTCTAGACCCAAGCTCAATGCAGACAGGCATCATCCATCCAAATATATGCAAACCACGACTCTCGGTCCTCAGCGGTGAGAGGAAGCTTGCTAACAACACACGCTATATGTGTCATTAATGTGCATGAACCGACAATAATGAATAATAATAGTCGCCGTATGATGTCGATGGCAGATTACTTTGTCCATTTCAGGAGTCACAAACCTGACAATTGATTTACTGTACATAAACTAAAGTGAAACATGTCTACCTTTATCTGTACTTTACTATATATGCAACAAAAGGGTCACGAAAATGGCCTAGAATCCACATAGGAAGTGTGTTACTTCTTAGCAACGCCGCTCAAGATGAAACTAAGAATATATTTACTTTGGATAAAGAAAGCATTTTAAAACCATGAGACACAATAACACATTTCTTACAGACAAAGTTTTGCTTCGAAACAAGATACCACGCGTCTTGCGTTAACAAGATGGACTTTTTACTTGAATAGTGCGGATTATAATAGAACAACTGGCTGGATAAGAATTTAAGATAACATGCATAGAATAACACAGAAAGCGCATGGACAAGTCTTTACAAGATCTGGAAGGATATATTAAATATTAACAAAAGGAGTTAAACAACTTCACATGATCTAAGTTGAAATAAACTAAAATGTACTGACGTACATATTGACTACCGGCATTAATTCACGATGAGCCCGGCCTTCTTCAGATTGGCACTTGACCTTGACTATTTCGACCTTGTGTTCTCTCGTTACTCTCGCATGCATAAAAAGTATCTATCGAAAATCACAAGGGAAGGAATCAGTATAGCACAATCCTGTTCCTCGTAAGAGCAGAAAGTGTCATGTTAGTTTTACACTAGCTCAAACTGAAACAGTGGGTGTATTATAATTGCGGTTTGAACGAGATTAAACACGCCTTCATGCAGCAAAGAAAAACGGCAGGGCAGACAATGAACATGAATTGAACACTTTAATACTTGTGTAACCCACAACAGAATCGTCTCGTATACGTTTTCGTTAGGTTTAGCTTGTCACGTCCCAACTTCCACTAAATATTTTGGCAGACAAGCCATTCCATTGAGAGACTTGATATAAAGATGACAACTGAGAAGTGCATTAAGCATTAATAATTAATCAATTTAGTCACGATCAATTCAAAGCCCTTCACTATTTTAGGTCAGAGTTTGACTTCTGAAGAAGACGACGCTGAGTATATAGTTATTTGGAAGCAGTCCTAATCTTACTCCTGTCGATTTTGGCAGCAGAAAGCCAAACAAAGCCATCTTGAAATTTCATATCGTGATTTACAGATAAAAGCAAAGCAAGTGAGACTGTTGACTGCTATTCATACGTGTGTATTAATTTATTCTTCAATTTCTAAAACAGAACTTGTGAATTAATAAGATAATGAATATAGTGTCATCAAAACATAAGCGGGCCTAACTTATAGTCTTATACCTGAAAATATCAATGTAACTGATTGTTGTGTTATTAAAACGATAGTATTTTCGTTTACATAAAAGCTATAATTTTATAAACATGTTCACAGGAAGGTGATATGCTGGGACTGGACAAATTGTAAAATGCTTGCTACGGGTCAGGGTATTAGTAGTAAATGAAGATCAATAAAACACCAGTGTTTCATTTTTGTTTGTCAACAACAATCTTGCTGGTGCTGTGAGAACAAGATATTTCTATTAGATTATAGTTGACATACATGATACTGCAAACAAAAACAAGTCCGGTCGTTTAAGACTATAGTAACGCAATGAACATCAACACCGGAAATATAAAACAAAAAAAGCTATTTATGTATCTTCAATCTCCATTACATCATCTTTACCTGGCGTTGTGCCATTAAAAGTCTAGTGGCCAATAAAGATACAAGACTTGAGAAAGATTAAAAGGACAAATTTGAGGTAAGATTGTGTATTGCAGGCTTATTGGAAGATAGAAAATCATTAGATAAATTAAGGGAGTTATTATCTACAGGTATTACAGTATTTACTTATCCGCAAAGGTGACTTACAAGAACAGACAGCTGTCTTGGGATTTTGAGAAGGCATATTGAGTGTACGAGGGTCGTTGCATGTGTGTATATTATTGTGAACTTGGCAGAAAAATGAAGGGGCATACATGAAAAGAGGTTGTGAGTCTGAGAAATGATTTGAGTACGAAAAACCTAAGCGGCTCTAAGTAGAGAATTTGGCTTGTCCCACCAGACCTAGAAAGATGCCATGATATAGAAACCGACAAATCTACGCAATTAAGCATGGAAGATGGTCGTAAAATGATGATGATGAAGAGGAGAAAAAGGAGGAAAAATACAAATTTAGAGTGAACTAGACCTCCCGCTTTTGAATATTTTGTATCTATTTATAGCGGTGAGGTTAATACCCAAGCAGGAATTCGTGAATTTAGTCAGAGTTATTATATACATACCAATATTTACTTTATTTCTAGCAGTTTTATATTTGATCCCAATTATTGGGTGAAATATAAAACTGCTAGAAATAAAGTAAATTGAATTTATCGTTCGTTTTAAAATTACTTGCTATTCTCTTAAGTTAAGCTTATTTCTCTCGAACATTATTCTCTTTAGTTCCGTTTCTTAGAGTTGCATGGACATCAGAAATCTGAAGGAATGTAGACTTCCAGATTTCCCAGGCACGATTAGGATTTTCCTCATTTTGGATCTGAAAGCATTTCCATCAAAGACAAAGTTTCTGAATGACCTACTTGTGATTATTTTTATTTTTATTTTTGGAACGCAAAATTTTCTAACTGCATAGTTATGCGAGAATTAGTTTGCTAGAATTATTTGTTAGGAATAGATCCATAGTATAGCGGTAGTTCTAGTTACTCCAGTAGGCACTGTAATTGCCTGATGGTATTGATACAAATTACGAATATCTAATAGTAGTTTAGTATGTGAGTCAGGGGGGAGACATTAACATAGCAATTTAGATCACCGATTATATTTGTTTCAAGATTTAATACTACGAGTTTTTTTACCTAATGACTCGAAAAGACTCATAATTCCGAATTTGATGAACGTGGTCTATACCATCTACCAACAATGAATTGCTTTGCTTTTGGTTTTGAGATTTTAACACAAAACCATTCAAGCTGATCAACATCAAATTGTGCATATATTCGTAATTTATAGTATCTCTGATATAAAGTGCAACTCCACCACCTTGTCTATTTCGATCTTTTCTATCTAGATTATACTGTAACCGGGTATAAACACTTCCCCATTTGAGATGGTTTCGTCAAGGCGTGCTTCATTTATTTCTTGAATATGAAAGGTCTGTGCTCCCATATAGACTCTCAATTCGTCAATATGTGCAGGCAGACTGCCAATATTCAAAGCTGTAATTTTGAAACCTCTAATTTTATCTATATCTTGAAAAACATTTGAATTTATAGAACTAGTATATTATACATTAATACTGTATATATATATATATATATATATATATATATATATATATATATATATATATATATATGAGAATAGGATGTAAATCTGAGGTACGATATTTCCGGTTGCTTATTCTTCTTATCACTTTACTTTTTTTTTGTATTTTGTCATTTCTCCTCTATTCTTGGGGCATTTACAATCAGCTTGTGTCGACAAAGGTGACTTTTAAGACCCATTTACACTACACTCAATTTTTGGTATGGCTCGGGCAAACTGAAAGATGGGTACCAATTTAACCGAGCCGCACTAAAAGTCAAGTGTAGTGTAAATGGGGGGTTATGTTTATACAAGTGTACATTGTTGACGAAAGTTTGGAAGTAATTCTGGAACGTAACCTGACAACCTGGTTAACATTATTTTCAAATGCAACAAGTTCACTTGTATAGTCGAACGTCATAAAGTGACTCCTTGCTGGGCTAAATAACTTATATTGGTATATTGGTATATGTAAATTAATACTTGGTGTTTATTTAATGGCACAAAAATTCCTACACTCCTGCTGGTATTTTAATATATAATCACAGTGGGAGTCGAGCTAACCTACGCCCACGCCCACGCCCACGAGCGTCTGTGACACAGACTAGAATCGAGCTAATGTAAGTTATACGAAAAATACTAAAATTGCAACCCGGTGTATTCATAGTTAAAATCTTCATTTAGTAAAATTCTGTCACAGGTCAAGAAACGTTACAAACAAAACGTTTAAGTAAAACTTATTTACAAGACGTTTTGATAAAAAAACTTTGATCTTCATCGGTTGTGATAGAATAAAAATCTAAACAGTATATATATAGGTCCACAATTTGCAAACCAACACAAACAATTCAACCTAAACACAAACAGTCCAAACAAGTTCAGAAAAGATTTCTCGAGTATACTGCGAAGAGAAAATGTGAAAGTCTGTTACAAACCGATTCACACTTTAAATCATCAGTTTCCTAAAGCTAAAGACCAGCATCCAAAGAAAAAAATGAAGATGTTATTTACAAGATCAGCTGCGGGGGATTGTGACTTTGTTTATATCGGACAAACTGGAAAACCACTTAGCACGAGAACTTCTGAACATAAAAGAGTGGTTCGTACCATTGATTTTAATTAAAAGATTTCCCAACATCTACATAAAAATAATCACATTTTGGATTTTGAGAACGTGAAAATTTTTGACAAAGCAAGCAATTATCACAACAGACTTTTTCTTGAAGTTTGGTACTCCCAAAGGGACCCGAATGCAGGAAACGATTGTATAGACATCCCAGAAATATATTCACCTTTCACTTAGCCGTTATATAATTAAGACTCATATTTGCATAATTGTAGACCTATATATACTATTTAGACTTTTATTCTATCACAACCAATGAAGATCCAAGTTCTTTTTTTATCGAAACGTTTTGTTTTTAACGTTTCTTGACCTGTGATAGCATTTTACAAAATAAACTTGAATTTAATTATGTAAATTATAATTGTCTCATGTTGATGCTAATTTAGCTTAAAGTTGTCTGTTTGCTGGACAAGCTTTAAATACTTGGGGGGGGAATTTACCACATATATACCAAAAATTATATAAGCTAAAATATACCTATCAAACCAGAATTCTTCGAATTGAAATCTGGTCTATTTGGACGACCCCTGCCATTTGAAAATCCTGGCGGAAATCCTGGTTAAAAAGTAGGCGTGGGCTACCCCTCCATTATATAAGCTTGAATTATTATAATTCTCCGATTCGCTTTAATTCTGTTTAGTCGTTTCCCAAATAAGAGTTGAGCGGAAAATACCTTGGAGAAACTAAACTAAAACGCTTGGTCCATGCAAAATCCTGACCCATACGACGATCCTTGTGCATATACATCTGTTGTCATCTGATTGGCTGGGTGTATAATAGGCGCAATAAAATACGCACAATTAAAGAACAGCCTGAACGGAAGAAGCCCATAACTCCATTTGACATTAAAGTTAATTACAGGTAGACACTTTTACACTCTCCTCATTTAACTCTATCATGTCCGAATTGCATGTCCTTACTATTCTATTCTGGCTAACGCCAGGCGATTTTATTTACCTCTGGGGAAACCCTGAACAGGGATGAGTAAATGATGAGTTGATATTTATTTCAAGAACAAATTTACAAGCTTTCCTCTGTAAGGTGACCACAGGTCAAACAGTTTATTTGTGCCACTTTACTTTTGGTTGGTGTCCCATACAACACGTCACAAGATAGCCGTGTATACTTTATGTCGTCTGGAGCATGGTTGTATACGTCGTGAATCAATATAGGGGGTGTTGATTTTATGGAGGAAGGAAAACCGGAAAACCCGGCGAAAACCCTCGAAGCACACGAGAGATCAACTACAATTCTACTCACATAAGTCCAAGCCCGACAACGGGGTCATTCTCAAGCGGTCACCCATCAAAGTACTAACCCGATCTGCGTCCTTCGCAATTCAGCCGCTGGCTGCAAGTAAGGATGATTAACCACCCCAGTCCTTTATCCTTTATCCTTTAAAGCCAAATAAAAAAAAACAATAACGAAAGTGTTATCGTTAATTATCTTAAAATCATTGATGAACCCAATCGTAGAACAAGTCGCCCATGCAGATCGACAATGTCTTGGCAAATAATAAATTTTGTTGACACAAAGTGAATGACCCTGCACTCAATAGGCTATACGTCGTTGTAAACAAAACATGCGTTGTAATACCCCTATATCGTTTCTGAGTCTAAAGGATTCATCAAACATATAACAGCTGTTAAATCAAAGAGCAGTTCAATGCGAAGTCAAATACGCTCACATTTTATATCAACAGCTCGAACTGTTTATGTTTAAAATAAGAAGTGAAAGATCCGGACGTAACTATATAGTTCCGTTTGCCAAACATACATAAAGAAATGCTGCATGTGCACCTGCTTTAAGACTCCATGTTGGTGTTGTAGATATTGCTAGAAAAATTTCAAGCTTCTGCATGAAGAGCTACTGCAGGGACTGGGTCACAGATTACATCATGCAACTAGAAATACATGAATGCGACACCCCCTCGCCCGCTTTTATTAAATGCTTTCTTGAAACACCACCCCACCCCCCTGATTAAAATAAGCATACTTGATATACAGCCAATATAAAAACAAACAGATATAAAAACAAATGATAATCCTCAAGATTAACTCTATAATTTATGGATAAGATGACTAAACTGATTTAACATATCAAAGTAAAACTTAGATTTCATTATTAAATTCTGGTTGTACAAAATATGTTTTTAGGAGGTTTCAAAAGGGATAATTTTTAACAAGCTTTAAATGGCTTCCCTATCATTGCATACATGTTTTGCAAAGGCAGAATTAAAAGTCAACAGCTCAAAAATTACATTTATAAGAGTCCGAGATAAAAACATGCGGTAGAATCGGATTCTAGAAAGAAGTATTAAGCAGACAACGTTTCAGTCGGAAATACAGCCAGAAAAATCGCCAAAGCCCATGAGTATTTAATAATAAAAGGTGCATGCAAAGCCAACGAAAAACATCACGTCTACATTAAAGCTTATAAAGTGTCGTAACGAAACGTTAGTATTAAAATTTTCTTTCAAAATATTATGTGTCTAATATGCCTTTACTCAAAGTTATTTGCTGGGCTATCATATTTTTAACAAGACTTCGCTTCCCGCCTGGTACTTCAATCGCAACGATCTTGAATAGTAGTGTATATTGTTTAGGTTAAGCGAAAACTTGAAAATAACAAGAATCCTACCGTTAACTTTAAAATGATTTGACCACGGAGTGACTACGAACACTGCAGACGGAGATTTTGTTTATCATACGGCCTTTGGTTTCTTCAAGTTCTCTGGTTTCTCTTCAAGATATATTAAACGGGTTGTTTGTATCCTTCTTTTCTTCGTGCTCCATTTCATTTCGTTTAAATAAACGTACTATTTGTTTGAGAGTTTATAGTTTTCTTCGTCGCTAGTCACCAGTGTCCAACTATTCTTACCGCGTATATATATATATATATATATATATATATATATATATACGTTGGGTTTGCGACACGAAAGCCGTACAGTGCTCAATACAATACTGTAGAGCGTTCATATAAGTGCTAAGACTTAAAAAAATGAAAAAAATTAATTTTTTTAACCGTCTTAGCACTTATATATATATATATATATAAACTATTTCCCAGATTTCGTCTCCCTCGCTTTTTCTACACGCGCGTAAAGTGGACTACACGCATGTCGAGATTAGCACCCTCACCGGGCCCCGGACCTTCGGCCGTACGCCCGGGCTCGGGGATAACCAAGCAACCGGTCATATGACTACCTTGTGAAATCAAAACAAGAAAACTTCCGACTATTTGACAATAAAAGACAGACCAATACAGTTAGAACAATAAAGGTACAGATCACGTTTGTCTATCAAATATTGTATAGCATTAGGAGTACATTTAAACGCAAAGAAATCGCGTGTCTAAAAGTACATGACATGACGAAAATATTAACCGCCCAGCATGTTATAACGGCGTTAAAATGGTTTCCAGAAACTTATGTATCAATGTTTAGTTCTATATTTAAGTGTTATTGTATCGTTCACGACAACCTAAAATGATCTGCTACAAAGTAATAAAATGTTTGTGCTTAAATGAACTAGTTTAATGCATGTTTACATTAAAGTGATAAATTAAATTTGCATAAAAATACTACTAATAGTTAATTGGACTTTGAACACAAGTCGACGAATATCGTAGATTTCAAAAATTTATTTAACACTAATATAACACTAATGTAGTTGTATTATGTTTAACATTATTATAACACTAAGTAACTTAAAATCTGTAGCAGTTGTTAAAGCTCGACTGTACTGCGTATAAGCAAAAAATAGTGAAATTACACCCAAGAATTCTAAACAGTTCGTACTGTTGATTTACATAAGAACGTCAAAATTGTTGACAGAGCAAGCAAATACCAAAACAGACTCTTCCTCGAAGCTTCCTACTCAATCCAGACATCCTAGCCTGCACCGCAGACATCCAAATGACAAACGGGTTTGGATGTCTGCCGGGCAGACTAAGACATCCCAGACATCACTACACTAATAGACATCCCAGAAATTTATCATCATTCTTTTAACTATTCATTTAATAAGACTCGTATTTGCATAATTCTGTACCTATATATAATACTGTTTTGAGTATATTTTATCACAACAAGTACGACTACAAGTATACGTGTTTCTCTTTGTTTCTCGACTATCCAACGCAGTTCATTACCATTGTCATTGACGCTCAGTCAATATTAAGTCAGCTTATTGACCAAGTATGATTTGCTTTATAGACCGTTCTATAAGCTAATTTTGACGCACTTATCAGACAAATAATCTGACAGATCCTAATTAAAGTTATCCCTTCTGCACAGACATGCAAAAGTTAGTTCGGTATGGGCATTCGATGTCGTAATTTTTGTTAGTAAAATCTTACAAATACTTATCGCCGTTATCGGTAGAGTTGGAGACTGGAAAGAACTGAGTAAGGGGGAAGGGCACTTTGGGGGAGGGGGGGCTAAATTAATATCTATTACTAAAAACTTTGGACGCCATGTTTGATCATGGTTTGATGTTTGCCCGATGCATGAAACCAAAACAGAAAGGAGCACAAGATCCCAATATAAGAATCTATCGGACTAACGACACAATCAAATAAGAGGTAAGAAATTTTGTTAGCTTATAAAACATTGTATAGAACTTAGAGAAGCTATGTTTACTTTAAATGACTAATCACGAGATATAAAAATGGCCGATATGGCTCGATATCATTATAAAACGAAGAATCTTAAAACTAAGTGCTTTGGCAAGTTATTATTGTTTAGTACTATAAAATAAACACAGCCCTAACAGGTATATGCAACCACTATAAATTAGGCAATCGAAACCCACCAAGAACACAAACAACAACAGTGAATTCTTTCTGAATATTATCGTGACATGTTACCGGCAAAGGAATTAAAGAACGTTTATGTCATGCTAGCCTACACTATTTTTCATGTTCCCGGACAATGCGATAAAGCTTAAATCCTCTGAGGAATATCTACATGTAGATAACTGGTCAGATAATACAAGGACAAACTGGTCAATGACCTTCAATTAAGAGAGACTCGAATATGTCAGCATGTATTTTAAACAGTGCATATCGCTCGTCGTTTTATCGCCCAGGTAATTTAGTCAAAGATTTGATGTTCGATCATCGGGTTATCGCCTTTCTCTATAGAACATGATAAGTACATATAAAGTACAAGACCACTTCAACTCAATATAAGAACGATTCTTTAGCCACTTAGAAAAAGGAGGAAAGTTACACCGTGCGGACTTTTACCTAGCTAAACAAAAATACTGAATGTTCTTACTGAATGTTTTTCCTGAATGTTCTGGTGGCAGACATCGCGCCAGATTACAGTCTCAGATGCGATCAACAAATACCTTAAGAGGCTAACAGCCGTTAGATAATTCTTTATTCTGACTCTTCCTCTACCAAGTTGAGCATCTTTCTACACACGTCTTCACCAACATACAATGGCAATACGTTCACAGGAAATGTAGAAATCACTGGGGGCTCCACTATAGACAAGGATGTATGTCATCAGCTTAGCAGTTTCTCGTACAGATAATAAATAATCAAATCGACTTGGAAATTTCTTTTGTCCATGAAAGGAAGTGTTTAATACGGTTTGCACTGTGTGGTTCACAGCCAGACAAACAGCTTCAATTCCATGTTTTTTTACCGAGTTTAGTTTCCGCTGAATCCACTTTAGAGAACTATTCTTTTAACAGCCCGGTGCCTATTTCGTATTATTATAAGAAGATATTTGCTTTAGTAGCTTTGTTATTGTCAATAGTTTTCTGCGCGAAAGATTCTAAAAACTGGCGGTATGCCACTTTGTTTAAATATTCCGTTCCACACGTTTCGACCTAGTTCTAGGGTAAGTTATTTTAATGTTTAAAATGTACGTACATTATAATAGCTTGCAAATTAATCATAGCGGATGACTTCGTTTGATTTGTGACAACTTGGTTTTACTCTACTCGTTCACGAAGAGCTAACAATTGTCTGGTTTTATTTCAACTTAGCTTGTGGCTTTGAGCTACAACACAGACGTATTTCCACGCTCGAGCTAACAGCGTAAGGCTTTTCTAAAAGCTGAAATAGCTGCAGCCACTCGTAAATAGTATTAACTACGCTGAGGGGGAAAAAGTTTAGGATATCGCCCACGTAATACTACTACAATAATTTTTAATTGTTTGGAAAATACAATGCCAACAATATGACAATAGAGCACCCAAACAGTGTGCCCACCTCAAGTATCTTCTTCAAATATCGCGTGATCGACTCACGCCCTTGCTACGCCCCTCTACAAAACCTGCTTACCTTTGAAATCCGACAGTGTGCGTGGGTGTATAATCCTGCCACAAACAGTCAAACCTAAAATCAACACAAAAAAAATATTAGAATGCATACAACAATAACCTTCATACCTAAAATCAACACAAAAAATTATTAGAATGTATACAACAATAACCTCCACACAACAGAGCATTGGCCCCGATTTCATCGATCAACAGTAAAACTACAACACATAACGAACAACTCCAAACAATTAATGAACATCTAGCTGTAAACGATCTAGGAGAGTCTGCTTTACGTATGTAGAGGTTTCACTGTATTCATACAAGAGGAATAACGAGGAATAAAGAAAAACAATTCGCAAAAGCAAGCGTCACACAGCCAAAATCGCACAAGCCGCGACCTTTCAACTATAGACAGCAAGCTTGCATGAAATACATTCGTACGCGGCTTGTTCCAGTTTTCTGTGTAAATCGTCTTCGAGCCATTTACTTAGAAAAATTTCAGAGTTCGGAAGAAAGTTCAACAAACATGTATAGGATGAAAGACACGTTTTGCCCTGTTGACTAATTGGGACTTCATCCCAAGAACAACTTTAAAATTTTAATGTTTAGTGCCTAAAATTTGTAATCTAGCCTGTATGTACAGAATCAGACAGTACGCTAAACTAAAAAGGTCACATATTTGCATAGCAACAGCAACAGCAACATAAGCAATGCAACAATCAGAAACTTGTAGAACTTAAAGTGAGTTAGAAGACAAGGAACTATGTGCGAAAAAGATACAGTTGTAACCGAACAATATCATACAGTATAGCTGCATGACAACAAAGTACAGTACTTGCCTCTGGTGCGAAAGTTTTTTCGTGAAGTATATACTGCATGTTCCTGAATTTAACAGAGTCCGTTGTTCTGTGATTTTGTTGCTAAGCAACAAGATTTAATACACGATAAAAATAAATTCGATTATAATACATATACATACATATATATTTTGTGAGTTCTGATTGGATAATTTGCACCATGTGATACCCTGTTATGTCATAGCAAGGCTCCCATGAGATAATCGTGCAGTAAATGTTATATGCATGGAAACTAATGCACGGTTGCCAAATTTTGGAAATTGTGAAGCTACACCGAGGGATACAAAAGATTAAACAGTTTGGAATATATTACAATTTCTTGAGGTAAACTATAGTATTTTAGATATTTCTATAGGAAACTCCTTCTTAATCGAGGAAATTTAAGCAAGTATATAAATTGAATATTAAAATATTTCAAGCACTCTTTGTTCGTGTTTTATCGGGATTTACAGCCACTCGTTCACTAACAACGAACTCGTTCCTTGTTAGTGAATTCGGTATTGGTATTTCACTAATAATCATATTTCCAAATTGAATGTTCAAAAACCAGATTATTATTAATTACTTATATATGAAGTCACTGACTCGTCTCTCTTGCGTCTTTTGTTAAAAAGGGAAGGGATTTTTACTGAAATAGGAGAGTAAATCTCATGGGATAATCGCAAAATGAATATAAGAGCTCAGCTCGCTTACTACGATTCTCATGGGAAGATAAAATTTATCGTAAAGTCTCGGAGACTAGAGAAAACGGCAAACGCTATACGACCTTATGTTGGGAGATGGAAGCCAATAGCGAGGAATACGCGCAGAGCATGCAGCTGAGAAGAAAACGCGAAAAGTTATCCGCCCCGCACGCTTAACCCACGCGGGACATTTCACGATAAATTTAACCATTATCCCGTAAGCTTCATGTACGCCCCTATTTCCATAAAGTCCCTTCCCTCTCCAACAAAAGACTGCGGTCATGAGTCATGTCTCATGAGGAGCTTGATGAACGTTCGCCGAACACCTGTTAAAATATATACTGAGAACTACATCTTTCAAAACATAATGGATTTCCAGTATAGAACGTAGAATTTATGTAAAGTTAAGATGTATATAAGTCAGAGAACACGTCACTTCTTAAATACTCCTGTGCAGTAGTCATTTATGATACGAAGCCCTAAAATTTTAATAATAATAAATATTTAAAGTAAAGAGTCTTTACCTAGAATTCAAAGCTATGGCCACGTAATACAGTTAAAAACAATATATAATAAAAACGTGCCACATTTCTACTGGTATAATTTGACGATCCATAGTTTCTGCGACTTTCTATTTAAATGAGAGGAGACTAAAATTTCGCTTATGAAACACCTGATATAGCCACCTGCTTCTATTGTTAATACTATACAAACGTCATCAAGATAACGTGCAGTCTTTTTTAATAACAATAGACCATATTCATAAATGGCCGTGGAATCAATATTCTTTTATGTGCATATAAATTAGCCCCTCTGAACTCGTTTTCATGTGCGAAATTCAAAAGAATCTTTATTCTAAAACGAGGTCATGCAGAGGGTCTAATTTATATTCACATAAAATCGGTCATTTATGAATACGGTCTATTATTCATAGCATATTGAGTATTATAGTGTAAATATAACTACCTATTATATATTGCTATGTATATAGCAAGTCTACCTCCTTCATCCGATTATTCTATACGTCAACTAGATGTAGGTAAATAATTTTAAAACCGTCTCTCCATGCTTCTCTGAAGCCAGATTATATATGGAACCATGTAGGGCATTAATTTTGGTAGTATTGTTACTGGTAGCTCCCAAATTAGCTTTTCTGGCAACGTTAGTGGAAGCTTTAAAATATTTTAACAATTGCAATGGGAGTTGTGACTTGTGAAGCTTTTTTGCGCCCAACCAGATAAACCTATATTTGAGACAGCCCCAAATAAGGAGATCTAACTGCTACCAATGATTAAGCTGCGCATAATAGTCAACTTCTGCTCTTCTCCAGAAAAGTATATACGTAGATGTCAAAACGATATACATACAGTACACATGTAGTTATATGCATTTATAAATACGGTGACTGTAGTATATAGAGCTTAAAAAATACCAATAAATTAAAAATAGAATTTCAAAAACGAACTTAAGAACTTAAAAATCTTCAGACTTATAACTGATCGATGCGGAAAAATGATAGCGTGCACGTTTATAAGTTCCTATTAAATAGATGTTTGTTCGTCTTGTCATGTTTTCCGTTATATGTATAACGTCGTCCATCTCGTGATGCGAAGTAACAAACTGAGCTAAGTTGTTAAAAATTTGATTAGCACTAATCCTGCATGGATTAAAAGTTAATCTGCTGTTATTTTTTTCTGTATTTTCTGTTTGATTGTTTCACTTAAACTTCAGTGGAAACCCTAATTAATTCAAAAATGTCTAAATATTCAAATGTCCCCAAACATTTACAAGCTCAAAATTTCAAATGTTAAAATATTTACATTTTAAAATTAAACCGGTGCAGTTAGGAAAATGCAACATTATAAGACCTTCCTGCTAGAATCGAACTCACGACCCTGCCATGCTACTGAGCTACAGAGGTTGTTGCCGAAAGCTTATATAGTCAACGAGTTATGTACATGTACTGTATATACTATTTATGTTGCTAATGCTAATATACAGGTATATATGTTTATAAAATAGGTTGCGTCTTACGCACGCTGTGATTGGTCAATCACCGTGTTTATATCAGGCTATGCCAGTGAACTCTATATAAGGACTGGAACGATACCTACAAACCAAATTTTGAAGCCATCATGGATCAAAAGTCAAGAAATAAGTCTATGAACTATCCTGAATCAAATAAAGATAGCATTAATCAGGGCTAAAGCCTACTGAAATCTAGTGGCTATAATCTGTCGAGCATGCATATGGATGCTAACATGATCAATAAAAACCATAAATATTAAATTTTCTGAACAGTCAAAAAATCAAACAAAACACAGAAATACGAACCGACAGTGTTTTAAAGGCATCAAAGATAAAAAATATATGTGGTCTTATATTGATTCAAAAGGTATGAGGAGACTATTCATAAGAGCAAAGGCACAGCTTGACAGGGTTGCAAGAATTCATAAAATAAAGACGAATAAATACTAAATAAAACCTGAGCAAAATTTTGCTTTCGTTTGGCAATATATTTCCTCCTTCAATCTATTTTTGCCAGCAAACATACCTCAGACAGACAGAAAGGACAGTGATTCTAATACATACTGGCTTCGTTATATCAATTCTAAAGAAGTTAAACTACAAAAAAATTAAAAATCTCGCTGGGTCATTGTTCTGTTTTGTACCGCACCTTGGACGTCGGTCAGACGTTGCGTTGCCCCCAGCAGCCGGAAGTTTGGCTTCACCCAGTCATAAGGCTGGCCTTATGGAGGTAGCGTTCCAGTCCTTATATAGAGTTCACTGGGCTACGCAAACACGGTTGTGATGTCACGACACATTTCTTAGTCTTATTTGATAAAAGAAATAGACAATGGATGCCCTGTGTTTATATAACCTGACGCAAACACTCGAATGAGTTGGGAGAATTCGAAAGTACTTATGTAAAGTCTCGCCTATGGCTCGGGTTCATATAAAATTTCGAATTCTCCCAACTCACTCGCGTATTTACATCAGGCTATATAAACAGGGGCGGCCATTTTCCATTTCTTAAATACGCCACACGGTAACTATACTATACATACGGATACTTTGCGACAGCTAAACAAACAATTAAGTAAACAAACAAACAAACAAACAAACAAACAAACAAACAAACAAACAAACAAACAAACAAACAAACAAACAAACAAACAAACAAACAAACAAACAAACAAACAAACAAACAAACAAACAAACAAACAAACAAACAAACAAACAAACAAACAAACAAACAAACAAACAAACAAACAAACAAACAAACAAACAAACAAACAAACAAACATTACAAATTCAAAACACGGGATTATACGCGGTTATCATTGGCATATATACTATAACGACAAAAATTAGACTACATATTTTACTTAGCTATTGGAAGCAGTATACTTGTAGGATCTTAAGAACAATTACAATTGGTACTCTATTGCTACAGTATACTCTTATAGTTACTTTGTACAGTACAGTGGTTCTGCCAGACACTATAGTTGTACGGTGAACCACTCAAAAAATCATTTAAAAATAGTGTACACAGGCAGTCTCTATACCCACATGGAATATTAAATGAGAACTAAAGAACATTCAATGACTCGATATTAATCCAGCATGGCGAGGTTCAATAATCCCAAGACAATAATCCTGGTGAGGTTAATATACCACAAGCTTATCAAAAGCCCTGAGTGCAGCAAGTTCATCTAAACCTATTATGGCTATTTATTTCCCAAGCAATTTATCAATTGTATGCACACAGAAAATGAAAATCGATCGTGTAATGATGATATATAATTCAATGAGAACGAGTCACGCGTTCAGCCAGAACAAAAACTTTTAATCCCTAAAGTTTAAGCACCTTTACCGCAAATTATGATAAATCCTGAGTAATTCTGAGTGGTGAGCTTAATTAAGAGATTCAATGCCATAAACATGTTATTTACAAAATGCGATCATTAACCCCTTTCCATTTAGAGACTTTCCCATTGAAGGTAAAATCATCTGCATATTAGCTAGAGTAAAATACATAAAACTAATTAGTCTGATGCAATGTAGATATACACAAATCCCAGGTTTTAAAAGATAGATATACAGTATAAAAATACGAAAGAGACACTAGAAGCCTGCACAAAAGTATGGATAATAAAAACTGGGCACGATTGAAACAGATTACAAATGTGACATTTTGATTTCTGTTGGTGGGACAGATCAGCTAGTTCTCTTCCTGTATAACGTTAAATGGTTGGTTCCTAGTTTAAGTAATAGATAAAGCATTCGCAGCTGACCTGCGGCTCGCTTGCAGCTCGCCTTGTAAATCACATACAGATCTGCTGCGAATGCTTTATCGTAATGGACGCATCTAAATAGCCATGTCTTCAAACTATTTTTCAAGTTAGAGTGATTTTAGCTTAGTAAATTGAGGAAAAAGTTTATGTAAATCAGGACGAATCTGTATGCGATTTACAGATATTGATTAAATATTCATTTCTTTTGAATTTTCTTCATGAATTATTAATGAATTTGATAAGTAATAGCTAAAGCATGAGCGGCCAATCTGTATGTAATAGCTCAATTACGAGACGGAGGACTTTACCGGGATTTCAAAGTCCGAGTGCCTTTTGAAAAGGCGAGCCTTTTTAATGCACGAGGGCTTTGTAATCCCGGTAAAGTCCGACGTCGAGTATTTGAACTGACTTCTCAGACTCAAACTCCGAAGATACCTATGAAACGTAATATAATTTGCCTTATTTCAAAGCACTAGTACTTTTCCTCCGATTTCAAAGCACTGATTAAACATTAATTTCTTTTGTTTTTGGTTCATGAATTATTAATGAGTTTGAGAAGGGGATTTAAGCAAATATTCATAACTTTTGATAAAGATCACCAAGAAGGCTAATTAGTTTTCTTAACTTTTGATACAGATCACTTTGTCCAAAAGATAATCTTTATTGGGATTTACAGACGTATACATGTGACTTGAATGCTACGTTTTGATTGCTTCTTAACCTCATTAATTATTCATGATTTAACAAGTTCTGTTGGAATTCATTTTATATGCCTTTTCGGTAGATTGATAGTATATACCTACAATTCTAAAAATAAAACAAGAAAGAGCCTTGCTTGAATACACTATATTACAAAAATATATTTGTATATATACAATTGTATATTTAAATATATACAATGTTAGGGCTAGGCAACCATGCATGCATGTATAACATTGGTTTTATATGAACATACTTTACAGACTTTTTTCCGCGGGTTCTAAATATCTATGATATTTTTACTAGAGTCTAAATGTCTCACACTGGACTTTTCTAATGTACAAATTATATAGTTTTCTACTTCGTTCCACATGGAAACTCACAAGACAAAAGAGCTCAGAGCAAATCGTTAAAGTGCATACATGTATAACCTCAAATTTGTTATCATCTAAAAAAAACGTTTTACTTTTGGCAAATAGTTGAACAAGAAAGATTTTTTAGATTGGAGCAACCTTAAATAATTGTTTTAATAGAGATTTTTGTTTTTAAATGGAAATGAGATGACGCCAAAGTAGTCATCATTATCTATACAATATTTGTTTGCAGGAGTGACATGACCCAATTCTTCCATTAATGGTGTGTTTGAACAACATGTTCCATACTGTATGAGTTTTTCCACAAAAATTCTCGGGTAGTTTATCTTGCCAAAAAGAGAAAGAAAGCCAAATGCCTACATAGACGTCACCTCATTACCATACTAAAAATGCGAATCGCCAAAAAACATCGAAGAATAGCTCCAATCAAAAAAAAATTTCACTGAACAACTGTTTGCTCTGTGTAGAACGTATTCATATGATAAAAAAATTGGGTTTATATGCCCTTTAAAATTTCACATTGGACACTGCGAATGCTTCCAGTTTGACTCTACCAAACACCATAGGTTTTCTCCAGGGACTCCAGTTGCCTCCTGTAGTAACACTGGACCAATAAGGAATCGGCCTTACTGGACCTCTATAGGGAGAACAGTTTAAACCACTGGTAGGGGTTATCCAGTATAAATAAAGTTAGTTTACTTTATATAATAAAACCTCGGTGTCCAACGCACATGTTGACAGGAACAAAAAATATTATTCGCTTCTTCACACAATATTTTAATTTCAGTTGTGACATCAAGATGGAGAATGAGATGGAGAATGGTGAAAAGCAAAGACGTTCACGATTTTCAAGATGGTTGTATAATTGGACATTGTTCATGAAGATATTGTCTCTGTTCAAATTTTTCACTGTCGATCAGAAATCAGGTATGCACTAAAATCACTGACCTGTATATAACTGGGTGCTGCCCAAAAATGTGTCCATTATCATTTTCAAAATGGCGGCATTCTGTTAATGTAGCGACCACTAAGATGTACGTATCGCAGGAAAAAATAATATTTATGTAAATACAAAACGATTTTATTACTTTAATGATGCACTGTTGGTCGTTGTTAATTTATTAGGGACATTTTAGATCTAGAAGTCGCCAGCTCTATAAAGAATCGCTGAAGATGACGAGAAAATCGTAAAAAGCGAGGAGGCGCAGCCGAGTTCTCCTTAGAGTGTCTTTTTATCAACCTTTTCCAAGTGTTGTTATTTATAACTCGATAAAATCTTCATATTAGAAGACGAAAGCTTTCTGGCTGAACGATTTTGACGGTCTTCCACTGTCCAAGTCTGATATAGTTTGTCGTCCGGCTTTCTTGTCTTAACGACGGGAAAATAGCCGGACGAATTGAAGACTGAAAACTCGCCGTTTACCGGATTTTAAAACACCTGACAACTGACAAGTTTCTCGTCTGCTAATATAATTCGACTGAATTATCACCGAGCAAAATGCAGTTTTAAAAACCTGTGTCATAAGTCCAGTTCTTAAGTACCAGCCAACGACCTTTACCATTAGCATTAGCAAAAAGACCGCCACTTCGGAAACGGTTCTGGGGACACTTTTCCTAACTCAAAAGGTGACAGCAGCACGCAGTCTAACCCTACATACATTCTGAGGTGGACAGCGGACGAGTGGTGTCCACCAAACTGCACTTTATAGACCACTTTCATAAAGGCCTTCCCTTTAAATATTCTTTTATATGCATCTAAATGAGCCTTTTGTGGCCTTGTTATGAAGCAAAGATTCTTTTGTATTGCAGACACACAAACGAGGCCAGAAAGGCTTATTAAGGTGAATTAATTTGAATATTCACGCAAAAGAATATTCAAATTAATCGCTACTATGAAAGTGGTGTATCCAGCCATGTTAACGTTCTCATTGCATGTAGTTTCCAAGTGGCACCAACGACTCCCAATCTGTCTCAAATTTCTTCACTTCTTAGTCCGTTATTTACAAATTTGAGTCACACCCAAATTTCACCAAGAAATTTTACTTCTGCTCTTTTCAATTTCTATTTAACCCTTCTTCTTAATTGCATGCCCTGTTTCATTTTCAATTGTTTCTGTTCCACGATAACAATACAGGTCAAGATTGATCGATACCGCCAATTCACTCCCACTCTTTATTAGTTTTATATGCCTATTTCGTTTGCATATAAATGAGCAGACTTTATTCAATTTAATGAAAGACATTTGAATCGCTAGCAAACGTTAGGTTTTAATATAATTTAAAGTACATTGCCAGTTTGGTTTTCTTTTCTAATTTCTTCATTAATATTACTCGGGCTACATGTGGTAGACCGAGTCTAGGTTTCGGCTATGTTTTTTTTTGTCTATGTTTCGAAATGGCAATCATTACGTCATCCCATCAGGCCTTGCACAGCTGATGATGCGTGCTAAATGCTAATCTTCATGCTTTCTTTCTTCGCTTTCCTAAATCCTGAAGTCTGATCAAGTTGTTTGAAGTCAAGTGTTCTTTCTTGGACGTGTTTAGTGTGTTCACAGACATAATTATTGTTCAGTAATGTCGCTGGCAGGCATCTTGATCTTATATACGCTTACAATCGTACACGCCGTTGATTAAGTGAACTTTATAAATGAACTTTAGCCTGACTAAACATGATCATGCTGTGTTGATATTTAACACCCGAAGGGACTCGACATATGAACGCTGTGTGGAAATACGTTAAATACAGGCAATCGTGTTTTGTGTATTGCGAATTGTGTTTTCTATTGGATAATTAGACTGTTTTGACTATTTTCTGTGACCAATGACGTTTAGACTTTTATAGATTTTAGCACTGCATGCGATGTGATTGCAGCTGCGAGTTTACAGTAGCCCGAGTGAACGTCTGACCGGGCTCAGCAACACAACGAAATGTGCGGTGGGGGCGTCTTGTTACTGATGAAATTACACGTATGTTAAAGTATATTTCTTGCAACGTGTTTCTTATAGAGAACAAGGAAACACAAACTGTGGAGCAAGAAGTTGAGATAAGTTTGGAAGAGGTTTCTGGACTGCTGAACGAAAATGAGAGAAACGACCACAAAATATCTAGTCCGGAAAACCAAATCACTGATTCAGTGAACCAATTAAGCCGGATGCAAGAAGAAGTAAAAAAATTGGAGTTGGTACGTTCTGAGCTTGAAACCAAGGAAGCAGCTAATATGGAAGAAAATGAAAAAAAAGACCGCAAAATATCTAGTTTGGAAACTCAGAACACCAATCAAACGGATCAATTGGACAAGGCGCAAAAGGAAGCAAGAAAATTGAAGTTGAGATGTTCTGAACTTGAAGCCAAGGAAGCAGTTAATATGGAACAAAATGACAGAAACGACCGCAAAATATCTAGTTTGGAAACTCAGAACACCAATTTAAGGGATCAATTGGACAAGATGCAAAAAAACAAAAATGAATTTCAAAATTATTATCTTCAATTGCATGATAGAGTTGCAGTTCAAAAAGAAGAAATAAAAAACAAAACGGACAAAATATTCGATTTAAGGCGGCAATTAATGAAGATGGAGGAAACTGTGATTGAACTAGGTTGTGATTCTGTGGCATACTACAAAATGATGAACGAGAGAAGACATGCTTCTTCTCAAACTGTTCAATCGAGCTTTACCCAAGTTCTAACTTCCGCTGACTCCATACCAAGTGTTACTGAAAGAGTTGCAGCAATGTCCGTACCTGAAGATGCAAGTCCAACTGGTATGTCAACAGTATACTACCTTAAAATTCAAACTATCACAAAATACACTATATTGTTTACAACAACAACAATACTACTACCATACTAACATTATCATACTGCAACTAATATACTGTATAACTAAATACTGTACAGCACTACTGCTATATTGTTACTATTATTACTACACCATACTAATTTACTACAAAACTACGACACTACCACCACTATTACCACATGGATGCACTGCGATAACCACCACCGCACTCCCGCTACTATTGCACGTATATTACACTACTACAACCACCATCACGCCCACTGCCACTACCACCACTGCCACAACTTCAATGTTTTCGAAAATTTTACTCTCAAGCGCATTAAAGTAGCGAGTTTAGTCATCAGCTGGATGTATTAGTACACAGACGTTTTATTCTAAGAATGCAAGATGACGAGCGTTTTACATCGTTAGTACAAGATCAGAACGTAAATTCCTGGTGTGTTTTCTTTTCATCAACAGTCGCACACGAAGAAGCTGTAATGAGTAGTACAACACTACCCAGCCACTCCTCTGCCAACAGTAATTCCTCTCGTGATGATGTTCAGGATAATGATGATGATGATGATGACGATGACGATGACGATGACGATGACGATGACGATGACGATGACGATGACGATGACGACGACGATGACGATGACGACGACGACGAGGACGATGACGATGATTATGGTGGTGGTGGTGGTGATGATGATGATGATGATGATGATGATGATGATGATGATGATGATGATGATGATGATGATGATGATGATGACGATGACGACGATGGAATACAATCCCACTACTACGCGCAACCGCAAGAACCACTGCAATACAATCGACTTCCCGACGAAAGGCAAGAACCAAACGATTATGAAGAATTTTCTATTCGCGATGGTAAGTGAAACAATTTAACAAAAGCATGGTAAAAAAAGCTATTTTATTAGCATTGTAGATCACTTCTTGTTGTGAGTGGGATAAAGTGGTTTTTTATTATTAATGGATTTTTTTTCGTTGTATTTTAACCAACTTTAAGGTATTCCAGAGTCCTTGAACGAAGTTCTTGGTGAATTTCACAACATGCCCGAACCAGTGCAGGTTGTTTGCGACTTGGAAAATTTGCTCACTAGCCAAGCTACCAATTCTATGGATGTGGAAGGTATGAATTAAGTATAGTAGTATAACACAGTATAGAATAGGCTATAGCATGTAGTATGGCATAACCTCGCGTGGCATAGAGCAGTGTAGTAAGTGGTGCCATGTGTAGTGTATAGTATGGTGTGGCATGGTATGGACTTGGTATGTTAGTAAAGTACATACGATCTTAAACTCCGGGTTCAATCAGAGGAGGCGTTTAATCCGAAATCAGTGTTTGACCGAGTAAATTGGGTGCTTCATCTGTCGAAATTTTAGTTAAACTTTTTTTTAAATGTTAAATTTACACTTTAGAAAACAACGAAAGTGAAGATGGAGAAGACTAAAGAAAATATCGACCGTAAAATTTGATACAAAACTGCCGCGTTTTTCTACGATGTGTTATGTATGGTAAAGTTGAAACCTGATTAACTTTTGCGGCGCAATATCTGCACATTAAAATACGTCTTACTAAATGCTGGGTCTTAAGAAAGGTATTATGTACGCGTAGTAGATCAGGTTTTTATTTTTCCACACGTAACACGCATGCGCACGTAGAAAAACGCAGCAGTAGAAATCACCTTAATGGTCGTTAGAACGGCAAAAACAGAACTCACATATGACAGAAAATTTACAGCAAACTAAGTTAACAATTCGGCTGTCGGCCAATATTTTTTCCCCAAGTTAAAATTTCCTTTTTAAAACATGAGCTAAATATCTCTGAAAAGTATAATTTTATGATTCAGTTTTATTTAAATTTATTTAAATTAAATTTAATGCGATAAAAAATTCACGGAAAGTGGTGGATGTTTTAAAATTTGTGAATGCACAATGAAAAACGTAAAAACATAAAAAATATAATTTTGCATTTCATTTTGTGATTTACGGTAGAAGCCTGTTGACACTACCATGAATTTCCCGATTAGTCTGCTGTTTGCATTCTTGTCTTGGCTAGATTATAGATTACCCGTCCATTTTCCGATAGACTTATGTATTCTCGATCGTGTGATACGATGCAACGCAGTTACGCGCGAGCAATATAGGTTAAAAAATTATGACACAATTTTCATTTCGTATGTAGGTATCCCTGAAAAATTATATTTAATCGGTGTTAAAGATTCTTAAAGAATCTTGCCATTTGTGTACGCTTATCGATCGTATATCACCCATATACAACAATGATAACCAGTCTCCCTTTTAGGTAATACTCCTCCCGTGCGTATTATCGTATGCTACAGAATACATGCCCGATAGTGGACTGTACATGGTCAGTTCTGTAATCGCTGCTTTGATCTAATCTGTTTTTACCGTGCTTTGACCTCTGATTTCTTTTTCTGATCACTTATACTTTAAGTCTAGTCGTAATTTAAAAAGCCATCTAGTCGTATGTTGGTCTTTTAGATAATCTAGAATTACAATCGTGGACAAAATTGTTGAGAAAATCAACGATAATCAATAAATCATCAATACAAATGATTTTTCATGGCCCTCTCTCCCCATTTCAATGTGGTAAAATTATCTTAACATAACTGCCCAACATTATTTAAGGGGATGTCCTTTATTTCAGTAAAATTATATTGAAATATGTTAGAAAATCCTGTTTCTCAACAACTTTTGTCCACGATTGTAGTTTACATATTTTGCTGGTGTTATTACATATATATATATATATATATATATATATATATATATATATATATATATATATATATATATATATATATATATATATATATATATATACATATATATATACTAGCAGCAGCTAAATTTATGTGGTAAAAATCCCGGTAAATGCTAGTCCAAAATGGGTGGTCGCATAAACAAGCATTTAGTGGACTAATGTGTACTTGTTTTGACCAGTGTTGTCAAAAAATCACGTTTGATTTTTATACTGGCCGTATAAATTTAAAACTTGGTGCGAAAATGCAAGGAGAAGAGTTTGACAGATCAAGTGCTTAAACTCAAAGTTTTCATAGCACACATTTAAGGTCAGTTTTAGCGTCGAGTTTTAGCCTCGTCTGTTTGCTTTCGACACGCCTAGTATTGAAACAAATGTTGAAAAAGGCAACTTAAGAACCATGCAGAAAAGAATGCATGAGTGACTCTGGTATCTCTGATTGCTGTACCAGATAATAATCTTGCCAAAATTCGTAGCTATTTCGTTTGTGCCTAAACGCGGCTGATTCTCGTTTCAAAAAGTATACAAACGAAACAAATTATTTCACAAACTCTTTTCATGAAATGCGACTACTTAAAATGTTCTGAATGGAAACATTTGGAAACAGAAATTAGAGATATCAAGTTTCGTTATTTCCATTCGAAGCATAAATGTGCAAAAATGTCTTTGCTCGGCTGAAAACATTTTTATATTGCTAATCTCTGTTTCCAAGTGAATAAGGACTAGTTAAGCTTCCCCTGTACATTCGACCAAGTGATTCCTTGAAAAATGTTGACTGATTTTTTTTCTTGATAAGAAAACCTTGACTTGTTCAAAAGTTGGCATTAGTAGCGCAGACTAGTTGGCATGGAGATCTTGGTTGGGTGAACGAGGCTTAAAGATTAGGTTTAAAATTAGTACTTAGGCTAACGAAAGGTGCAGTGGATTGCTGATGTTCTAAGAGTTTGTATCCATAGTTAGGACTTCGCATAGATCTCTTCTCCAATCGATACAATGCGTTAATTATGTTGTAAAAATAGACCAAATGAAACAGTGGTCTAATAAGACCGTATTCTTATAATTGTTAGTTAGTGGTGACTGTAGTTGTTTAGAATAGCAAATTTACGATGAACATTGAGAAGATCGGCAACGTTATTAACCATTGGCGACAATTTACCCTCTCACGTGAAGTGCTCCGTAGCTGCAGCGCCAGACTCGACTATACCGATATGTTCTGTGTGGTTTCAACATGGTGAAGATATAAAGGTAAAGTATTTCCACTGCACACGAACTCCCACGACACTACCATTACAACTACTACAACCACTGCACTATCACTATTACAACCACTACTGCTATCATCACCACCACTACCACTACAACAACCACCACAACATCTACCACCACAAGTACGACGACCACAACTATCACCACAACCAACTACGAGTAGTATCATAGCAGTTACGAGTTTCTAAAGTAAGCCAACATTTCGTTCCACAACCTGACCAATTTATTTGATAAAGTTCGTTGAGCAACTTCCTGCTATGTATTTGATTGGTGTTTGAATGATACACTTATGTATTTGTAATTGGTTAAAAACTATCAACGGCAGTGGTTAGCAGACATGCCTATAGTCATCCGGCATTCCGAATTCGATTCCAGATCGATGCGGCTATCAAAGTAAAATTCCACTTTCGCCTCATGTGAGAAAAGTGCTTCTAATCTGACTTTACCAAACACCAGCTCCTGCTGACTGAACCAATGAGAGATGGCCCTCAGTGGTTCTCTATATAGGCAGAACAGTTTAGGACCGACAAATACAGTAAAACCCCGCATAAAAGAACCAGTGGATTAAGAACCAACAGCCTGAAATTTAGACAATTAAGTACCCAAAATACAAGAACCACTTCAGGCTGATAAATGAGACTGGTTCTTAAAAAACCTTAACTTTTGTACTTTAGCTGAAGTAGATAGCATGTTCTAAGAGCAGGTATATGTCAGGTACATTTTCAACCTTTCATTGTATATATATATATATATATATATATATATATATATATATATATATATATATATATATAAATATATAGTATATTTATTGTTATGACAGTAAATTAAATTATTGTTTGGCAATATGAAATACAATTGGGATGTTAACGTTCAATTTATGTGAATAATTAAGGAAAGAAATCGGGAACAATTGTTTTTGACTAGAAATACAGTAAGAACCAGTTAAGAACCAACTTGGCCTGGTTTCTCACTATGTACCCATTATATAAGAACCATTTCAGCCTGACGTCAAAAAATAGTGGTTCTTTTATGCGGGTTTTTACTGTAATCGTTAATCTAAATATATTGGTTAGCTTTTGGAACTAAATTTAAGCATTTGCCACGACCGTAAAACATTATCTAGCCTATTGCCACGACAGTAAAACATTATCTTGTTTATCTAATTTTCAACTTTTGAAGGACCCGCTGTGAAAAGTTCCACCTATAGCAAATATGTCAACACAAGAACTGTTTGGCTGTACTGGAAATATGTAAGTGCGTTTAAGTATTTTTTTTAAAAATATTTAAAAAATAAACACTTGGTGTTTCCATCTGATTATGGGTCGACAAAATGAATAGATTAATATTGATTCTTGTGTACAAAGCACAAGGCTGGGTAGCACGTATTTGAGCAGTTTGGGCTAAAAAATAGTTTCAATTATGTTCAACTACAAACTTAAATATTGAGATGACACGTTAAAACTTAATTTTCCATCTAGGCAGTTGGCTTTACTCCTGACAGCACAAAGTAATTATACTTTCTATTTAACCGGTAAGTGCTGTTTTAATTTCTCAAAAAAATTTTATTCATACCTTCACAATCATACTTAAAAAATGTTTGCAAAAAATTACATTGTTCGTGTATAAATAGTTATATATAGGAAATGAAATTGATATTAAGATATTTAGGTGGCTCCCTACAGTTTCTACATAATGCCAAACTGTTCTGAACTAATGTAGTCAAGGCACTGACCTATGGGCAATTCCATGGTGACTCATGTTACATTTTGAAAAAAAACCAACGGATCAATTCCGATTTTTTAGTGATTAATTTATTTTAACACTTCAACTACTGTCTGTAAACACCTATAAGGTCCTAAGGTGTTGAATAATGATGAGGATTTAATATTTAATTGTACAATGCCAATAATTAGATCTCCAATTTTAAGTCTCATTGTTACCAGGCAACAATCTTTTAGAAGTAAATTACAACAACAATATATTTGCGAGAATGTTGAAAACCTTACCGGCGAATTTCATGAACTACATCACAAGGGAAAAAAGTTGGCTATCTTGACTCACTGACCCAGAGGAGGGTGGACAGCTGCCGCAAAGCATCATGGTCCTAACGCTAAAATTGATAAATTATTGATTCATTTGCATCTGACCGCCGACGAGGAATGAACTATGCCCGGTGGACTAGATGCGCAAAAACTTTTGAAAACTCGTCACAGTTGATCCAGAATTGTTAAATCTGATAGTCAGAAATATACGAGAACAATTCGTGGTTATCATAGACAATTAATATGATCAGATTGTGCTTTATTTGGCGTATATTTGTGACAATGGCGGATGGGCATTCAAGACTACTCAAGTTCCTTCGGATTCGACGCATTTTATGTTACAATTAATAATGGAACAAATCAGAAACGAATTAGATGTTTACAACAAAGAAGGATTTGGTTGTGCTGTGCAACGTGTGATTCGTTACAACTGGAGAAAAGCGTGAGGTGAGAAATCAACATTATTTGTTGTTTAGTGGTTAATGATTTCCCTCTCAAATGTTTCCTATTCTATACTACCTTATGATGCATTTTCCGTGGTTTAATGTTTTGCATTCTGCAGTATTACTGTAAACTTCTATAACTGTTGTGTGTAACAATTATCTGGATCAATTAGATACAACTATCATCCTTGGTTTGTTTGGGGTTTTTTCCCCGATTTTTTAACAGTCTTGTTTCCTTTTATACATTATACTGTACATGTAGTATCCCAAATTTTATAAAATTGTGAATAAAGCTAGCTTAAAATTTATTATTCAATAACAATCTTGTATTTTTCTTTATAATTAAGGTGAATGAAAAATTGGGATAATTTATTGGATTGCCTCCAGAATCTATTGATAAATTTGGTATATAACTGGACTGGTCAAATATTTCTATTTTATCAAATAAAGGGTATTTCCTGTATCCTCAATATATATGTAAATAAGGAACTTGAATAAAATTAAAATGTCTTGTCTCAATATTGATCTTGGTCCAACATTTTTGCAGTTAAGCTACCCCCCCCCCCCCCCCCTCCCCCCTGCCAAGAAAACATCAACTTTGGCCATTTAGAGATGGCATCAGAAACGTTACTGTATTAAGGTAGACATATGATTCAATGAACTATAAGACAGACAATGTCCAGCCCAAGGGTGTCTGTCTTAGACATAGTTCATAGCACTCAAAGGCAAAGGGATGAATAATAGCATTTGGATGGTATAATAATATGCAAGATAATACTTCTGTGTTAAAATTTTATTAATTACGTCCACAATTATTATGCATTGCCTTATGTAATTATACAACATGACAACATGCAAAACTTCAAACTACATATTATTTGAATGTTATTTAGTAAAAGAGAATCCATCAATTTATCATTGTAAAAATCCAGTTCAGATTGGTGCTCGTGCCTGGGCACTCTGAACACCACCAAAGTAAGTTCTTCCAACACTTACATCTGTACTGTATCTCTTCACTTCCTGTAAAAAATACAATGTGATATGGAGTTATTAACTCTTCCATGTCTTAAGAGTTGACTGTACAGCCAATACCTAACTATTGTATTCACTCCATGGGTACAAACCAAGGGGTGGACACAGGGCACATGCCACACACCCCCCACACCCCCAACCACTTGGAGTCCCCCTTTATAATTTTGCAACAAAAAGGACCTTTATCAGAAGACCTTTATCAGAAAACCTTTATCAGAAGACATGTGCCTCAAGGGTCATTTTAAAACTCTGCCCTGAAACAAGGTACTTTTGAAAGTGTACACTTCCCCCTGGCACCCCATCAGCTTGCTTCCCACATCACTGACTCAGTTGAAATGGACAACTAGGGCAAAAGGGATAATAAGTATTTGTATACTGAAAAACAGTACGAACAACAAATTATAACAAATTAGCAAAAAATAAAAAAATACTACCTACAACTACAATATATTATTCACAATAACAATGACCAATAATAAACTACAAATAATCCACACATCAATTTTAATAATCATACTGCTGGCATGGAACACGTTATTTATTAATATATAAAAAATATCTATACATATTAGTTCTGTATACAGATATAGCAGATCTTTAAGAAAGTTAAGTACATTCTGTATGCAGGCCTGATATGTATACAATTTTCCCAGAATATGATGGTGTTTTTATACAGCGACGTCAGCGTTTTGGACCATAAAAACAGACAAATACCAAATTTTACTATGTAATAATTGTCCACCACTCATTATACACTTACTCTAAAGAATAAAGCTCGAAATATTAGGAAACTTCCAAAATTCTTGAGAGAAAAACAGGCTTTAGTGGCGAGAGGCTCTCTTAAATTATTGGGCGCCATCTTAGCGAAAGCCGAAATACCATGGTCGGTTCAACGGCGAATATCTCGAAAACGGTGAGGGGATCGCTGGGGATCGCCTCCATAGCATCCAAGATTAGACATTTCTTCAACTTATTACGCAAAAATTAGAGAATTCGAACCATGGGAATTCGAGATTTTTTGCTTTGAAGATTGTTGAAAAACCGGAAGTGGGGTCTTCGCTTAGCGCGACACGACCTACATAAACCATCAAAATAAAGTAGAAAAATACATTTACCTTGCAAAATCCTGCAGATATGGATAGTCCAACAATATATGAAACCATATCACTGCTTTTTTAAAGAAAAAAATGAATGACAACAGCGTAATATTCGGTATTCTGAGTCCAATGCAAAATTTTCAGCCGATCAAGGATAAGAAAATAGCGCAATTTCATTGGTCGACAATATCACGTGACAGCTGTCCTGTCTCCTCTGTCACTGACCTATATATAACTGGACTGCGGGTGCTGCCCAAAAATGTGTCCCCATTTTCATTTTCAAAATGGCGGCATTTATGGGTCCTTCTCACTGATCTAAAAAATAGGACTGGATCGAGTTTCTATTACTGAAAATGAAGCCAACTGCGGCCCAATCTCGTTCCCAGAGCCTTCTCACGCGGGCCGTGCCCGTTGACCGAAAGCTCTGGGATTTTGCCAAAATTTAGCTTCCGTCGCAACTGAGCATGCATGAGATTACGAAGCGCTTCTTCAATGAAATATCTACATTTACTGCGGTTTTCAAGAGTATTCGATGTTGTCGGTATCTTAGATTTATTTAATTCTTTGAAAGTTTTTATGGCGAAGAAATATTATAGCAAAGAAATATTTTACGTGGTGTTTCCACAAAACTTATTTATATTAGATTTATTTGTTTATTTGTTATGTCCTCGAAAAACGTTGATTTATTTAATGCTGCATTGGAGTATGTGCGGTTGGTCATTGTTAATTTATTGTGGAACGACTGAAGAGGCCTACTGAATTATTTGTCTGACCTAATAGGAATATCAGTAGAACATGATCTCGAGTTTGTGTAAACAAAATATTTCGGTGGTTTTTCCATGTATATTATTTATGTTTGTTTCTGAGCGGCCCAGGACGTTTTCATGATAAGAGTCTTATTGTAGTTCTGAAATACAATAAGTCTGAATAACAGTCTAGCAGTCTGAATTAAAGACGTTACGGCCGGCGTACGGCACGAACACTTGGTAGTAAAATAAAAGAAGACTGTCAATACACATGGTCAAATCTACAAACATTTTGCTTTATTAAGTCGCCAGCTCTATAAAGAATCGCTGAAGATCAAGATAAAATCGTAAAGTAGCGAGGCGTAGCCGAGTTCTCCGAGTGTCTTTATCAACCCATTCCAAGTGTTGTTATTCATAACTGGATAAAGTCTACTTATTAGAAGACGAAAGCTTGTATATAGTTTGTCGTCCGGCTTTCTTGTCTTAACGACGGGAAAATAGACGGATGAATTGAAGATGGAAAACTCGTCGTTTATCGGATTTTATAAACAACTGACAAGTCTCTCGTCTGCTGATATAATTCGACTGAATGCCGAGCAAAATGCAGTTTTAAAAACCTGTGTCATCAGTCCGGTTCTTAGGTATCGGTCAGCGACCTTCACCATTAACAAAAGGACCCCAGTGAGCTCTATATATAACTGGAGTGATATCCTTTTGAGAGAGAGAGAGAGAGAGAGAGAGAGAGAGAGAGAGAGAGAGAGAGAGAGAGAGAGAGAGAGAGAGAGAGAGAGAGAGAGAGAGAGAGAGAGAGAGAGAGAGAGAGAGAGAGAGAGAGAGAGAGAGAGAGAGAGAGAGAGAGAGGACCCATAGATGCCACCATTTTCAAAACAGTTAAACGGTTTTGGGGACACTTTTCCAAACTCAAAGGTATAATAGGAGCACCAAGTCCAGTTATATATAGGGGCAATTCCATGCTAATGGTGACATTCATAAAAAAAAATAAAGTTGTCAGGAACTTTAAAATAACAAGTTATTTTGATATAATACATATTCAGGGCCAATAGGAAAGTCAAATTGGATCGAATACTGCCACTGATTGCTTCAGCGCTCTGTTCAATCATTTGTTATCACAGTTGCCAATACTTTAAGCCTCCAGAGAAAAATAATCATGCACCTACTATTTTCTCCTATATGTTCATTCAATTGTTTTTACAAGGTGGTGTGAAATATCTGCCCAAGTCAAACTCTTTAATAAAGAGAATTGTAATCTTAAATTGTAATCACTACAGGCATTGACTTTTATGTCTGAGAGGCAATTAGACACATTTATGGACTGGTTTATAAAGAACACTTAAGATGTAACATGAGTCACGTAACATGAGTCACAGACATTATGTAACTGTTCTACCTATTGTCATTTAAAATTCAACTCATTTTTATGCAAGTAATTTATCTACCATAAAGTCTCTTAAATTTAAGATAGATTCTATTTTCTCCCACTTTTAATTTCCGAAGAAAATTCAGAAAAAGTTAAGTTAATTTTTGGGTGATGTCACTTTGGCGTAACATGAGTCACACACCACCCTATTGTCCTTTTGATATTTTTGCTATTTTTTCTGCTACTTCGGTGATATCTTTTTTAAATGTTGCAGTCTTGAGAAAATTGCTCATGCAAAACATTTTAGTGCAAAATAACTGTGGGGTTGTTAAGAAGTTTTGCCAATATCACAACAATAAATTAGCATTAAGCACAATTTGTCTCATAGAATATTTTTTTAAAGCTTCTCCTTAAACTATGCAAACTTTCAAAACTAATTCACTTTTCTTAATTGGTGTTTCTTCCTCTGTTCTTGCAATTAGGCTGGTTACCTATCCATCAGCGAATAAAGTTTTTTAGATGTCTGCTGGTTTATAAAGCATTAAACAATTTAACTCCTTCTTATATTACTAATCTAATCCAACCTTTTTCTCATATCCATAATATTAACACAAGAGGATCTCAAAATAATAAACTTAATTCTTTTACCAAAAGCAAAATCATTAGCTGTATATATATATATATATATATATATATATATATATATATATATATATAAAAAATATATATATTATATATATATATTATATATATATATTATATATATATATATATTATATATATATATATATATATATATATATATATATATATATATACTTAATTAACTTAATTGTATGTATTAACATATCTTCATGTGTAATAATCTAATGTAGTAATGTATGATAGACGTGTAAATAGTAAAACTCTAATTATATTAATCTTCTTATAGGGCCTACAATCCTGGCCAAAATCACTCGGACACCATCACAACAAATTTGCGCTGAACATACTTTGCATTTCATTTTCTAACCAACATTGAATGGGGGGAGTGGGGGCGATTTTTTTTTAACCATAATCTTAGGAATTGGTGCGCTTAAGTTCTTTTTCCGCGACTGTCCGAGTTAATTTTGCCAGGATTATAGATGAAAATTATGCTTGTAATTCTAGTTACCCTGGTTAAATAAAGTGCTATTAAGTTGACGTTGTAAAATTTCCCGCCAAATTTGCAACCAGCACACGCATGGTCAGAAAACTCTATAGGGAGCCACCTAAAGTACATATATTGTTACAGTTGAGTTCTCGGTGGATGCAACTCACAGTGCTACTAGTTCATTTATTATCGACATCTGACATTAAGTTTATAATGCGTTCTCTATATGTATTTCTTGCTTATTTATTAGAGTTCCTATTTGGAATACTTCAAGGCAAACTCATGCAAATGGACTCGAGATTCTTTCCACCAATGTTTAGTGGTGCCTCGAATCCAACTGTTGTTCTCATGTACGACGAAAAAGAAGAAATCGCGAACATGCCTTCTCGAATTAAATAAATACATTTTATGAATATTGTTTGTGACACGGGAAGTATAAGGTTCCCACGAGTCGAGGAGGAGAGCTCTCTTTAGAATTCTCCCCAAATATTATTCGTGCTCTAATTATATTGACCACTGACCTCTAAAAGTAGACTATAGATCGAGTAACTCATTTGATTGTCAGAAAACGAAGCTCACGAAATATCGATTTGGTTCCTTGCTATAATGGCACCGATTTACACAATTGTGTAGATTAGGTAGATCTATATACGAAGATGGAAAATCCGGCACACAAAGCCAGGTTATTGCTGGAGAAAAAGAACAAGAACAAACTCCGTGGCGACAGTTCACATATATGCAGTATAATGGCGGATTCTGGCTTCATTTTGCAAATAGTTGTTCCATTCATTGTTCTTTAGAGATCAGTGCAGGGTATACTGACATATTTCAACTACTTTCATAAATTGACATAATTTATACAAGGTATGTTCACAAAAACGATTAACATAAATACGTTAAAGCACTCCCTTCTATTAACCGTGGTTAAACGAGCAACAAAATTGGTCTCGCAACAATGTTGCAAGTTGAGGCACGATGTTGCACGTATTACTAAATTATTCCTGCAACTTGCAACATAGTTTGTATCTCTATTTTTATTAATCACCATTTGGGGTTAAAATGTTGTAATATTTACCGCAAACAATGCTTTCAAAAGAAAGATTTAGATGTCTAGGTAATAAAGTTCATAATATCATAACCGTTTATATTGCTTTTGCCTCAGTGAATAATTAATTTTGTTATATAGCTAGAGTTTCGCTGGATACAACGATGACTGTCATTGGTTGGTTTGTGGTCACATGACCTTAGCTAAATGTCAATGTCTACCGAGCGGGAAATAATTGAGAACTTATTGCCTTCTCGGTCAATAAGTTTTCAATTGTTGCCCGCTAGAACAGTGGCGTAGCTAGGAAGTTTGAGCGGTGGCGTAAACGTTCTATATTTCCGATAAGTGGGCGTGGTCACATGGGCGTGGTCACCTGGTCAACATTTTGTGTGGTCATACGTTTTTATTTTTTGTCTTTTAAGTGACTTTATCGGACTATTTAAAATAAAATAAAGAAATGGGCGATCTTCCATTATGTCCTGCCTATATCTTCACATGTGTATCTTCACATTCGCTTGATGAAGACGGCCCCGAAACGGTTGGGACGGGAACCTCTCCTGCACCTGCAGGCTTATCATGCTTCGTTTTCCATGCGAACATAAATGAATTTTCGGAAGCGCCGGACAGCTTGTACGGAATATGGCGATGGGCAGCTCTTAGCTCACTGTGGTACGAACTTATCATTGTACCTGTTTGTATTCGCTGTCAAAGGCCATTTGGCACAGAGAACATTCTACCTTTTTTCGTTTGGTCTTACCTTGACCAAATATGCTATCCTGAACGTGAGGCGCGAGGCGGCCGGCGAGTCGGCGAGTTTCTCTACAGCGCCTCAATTCTCTTTAACGCCTTAGATAATGATTGCAAACAGCTTGCCATGTCACCTGCATGTACTTCTGATGCTTTCACGTTAAGATTAACTACTACTAACGCAAACTCAGTATTACTTTCTTCATAAACTTACCTGTATTAACAACCATCTGGAAGACCTTTTTTGCGTCAATTGTAATTTTTTATTGAATTGTAAATGTGTTTCTACTTGACTAGTTTATCACTTGACATTATTTCCATATATGGTGTATTAGTTATGTCTGTTGTATTTGTAAATATTGTAATATTGTGAGGGCCGTATGTTAGATAACCTTTACGGTTAATACGTCTTTTCCCTCGTAAAATAAAGTTTTATTCCATTCTATTCTAAACTTAATTTTCGTTTCATAGGCACTTTAAAAAGAGGTGATAAACTGAGTATAATATCATATCCATGTGACCATGACAGTACGGCCGGCACACCATGAAATCCACGAAAATCATTTCAAAAATTAAATTTATTGACATACAATTCAGTGCGTATAAGTACGTAACTCTTAATACATTAAGATTTTATAAGACTAGGAGGTTCAATATTGCTTCTGCGTGCCGTATCATATTAGTCACTGACTCACTCTAAAAGCATATAATCTACTAATTCTGAAATGTATAAATTATTTATATTGTCACTAAGTCCCCGTTTACACGGTACCGGACGAATTCGAGACCGGTCTCGAATTCGTACGTTTCCGCCTGTTTACACGGAGAAAAAGTTGGAACCGGTCTCGAATTCGTCCGGTACCGTCTAAACGTAGCCTCGTCATTTACTTGTTTACATCGATGAGAAATGGTGTTTTTTAAGAATTTCAGACTTTGAGTTATGCAGCTGTCCGATGTCCGATGTCAACCTGTGACGCACCATAGATCATGGAAGGGGAACTGGATAGGCAACTTAACAAAACCGGAAACGAAGTTTGCACAACTTGCTATGGTAATTATACGCTTGTAAGCGGTTAATGCACTTAACAAGTAAACTTAAGTAACATTACACTATTGCTTAAATTCAGTAATAGCTGAACGTAGCCATGTGGGACCGCCCGTTAGTGCTTTAACCACTTATAATTGTATAATTATCATATCACGTTAGGCACACTTTGTTTCCGGTTTCGGAACATCGTTTTAAGTTTCCACTTCGCATTTGATTTTGCATCGCATGTAACGTGACCCGACACTTTGTCACCAGTTTGAGTCATGCGTTTCCCTTGACTTTTCGCAACAAACATAATTCAGTTTCTTGGAAAAACCGAAAGTAAAAAGTTATTATTTACAAAGTATGAAAGTCGTTTTGGATCAATTCGCCGTCTTCGACAAGACGGGGGGCGCTCGCCAAAACTAACTGTTTCCCTTGGGAGTAGACTTTAAGTGTATAATATTTTTGCTTTTATACTCAATTAGTTGTCTGCATCTATCTGCTCGACAGAACACGGGAAAAAGCGCGGGAAAACATATTCACTAAGAAAGAATTAAAGAAAAAGGCTCGCCAAACGCAAAGCACACAAAGTACCAACTACTCTGTGGCAACATTTAAATATTAGGCCTTAGAATATTTACTATATATATATATATAAAGCGGTTCAAGTAACAAAAAGTAAACAGAAAACACAATCGAAACACTTCCTGTGACATACGTTGATTTCAAACCGCGCGTTTATCATTATTTTGAGTCTCACTCTAACTATTCATAGTTTGGCATTTACTCTTTCCTTAGGACAGGAACGAACAGAGTTTTCTTAGTCTTGTGAGCTCTTGGTAGGAACCTATAATGATTTTAACACAAAGGAAACTTTCGTTTCTGTACCTGTCTGCGGAAAATGTTCCGAAGTGGAAACCAGCCTTGGATCGCCGATCAACAGGACAGAAATCTAAAACGTCTTCCAAGCATTATTCCAACAAATGTTTTTAAAAAACATAGTTAAATTACTGAAAATGTCAAAAGATTTAAAAATAGACTTTCGGTCGCTGCCTTTATCGCATGCACCTGGTATATAAAACCTGGTTTTAATAAGTTAAAGACCACTATTGAAAAATCTATTAAGCACAACGAGCATGTGCATAATTGTAGCTATAGTATTACTTCCAGCTGTACTCATAGCGACAAAAAATCAATTACAACTGGGCTAGATTCCTAATGTCTTAGCAGCTTGATTCACAAGCAGCCCAACCACTAGCCTGCGAATATGCGGCTAGAGGGGCTGGATTTTGGTGGGATCAGGTGTTTTTAAGAAATTTTTCAATACATTTAAACGATTTTCCTGTGAGTTCAGATTGATGGAGAAACCAAAGATTCACAGAACTTTTTTTCACAGTTCGCTTGCACACTGACTTGATGTTTTAAATGGCAGGAAAATTCTAAATATCATTATATAAAATTTCATCACGTGGCCTGTCACCCCGCCATCATCTTGTCTCAAGAATGCCCTGAGAACGAGGTTGCCAGCCGGCTTATCAAGCAACAGGAAACTCAAGAATAAACTTGAAAAGGTCCCCCGTGGCGCGTTGACATTCTTTTACACAGAATAGGGTCGACCATGCAGGACCGAGTAAACGAGAAAAAAACCCTATTTGTCTCGTCGCCCCCCCCCCCCTGTAAACCCCTGAAGCTTCCACTCCAGGCCTTCTTCTGTCCAGGCGCCAGGTTTATTCTTCATTCTTCAGTTTGCCTGTGCAGAACGCTAATGAAGAACGTAGATATTTGATATAGATAAGTCTGATGATGATTTTTGGAATAAAGTGGACTTTCATATTTGCGTTCTGTTTTGATTAATATATTTTCTTATGGGCTTTCCATGCAGTTTATTTTTGGATTATGTTTTGTATTATATTTTTTAAAATTGTCGCTGGCTTTGGCCTTCAGTAAATTATTGTTGACAGTTTATGTCTCGTGTTGTCTATAGCGTCAACTCACTCAATGTAGACGACATAAACTATAAACTGTCAAATCATATTCCAAGCTATAAGAACTCTCATACAAATCATTAATATTATTGTCATGCAACATATACAGCCGTACTTGCGAGCTATGGTCAAAACAGTAGGATTTATATTAAGCAACGCAGCAACAGAATTATTTTTAGTGTCATCTCATAACTTGGGCAAACACAAACTAAATTCTTTATTACTAGACTTTGAATTTATCGACTATGACCTCCATCCATCAAAGCAAACTCTATAATAATACTTGAAATAACCTCGGCTGGCTATCTATAAGAGTACTAATAGCTCAATGGTTACAGCGTCCGGTTGGCATTGCCAAGGTTACGGGTTCGATCCCTGCCTAGATTTTCCCCAAGTACTTACATTTTGTGTAGCAAACTCACAACTTTAAGCTAGATTATCATCAACACGAGTCAGTTATAACTTACATAAGCTCGATTCTAGTCTGTCACAGCTCGTGTGAGTGGGCGAAGGTTTGCTCGACTCCCACTGTGATTGTAAATTAAAATGCCAGTGGGAGTGAAGGATTTTTGGCGCCATCAAATAAACAATAATTATTAATTTACATATACCAAAAATGTAAGTTATTTAGCCATTTTATCCGACGTCCGACTGCAAATGAACTTGTTGTATTTGAAAATGTAAATCTGACTAGCTAACGACAACCTACTCATTCCAGAAGACTTCCACCGAACATTCGTTGACAATGTACATATGTATAAACATAAGAGTCACTTTTCTCGACACAGGCTGATCGAAAATGCGCCAAATTTAGAGGAGCAAGGACAGAATACCCCAAAAAGAAGAACAAATAACCGGAAATATCCTACCTCAGATTTACAACATCTTATCGGTGAGAAAACACATCAATTTCAAGTAAGTAAAATTTCTTTGTGCTATATATTACTTATAAAGCCACGTACGTAATCCTTTAAAAAAATACTCCTTAAAATAGTTAACACAATACTGGGGGGTTACTAGCGGTTCACTTATGCATTCTTACTAAAGAGGCTAAAACGCTAACATCAAATTATGACATCTTGTTATAAAAGAGTGCAGTTGTTTCTGGAACGTTTGTAGTAATAATTATTCTCTTATCGTTTTCACATACTATCAGCTGAATTTATATCGGAAACTCCGGACTAGCGTTAACCAATAGCACGTCGAGTACCAAACAGAGGCTACTTTAAAAACCGGCTTGTTAAATTTTACCACAGCATCTTTCTAATGAAATGTTAACTTGACCTTGACAAAGGTTGAAATGCTTGATGTTCAGCAAACATATCCTTCGCACGACGTCATGCTAATTAGAGACACAAGAAACTCGAATTCCTTGTGTTAGACACTTGGGTTACTGTGTCAGACACTTTGTCAAACCATGGTCAAATACCTGACCTTGTTAATCGACGTCTCTACATGACTAAAAAGCAATTATATAAATACTTCGTCTAGCCATGTAACTAAACCTCAACTCAAGTCCCAACTTGCTGCCTATGTTTATTTTCTTCCCACAAATCAAGACCAATCCTCTATCTTTCTTCAACAAATCTTGAACGCTAATCTCGTTTAAAAGTGTCCCTCGATACGACCACAATCTTTAGAATTGATTGGAATTGGAATCTCGTGCAAGATCGCCTTTGTGGACTTATTTAATTCACATTGAATCTTTAGCCCCAATACATGCATACTGTATATGGACAAAGTATTAAACGAATGAACCAGATGGTTATCCGAGCATGAGTCGCGGACAACAGCTTGTATGACTTCAACATATAATTACATAATATTTATATATTAATATAATTTTCATATATGCCATGACCATCTATTTATTAAACTATATGTTAATTATATGCATATATATATACAATCTGACCATATATGATCAGATAATCTGTTCAGTCACTTCAGTGCATATCGCTTTCATTTGCCGCTGATGTACGAGAAATACACCTCGTGATATATTTAAATATCGGCAAGAAAAGTGCTTCTAAAAGACAACAATTCACGTGTTTCTCAATAAAATTGTAAGTAATTATAAACAGACCTGTAGTTGTTCAAATATATAATTCAAATTATACACATGGCCAAGGTAGATATTATACCGAATCCGAATATATAAGATTAAACAAGAAAGCTATGCAAGAGAGGACTATAGAAGTTGTTTGTTATTCAGCTAATCGAAGTTTGTAATGTCTAATTTCAATGTCAACATGTTTACGATCATTGTCTACTTAGGTGACTAACAGAGTATAGTCAAAAGCCACAAATTTAAGTATTACCAAAGCCGTTTTTAAAACCATCGTCAGATCGATTCGTCAAAAATTGATAGGTTATAACCAGTCCAGTAATTACAATTGTTTCAATAGCAACTGTATGATTTGTTATTAATTAGTATAAAAATTATGGATATACTTCCATGTTTAAAATTTGTTTATTGCTAAGCGTTCGTCCCGTCAGCCCGGGACAGAGCTTAATCTAGCTTGTAAGCTCTGACAACGTCCCGGGCTGACGGGACAAAAGTATCTACAATTTTTATACTAATTAATTACAATTGACTCCATGCAAAGCTATATATATTTAGGCTAAAATTTTAGAATATCAAATATGTTGAATAACAATATTTAACAAAATCATCCGGAGTAATAATAAAAAAAATTAACTAGGCTTCTAGGCATTTTCACTTTTGGAGATATTTGCAAGAACAATTTATTAATATAAAATCTATTTGTGTATGATAAATAGTAAAATGGATAAAAAAAACCTATGTAGTTAGACCTAGTTCAAGGAAAATTCAAACAATTTTTCATCATTCTATTCATACAAAGCTTTATAGTCAGTGTTACTGGTTATAGTGGCTCTATAGTGTAGAAGACATAATACTTTTGCTATATTTATATATGTATATGTTCACACTTTATGCCAATCAGCATAGTGACTGCACATTGCACATTTAGTATGACCAATTATTTGACCTTCAGTTATTTGATCAACAGGTGGCATACTGTTTGAGAAGATTTTTACAGTAACATTTTTCCTGAATAGATAAATAACTAAACATTCTCTGTGATGCACACAGAATTCCAGTAAAGTAATAACTCTGGTTTTAGTTGTTTCAGTTTTCAGGAATGTCATGTGGGAATGTCAAATGAGAAGAATACATTCTTCTACTTTGTGAATATAGATATTCAGCAGTTGTTTATATCTAATTGCTGGTGATTAAAATTTTTCAAAAGACTCATAAGTACAGTAAGCAAGCATTTTGATGTGTAATTATTGTCTTGAATTCATAGATCTATGTGGCAAACAGATTTCTTCAGCAGACTAACCATTCTTTGGGTGCTTGCAATTTTTGACATGCTCAAGTATTTATTTATGCTTATTCTGATAAGTTAATCAAGCAATTTGCTGTGTCAGACTGTTAGTATTATTAGTATATGTCATCCTTCTGTAACAAATGGAATTCTACAGCAGACTATAACTGGTCTAACTCTGATACCAACATTCTTAAAACCTTGTAATGCACTGAATTTTGCAAATATTTGTTACTCTCTATAAAGAATAAATAATAACACCCACTAAAATATAATTGCACAACAAAATATATATTAAAAATAAAGTACACAACACAACACAACACAACACAACACAACACAACACAACACAACACAACACAACACAACACAACACAACACAACACAACACAACACAACACAACACAACACAACACAACACAACACAACACAACACAACACAACACAACACAACACAACACAACACAACACAACACAACACAACACAACACAACACAACACAACACAACACAACACAACACAACACAACACAACACAACACAACACAACACAACAAAATCTATAATAACCTTCACAAAAGTTTTGATAAATTTGAATTTCCATCAAATCACAAGAACCCAAAATTTTAAAACTCAATATATATAGTATATAGGATCCTTGTCTCAATCTTTAAGAACTTTAAATTATAATTAATAGCAATTGTGTCTGCATTAGTTGTGTATTTAGGTCTCTGTATAAAATGTTTTATATGTGGCGTACCTACTCTGTACTGTACTGTACTGTACTGTACTGTACTGTACTGCACTGCACTGCACTGCACTGCACTGCACTGCACTGTAGTCCTAACTCTTAACTTTGTTTTACTTTCAATACTAAACTATACAAGTCTCTGGTTTGGGCTAATTTGTATGATAAACTTCCTTGTGTATTAATACATTATTCATTTACAATAAAAATTTCTAGTAAATATAGTATTCAGATCCAACATGCTTGATGTCCAGTTATGGTGTTCATAATTAGTCAATAATGGTATTAAAGTAGCAATTAGCTAATTAATCCATGATCCCCTTTTTATGATAAATGGTGATTACAAAAAAGCTGTCCACTGTACTTAGCCAAGAATAAAGTTTGTGTGTTATTTAGAATTACAGTATAGCTTAGATATAAATTTGCCCAGCTTACTCAGTACTTACAAATTACATCACCCTAGCTGTCCAAAGCTTGAATACTAGCTATACATCTAGGTTATCACTTAATAGGAATATTTAGCAGATCAAAGAAAAACCAAATTAGTTGACCTTACTACAGTAAAGTGAGATCAAACTTCAGTGAATTAATCAATTACTTTGGTACCTCTGCTTGGCAAACAGTGAATTGATAATTGCATCATGAACATAATTATATATCTATATACACAAAGCTAGGGTGTAATTTACTGGTAAATACCAAGTGATGAAATGTACAGTCCTCACTCCTATTACCTTCACCGAAATGTAAAACTTGTTTTGCTTTCAATACTAATTACGCCAAAGAAGTATCTGGTTATTGGTTAATTTGTATTATAAACTTCCTTCTATATTAATAAATCATTCATTTTAATACAATATTTCTGGTAAAATAGTGTTCTCCAGTACATGCTTGGTGTCCAGTTATGGTGTTCATAATTACTCAAGAATGATATTAAGTAGTAATTAGTTCATTAATCCATTATCCCTTTTATGATAAATGATGATAAATTAGAAATAATCTGTCCACTGGATTAAAGCTAAACTTTGTGTATTATTTAAAACCACAGTATAGCTTAATATAATTTGTGCTCACCTTATTCAGTGTTACTAATTATATCACCCTACAATATTTAGCAGACCAAAGTAGCACCAAATTAGTTCACCTTACTACATTAAAGTGAGATCAAATTTCAATGAATAAATCAACTACCTTGGCACACTGTGCTTGGCAAACACTGATATTATATTGCATCATAAACATCCATATATACATTAAGCTAGAGTAATTTGCTGGTGAAAACTTATATCAAGTGATGCTTAAGTCCTTAAGGGTTGATGACAATAACGACAGGTCATGCTTGATAAATGGGTATCACTCTGTGCTTATACTGCATACCATGGCATATGAATTAAGATCACTGTTGCAAGAAATTGTTGAAGCAATAAAACATAACTGGAATTAAAGCAATTGTGCCCTATGCTTCATCTATTGGCACTGCAATCAGATAATATTAATCTGTTTCCATAAATCAACATGAAATGCAACCACAAAAGAAGGTGAACCAATGAATTTGCAACACACAGCTTCTAGCTTCGTGTATGAGACAAAAAAAAACAATGAAAGAGTAGAGTAGACAAAAAGATTAACCCTATAATAACCACCATCGAGATTATAACTTCAATGAATAGAGGAAAGCCAAACACATTACACAGATAAAATCAATCGTTGTGTGGTTACTTTCTTTAAATGGGAAATAGCTTAGTAATTTCACAAATTATTGCAAATTAACACCTGTCTCTAAGTGTTTATATCAACTTCAGAATAGCCATAATAGTTGCGCTTTTGAAAGAAAGAAAGAATGACAGATTAAAACAAACATCGCAATATACACATCTATCTCACACTATACGTTTTATGATTTGAGGTGGTAACATCGATTCGAGAAGCTTCTGGCGAGATTGGAGATTGGGAACTACAGTACTTCCGGGCGCCAGATGTTTGATCCAGCAGTTATTCACTGAGTTGAACACACGATAGATTGGGAAATCGCACATAAATTACATTGACTGGAGTAGAGGTTAGTTAACGTTCATTGAATAAACCATTATTATATAGTATCGATTATGAAGTATGGTATGGTATACAAAATACGGGTATATAATTTAAGCATAATACTGTTCGCACCTATCGAGTCATTCGAGTGTCGATCACATTGCCCATATTTGCCGATCGGAATCCCAGGGAGTATGACTATATATGTATAATGATTTCTAGTTTTAATATGTGTGCATATAGGCCACAAACCCACAACAATGTCCATCCAATATGGCGGCAAACAGCGATCTTCATAGTAATTCGTGAACGATAAACTAATATATCAGTTACATGCAATTATTAAATCGTAAAAGTAGTCGATTACCAAAAGATAATCGAACGAAGGTTGTTCAAGATACAAGAATGACGACAAGTCTCGATCAAATGAAACCTCAGTGTCTCGCTTACTGTACCTCTTCCAGTAGTAAACACACTGAACAAGTCAAAGCTCTTTGATATTTAACTTAACATACAGTACTACTCAATATAAACATCCAAAGAACTATCATTTCGGAAGCTGACATTTTCCTTAGCTTTGGTTGCGTTCCATGCGTATTTATCTTCATTGTGGCGACATCGCTTATCATTCTCGTGAATGTTTATCAAATCATATTAAAATGCGTATAGAATTAAATGTGATGTTTAGAAAATACAACCGCTTAACTTAGAAACTGAATTCTATAAACTCCGTTTGTATATATATAAGCATATATAAGAAATCGTTCACAGTTGGTTCATCAATAGTCCTTAGAATTATATTGTCTGGAGACGCGGCGAACATGAAAGCGGTTAACAATGAAATAAGGTGCACAATCTCTTGTTTTTACGTTCATTAATATTTATAAGGCAACGCTGCTGTTGGTTGATTGCTAAGCGTTAAGGTGAAATAAGGTGCACAAACGTGAACAAAAACCTAGAACAAAGACTTTGGCCGCGTTTCCAGACAATATATTTCTAGGCTATGGTTCATCCAACTTGTAATCATTAACCATTTGAACGAGACTTAACTGACATATATACCTATTTAATGTTCAAGTTCACACAGGTACTTTCAATATCAAAATTTCATTTTCGAAACGAATTACTCAGGTCGCCGTCAAATTAACGACCTTCTCGAGGGAACTAAAAGTTATAGCTCCAACGAATTAAAAGTGAAACAAAATCAGTAACAGAAAGACGTTGATTTTTGGCAATACCGACATAACACCAAGAAATAATAATCTGTGTATACGCGAATAAGTTTGAGGCTCGCTTCAATTGTCAATCTCAAATGTCAGCTATAATACCTCGTGTTTATTCAGCCATCTTCATAAAACTACTACTGTACAGATCCTGTCACGTGACACATGCATACCTCAATGTCAATGTATATAAACATTATATTCCTTCCCACCTTCAGTTCAAACTACTCAACATGCAAAGTTTCAATTTAAGAGTTAAACAAAACTAAAATAAAACGTGAACTATAGCTACTGCTAATATACAACTCAACAAGTAAATCTATATCATTGTATATAGTTGTATAAGAATAAATTCTCTAAAGTTAAAACTTGCGTTCTTCACTTGAGACATCTGATCGTCTGTTCTTCTCGATAAAATAATGGTCTACATCTTTGTCTTGCTGGATATCTGCGCTCTTCCCTTTCCTCTGGCTCTTCCCTTTCCATCTCATCTGCGTTTGCATCTTGAATAATTGGCTCGTCAACATCACTAGTAGGTTCCTCATTGATGTCTGTGCTGGCTGAGCTTAAAATACCAGTAAATAGTTTAAAATGTGAACAGTTTCTTGTGATATGGTGATCTTTTCTGCTGGCAGTAATCATAGTTCCTTTTATAGTTGTGATTCGATAAGGTTTTGGATTAAAACGCGATGTTAACTTGTTTACCTTTGGCTGCAGTACCAGAACTTGGTCTCCTACTTTGAAAGTGGGTTTCTTAGCACCACGACGATTATCAGCGTAGGCTTTACGTTTTACTTTTGCATCATGGTCTGCTTCGTTAATCTTTATATTGATTTCATCCATATTTATTGCTGTAGGTTCCTGCGGCAATTTGGTACGAATATTTCGTCCGAAGAGTGCTGTAGCAGGTGGTACTTTCGTAGTGCAGTGCGGCGTCGCACGATAATTCAAAAGAAAATTGTGTAATTCTTGTTTCCAATTCTTGTGCTCGATACACGCCGTTTGAAGGCATTTCTTTAGCGGCTTCATAAACGTTTTGGCCTCGACATTATCTTGGGGCCATAAAGGTGTAATTTTACGGTGTGTTATCTTGTTTGTAAGCATATAACGACGAACTTCTTTGCTCTGAAATGGCGATCCGTTATCCGAAACGATTACTCTTGGCAGGCCATGTGTTGCAAAAACACGATCGAAACATTGTATTGTTGACTGAGCATTAGTACTACGAACGACTTCAACTTCGGGGAAACGTGTACGGCCATCGATCATCACGAGCAATAGGTCTCCTGTAGGTAATGGTCCTAAGAAATCGACATAAACAGTGTCCCAGGCATGCGTGGGAATGTGCATGGCTTCCAATGGAGCTGGATTTGTTGGTTGTCCGACTGCCTGGCAAGCGAGGCATTCTTCACGGCTTCTTCAACCAGGGCGTCGATTTCGGGAAACCACACTTTCTCCCGGAGTAGTTTTTTTGTTTTGACAAGACCTTGGTGGCCTTCATCTTCATGAGCTAAAGTAATGACTTGTTTACGTAGCTGTTTGGGAATGACAAGTCGATGACCTCTGATAATGAGGTCAGCTTCTGGTGTAAGTGATTAACTCAACTCGAATTTTCTTGAATGTACGCAGTTCAGCAACGTTAATGTCAATGTCAAAATCGTCTTTATTTGTAATAGAGTTCCAAGTATTCGTCTGAATGATATCTACTAACTTCTGCATTGTTGGGTCTGTTCGGGTAGCTGTGCGAATATTTTCAATGTCGATTGCGACTGGGACGGCGTGCTGGGCAACAAAACGAACACTCTTAAAACCAGTGTGTAGTTACTACACACCTTTTTTGTCTCCAAAAGTACACAGTTTAAGGCGTGTAATATTACACACCAAAGGTGTGTTATGCCATGCAAGGTGTGTTGTTAGTACACACAAAATGTGTGTTACTACTACACACTAAGGTGTGTAATTGTTGACATATTACACACCTTTTGTTGTGTAATTTGCTTGTCCCCAAAACTACACACTTTAACGTGTGTATTTCTAAAAGGTGTGTATTTTGACACACAACGTGTGTAGTTACAGCACGCTTTGTTAGGGTGTGTAAAATCACTATTTGTGAGTAACACACTTTTCTGCAAAAGATAAAACCAGCAATTCTCTATAGTAAAAATATTTATTCTATTACAAATGAATAAATAGGAGTGTGTATGACTAATTACATTTCCATAAACTATAAGGAGCTTGCTTTACATAAAATAAATAAATAATAAACCTTTAAAATAAACCTTTAACTATAGAAAAATTAAAATAATAGCTACATTTCAAACTACTGTTTATGGGTAGCCCAAAAATGTTTCGAATTGAAGCAGAACTAAGAAAATGTTACTTTACAACTAAAAACGATGTTTAGAACTAAAACTTTTAAGCTCAGACAAAAATGCATTATTATATTTGCTGCCACGAACATCATCAGTATCAAAACAATGCAAACCGACGTCTTGCAGAAATAATAAAATACCATAAAAGCAATCAGGATATGATACATCAAAAACATAATAACATGCAATAACATAAAATAGGGCATCAACTAAACAGTTCGAAGGACACTCAAAGATGGCATCATCTTCTCCACATATAAAAATTTGCTTGGTGTTCTCTAGAGTTCCTGTGCACACCACGCGAAATTCCACCAACTTTGAAGAGAACATTTTCTCAACAGAAACAGCCGGCTATAAATTACCAAAAGCAATAAAGGAAATTACAAAAGAGTATTACATACTACTCATTTATACACCCAGACCAAGGAATATTTGGCAAAGTATTACCTCTGAAAGATGATGTAATCAGTTATACAGACATTGATATGTATGAATGGCTTTTATGAATGCTTGATATATATATATATATATATATACACACACACACACACACACACACACACACACACACACACACACACACACACACACTACTACTCAAATCAGTAGAGCGAGACATAGACGATGTTTTCATCGCTTCCAAAGCGACAGTTTCATTAACCACAGATCAATTTCAAAGCAATCACGAGGTGTATTCTTATGTACCATGTGATAAGTTACGAGTTAACGATTGGATGTTTATCACGTGGTACATGAGAATACACCTCGTGATTGCTTTGAAATATGATCTGCAGTTAATAAAACTGACACTTCGGAAGCGATAAAAAAATCATCCATGTCTCGCTCTACTGATTTTCCAAAAAATTGCAATTGGTCACAATACAATGCAGTCATGAAATCATATTTCTGAACTTACATCACAATATGTAATCAGTTTTCCTGACATCTTTTTCTTTTTTAATCTTCTTTCAATTTCTGCGACCGCTGCAACCACTTCAGTGTTATTAATGTCCAGTTAATATATCTTTTTTATCATATATATATATATATATATATATATATATATATAAAGCATGAAGTATAGTGTTACCTTAAAGTCTTCGCTACCAGAGGTTTCACCCTTTTCACCCCGGGACCATCAGTTGCCTGATTATCCCGTTTAGGGTGAAACCTCTGGTAGCGAAGACTTTAAGGTAACTATACTTCATGCTTTATATTTCCAAATATGCTATTTATATTTCCAAATACATGCTCCAAGGGTCACATGCTCATACATTCCTCCTAACTACAAGATTGCAGTTACCGAACAAACAATTTGGACAGAAAATTCTACTTTCCTAGCAGAATTCTTGTATTTTTGAACACAATTAGAATATAGGGATGTTCAGTAATGTAAAAGGAATATACAGTATCTGTATAATAAAAATTATACCAATATTATTAGTATGACATTATACCAGTTTGAGTCTTATATTTTATCAAACCGATCAACTTTCTAAAATATCCAGATGTGTGATATGTGTTCTTAGCATAAATAAATAAATATAAATATATATATATATATATAAATACAATATATAAATACAATATATAAATAAATATATATATATATATATATAAATACATATATAAATATATACATATATAAATATATACATATATAAATATATACATATATAAATATATATATATATATATATATATATATATATATATATGAAATATGGTATAGTAGGTTAATACTGCCGAAACAGAACGTTTCGATTGTTGTTTCAACACTGCCTACGCAGCACACTACTTTTATTACACTATATATATATATATATATATATATATATATATATATATATATATGTGTGTGTGTGTGTGTGTGTATTAAAAATCTCAGTATACAGCATCAGTGTCACTTTAAAAAAGACATACAGTTAGACCAATATATAACCTGCTAATAGTATTTTGAGATGTAAACATGCCTATTGGAATAGATCATTATGTCATTGATCAATAAATAAACTACCAATATTATTTAAGGATTTTACTTACCAATATAGACAGCAAGTTGAATGGTTGAACACAACTGAACATGGTAACTCTACCCTATGGACTAGAAAACAAGAGAAAATAATATATGAATGAATAAGCAGACAAACAAACGCACACAAAACATACTTTACTGTTAGTCTGTTTAATACCAGCAATTTAATATTTCATATAATCACAAATAACTTTTACCTCAAAATCTGAATGCTTTAGTTTTACATAAGATAATCCTTATCATGAATGAAACGGTGGCTAAAGAAAGGTAAAAAAAAAGAAAGAATGATTTGAGAGTTTGTTAGGAACCACAATGGACTATTACTGTAAAATTGTGAAGACAAGAAGAGATTAAGCCAACATTGTTGACGACAAAAGATGATGACTTTAATAATAAACATTGACTTCAACTACACTAACTTCGATCAGTATAAAATGGTTTGTAATGGACAATCAAACAGGAAATTGACAACGAGAGCCAGAAAAAATTTCACATTACAATAAGTAGGACAATATAAAACAAACGATTACTGAATCTCTTTACCTTGCTGGTAGCCTCGTGCGAGCGAAGCTTCTAGGACTTTGTTGGTTCAACTCGATTTCCATGGCTTTTAGTTAAATATTTCCGTAGAAGAACATGTTATTTCGGTGAAGACTGTCTTCCTGATCTCTTCGCAAACAAAAAGTCTTATTTCCAAGGGTTTATGTAGCTTGAATCTCAAAACACCATCAGTCCATCACAAGTGAATTTCAAACGTGGGCCGCGTGGCGGTGGCGCACATGACGCTATCCCAAGTATCAATGCGCGCTCGCTGCGTGGAGCATGCGCGGTATCGTGGCTACATGCGCCTGGGGGCTGGGTACGACACTGGCCAGAGGGGGCCTCTGCACTGGTGACGGCGCTATTTAGCCAAAATTTTTATTTTTAGTTTAATTTCCAGAACTATAGTTTGAACGAAAACTATAGTATTTTGCTGAAAGACTTTAGTTTTTTATTGAAAACTATAGTTTTGGATGGAAAACTATAGTTTCTGGCATGAAAAGTATGGTTTATTTTTGTAAGGGGTGGGCTTCACCGAACACCTAATGGCTTATGAGATTAGAAGAATAGAGAAGAAAGAAATTTGGACATATTCAGATTTACCTTCCCATGGAGTTTTAAATATTGTGGTGAAGTTATCAAAATATTATATTGTAGAGAAAGACACTGCCAGTGTTGAACTTGTTTAAATATGTGAGATTGATGTAAATATTTATGTAAATGCCCTATCGAAAATAAATTAGAATACATGCTATTTTTAATTATAATCATTATTATTGTTATTATTATACATTCATGAAAATGCTCAAACAAAGATACAAGTGAACTTTTATATAATTACATACCTTTTCAAAAAAGGTGTGTTCTGTCAACACGCCTTCGGATGCGTGATATTTTACACACCTTTTCAAATGAATATTAATTGTTATGTAATGACATATTGTTAAAAACTGTTTGCAAAATTCCATATTTTTATATAATAAACTTCAAAAGGAAAATATGAAAAGGTGTGTAAAATCATAAACATGTGTAATATGAAGGTGTGTAAAATTGCCAAGGTGTGTTAAACTAAAAAGGTGTGTTTTGGCTAAGGTGTGTTTTCACATTAAATTACACGCCTTTTCAAAGAAGGTGTGTTGTGACAACACGCCACCTGATGCGTGTTATTTTACACATCTTTTCAAATTACACGATGTGTAATTTAACACATCTAGGTGTGTAAAATTACACACCATTAACACAAAGGTGTGTTACTTAACACACAAAGGTGTGTTATTTAACACACCAGGTGTGTTCTTGGAAAAAGGGTGTGTAGTTGTGAGTCGAAGGTGTGTTGCTACTACACGCCTATGCGTGTAATTTAACACACCAGTTTTAAGAGTGAATGTGTTCATCCGACAAATTTGGATGATCAGTTGTTGTCGACTAATGGATGTCTAGATAAATAATCGGATGGGTTTGTTGGTCCTGGACGATATTTAACTTGAAAGGTATAGTCTTGTAGCCGTAAACACCATCTTTCAATTCTTGCAGATGGGCGCGATTTCGGATTTTGATAAATCAGTTCCAGTGGTTTATGATCTGTGATTAACGTACATTCATGTCCATATAAATAGAGGTGGAAATGTTCAATCCCATACACAATAGCAAGAGCTTCTCGTTCAATTTGAGAATACCGACTTTCAGTGTCTGTTAATGAACGACTCGCATATGCAATGACCTTTGTGTCGTCTTTGCCTTGTGTCGTTTGTGATAAAATAGGACCGAGACCAAACGGGGAAGCATCAACATGTAACTCTGTATATTTCGATTGATCAAAATATCCCATGACGGTATTCGTAGTAGCAAAGCTTTCAGGTTCTCGAACGCTTGTTGTTGTCGTGAAGTCCACTCCCATTTAACGTCTTCATGTGTGAGTAAGCGAAATGGAGCAGAGATTGTTGCTAAATTAGGGATAAAACGACCACAATAGCGAATCATCTCCAAAAAGGAACGTACTTCGGATGCATTTTGGGGTACTGGGGAATCCTTCACGGCTTGTAGCTTGCTTGAACTAGGTGAAATTCCTCGAGCTGAAAAGATGTAACCAAAAAATTCAAGTTGTTTCTGATCAAATTCACACTTGTCAAACCCGAACCTCAGGTTACGCTCTTTAGCAACGTGCAAAATGCGTTTAAGGCTTGATCATGTTCGTCCTGAGTTGTCCCAAAAACGATGATATCGTCACTGATATTTCGACAGCCATGAATCCCATTGAAGACGTTCTGAATCGTGTTTTGAAAAATTTCGCTCGCGCCGTTAGTTCCAAAATTTAAACGTTTGTATTGAAAGAGTCCCTTGTGTGTAGTGAACGTTGTAATGTACGTGGATTCTTTGTCAAGCTCTAACTGATGATATGCGGACGATAAGTCTAATTTGCTAAAGTGTCGAGCTCCATTTAAATCATGATTAAGTCGTCAATCGTGGGCTGAGGGTGGCGTTCTCTTGGAACTGCATTATTTGGCTGTCGCACGTCGACACACAATCGGATCTTTTCCGGGTTATTTGAAGGTCCTTGTGCAGGTTCTATTATGTCTCGCTTTTGGAGTCGATCCAATTCACTTTCAAGCTTATCTCGAATAGTAAATGGAATTCTTCTGGTGGGTTGCACGACTGGTTTCACATTTTCATTGATGTGTAGATGAACTTGAACATCAGTTAGTTTTCCTACGCCATGAAACACTTCATCATATTCGGAGATTACAGTTTTTAAACGTGGTGGTATCTTGTTGTGACTGGCCAGCTTACTGAAAGTAGTCGGTTTCTCTGCAGACTCTGTCTCTGGTTTCTGGACATGTTTGGCCTGAATCTTGTTAACATTCACTTCGATAAAGTTTAAGTCAATAGATGTTTGTCCACTAAGGAGGCATCCAGTTGCGTTTCGGACAACTACGATCTTGGCACTTGTAAACCTTTTCTTTGCCTCCAATACACATTGGCACTGTCCCAACACCTTTCTTTGACTTCAGTAAACGTATGTTTGGATTGTGCTTTTTAATTGTGATGAAGGTGTTTTCATCAATAATGTTAGCAGACGATCCACTGTCTATTTGGAAATGGACGTGAGAGTTTCCTAATTTGGGCTTGGTTGCTTCTTAGCGGTCTGTTTGTACAACGTAAACGCATAGTCAATGTCATCGTCACTTTCTGTAGTTTCCTCACTACTGCTGTTCTCGGGTGAAACTCTTGCATCTTTTTGTACAGCATTGGCGGAGCCTGTGTTATTTCTCTTTCCTGTAGACTTGCAGACACTGGCAAAATGGTTGTATTTGGAGCAGTTGTTACATTGTTGTCCTTCGGCGGGACACTTGGTTCTGTTATGGGGCCATGAATATCCCGCAGCGAAAACAACGTTTTCGAGCTGAAGGTTTTGGCGCCAATGGCGGGTCTGTGGGAATGTCAGGTTGCGTGTACTGTGTTCTGCCAGTGCCAGATGAATAAGAATTCGGATATTTCTGTTTGTTGAATTGGACTTTGTGGACAGCTTCATCGCAAGGTAGAATTGGTGAGTTTTGAGACTTCTCTTCGATGCCTTTGGCTTGTTTTTCCGTTTCGTGAAGTGTTCTCGCGTAGTCTATAACAGGCGTAATTTCTTATTTGTGGTTCCTAATTCTATCTGAGCTTTGATTTCTCTTTCTTTGTTGTCTCCAAACTCGCAATATTTTGAAGTGATCTGTAGTCGTGTATGGAATTCGTCGACTGTCTCGTGTGGTTCTTGCTTCAGATTTCGAAATTTGAATATTTCAAAGGAGACATTATTTTTCGGTGTGAAATATTGTGTAAGAGCGTCGCAGGCTTTGTTGAAATCATTATCTTCTCCTTTGCCCGGTAGAGTGTCGAATAAATCGTTGACCTCCTCTCCAATGTAATGTAGGAGGAGTGCTCGTTTGCGACCTTCGTCTGTCATCTTCATGGCGGTCATCAGGTTTTTGAACCTTTTCAAATATTTCTCCCAGCGTGTAGCTAAGTTCGTCTGATCTCGTAAGTTAAACTTGGGAAATGCTGGAAGTCCAGTAGCCATTGTTCAAACAATAACAGTTCAAAATATGTTAAATTATTTCACCATTCTCGTCGCCATTATAATACCTCGTGTTTATTCAGCCATCTTCATAAAACTACTACTGTACAGATCCTGTCACGTGACACATGCATACCTCAATGTCAATGTATATAAACATTATATCAACCTCGACCGTTAACACGACAAATTAGTGACGCGGCTACAAACTTTGCTACAAAACTGTGGCCTTAATACTTGCTAACACTCGGGGTGAGGGCAATCAGTTGTTCCAAAGACTCTTTTCAGTGTTTGTATCTTATTGACAAAACATAAATTATAAGCCATGTATACTCAAGCACAAACCCAAGGAGATCGTACTTCGAAGCTTATAAGGAAACAACTATAATTTATAAACATAAAATAACAATCAAAAGCAATTGTTTCACTCTACATTGCATGTGTTTGGATAATTATGAGGCGTTTGTTGTCGTTTAATTCTATTTTTTAGAACTATTTATGCCGTACCTTGTTTTGTCAATCAGCATACACTTCGAGATCCCCAACATATATACACGTCGGTTCGTCGACATGCGACAACATGCCGTTTTCATATAGCATCGTAAATGAAACATGAACAAACAAAATAAAATCTCGTGCATGGCAAGCACGCATGTTCCGTTTCATCGTGTCATCTAAATGGATCAACATAATAAAGGCTAAAAGAACAGCATGACACAAAGTCATCAACAACATCCACGAACTTCCTCTCGGCGGCGAGCCATGCAACTTCTTATATACTTCTAGTATATCTATTATTCTGGTAAACATAAAATAATTTTATACTTATTATGGGGAGTACTAACCGCTGGTTGAGAATAACTTAATTCCTGTCTGAGCGCATTCCCAGAGGTAAATCAAATCGTCTGGCGTTTGCCAAATAAAATATGTAGCCCAATTTTAGATAGGAAAGAGTTAAATAAAAAATACAATACGTCAGTCGTCAGACATATGCCAGGAAAAACAGGAAAGCACAAGCAAAGTGCTGAAAGTATTATTTGTTTATGTCAGCAGAAATAATTTCAGAAGGGAATCAACTCTAAAGACACAGACAAAAGACAGTTTACCAAGAAAAGACGTTACAAAACCGTAGGAGAAAACAACAAAAAATTACTTCCATACTGAACTACAAGGGACAGTTTAGTTGGCTAAACCACGAGTTTAAATCGGAAATCAAACAAACCCTCCATCTTATAATATAATCATTATAAAAATATAATCTACGTAATAATTTGGTCGTAGCGTATTATCATACCAAGCTCTCAAACGTGCCACATGTACTACATGTATACGTGTATGTAACTTGCAATCAGGCCAATTGTAAACTATGGCCTAATACAAATGTCGTTAAAAGTTCGTGCAGTACTTCCAGATTTTGGAAGTCGTCCTGATTGGCTATAGCCCGAAAAGCTCTATTCTGGTTGATTGATTGGTTTGTGTATGATTTGATTTGATTGTGATTGATTTGTTTATGAATTATGCTTTACATAATTAACAAAGCTCTAACGAATCTAGCGATTCAACGATGTTTAGTGAAGTTTAAAGAAAAAAATCTAAAGAAAGAACAGCGCGAATGTATAGAAAAAGTCCTGTTTAATGAGGATGTGCTAGCTGTACTCTCAACAGTTAATTACGGCAAGATTTTCACGCAAGACGTGGCCCCGTCGGCTTAATCGCCCATATTAATGAATTGTCTGACATTGGCTTGAGCCAAACATCATTTAGAATTTCTTACAATCGCATTTGATTCGAATCAGTGGGATCTACTCAGGGGTACTTCTGCAGCTCCATTGGCCAATTTAACTATTATTGATATGCGTGCGAATGTCGTCGCTGGATGTTGTGATTATATTATTGATCGTCATAATCGTTACATACACATGTTTTATAACTACGAAAATAATGTCTGAGCTTTCTGTAGCCCACTCAAAATAAATTGTTTAATTATTTAAAAGATTTTGCAGTGAACACTATTAACTGTAAACCAGCCAACATATAGCAACAGCAGAATAATATAACGTTAGCAGACGCTGACATAGCAAACATATACCACACAAATTCCTGAATCAAGAATGCACTTTGATACACATACTCATTCATAACTGTACTAGTTTAGTTAATTCTAGATACGTGTTTTTTAAACGGAGTAAATATTCGTGTTCGTGTGGTACTAATCTTGACGGAGTGGGCGGTAAGTCGGGGATTGAACCCATGTTGGCGTTTGGGATCATTACATACATATATATATATATATATATATATATATATATATATATATATATATATATATATATATGTAATGATCAACGTAGACCATGTCGGGGATCCGCGGGGTGATGGTGGTTAAAAGGGTACAAGTGCTTAAGATTTTACGTCAAAAACATCATGATTTTCGTTTGAGTTTGAGACTTTGTCACTTTGAGTACAAAAGTTGAGACGTATTCAAGGGAAAGACAAGACAAAGAAACAAGCGAACGAACGAAGGGAACAGCACTGGGCTAGAGCAATAGTCAGACGGTTTACAAGGAGAACTACAGTGTATATTAAAGCACGGTATATTAAGCGAGTTGAGGAAAACAAAACACAGCGTCTAAAATTACATCATAATTTATAGTCGAAGAAACGAAAAGAGCGTCTCGCAATATCAAGGCTAAACACAATGTATATTAAATGCCAGAAAACACAGCAAAAAGTATAGCACAAGAGAGAGAAAGACAGCGAAGAGAAAAACTTGAATTCAATAACACATTTGAGAAATGGATAGAGGCCGAAAATTAGGAGAAGGTACAGAGATATTTTTTAAAACATTTATTTATTAATAACAAAAGAAAATGTAAGGAATCGTTGTGTAGGAATTGTTGGTTGGCATACATGTACTGTACAATCATGTATTTGACATTTTTATACATTCACTGTACTGCACATTAATGTTTTGTATAGTCTTATTTCTAGATGTATGCATTTATTATAAATTCATATGAGTAATGCCTAGCTATTCCTCCCTGGAACAATGTCAGGCATTTGCAAACTTGTTATGCCTGGGAGTGGGGCATTTAAAAATGTTTACTGGGGACAGACATTTGTCTGCCCTAGGGCATTGCAGTTGTGTTGGGCATTTGCCAAAGCTGGAAAAATTCTGGTTTCCATAGTCACATACTTCCTGTGGTATAATAAGGCGATTAAACAGCAAGACAAATGGGTTGCCAAAAATATTGTATTTTGTGCAAATATAATTTATACTGGTATGCTACAATGGGAGGGGTGGAACTCCCATATATTGACTATACAGGGATGTGCCACTGGAAAGTGTATGATATATCATTTTTGCCATTTTTAGTTTGGAACAGGGTACCGGTGTAATAATTATCACACTTTTGATCTGGTGCAAGGTCTGTTCTTATATGCTGGCAGTTATTTAGGTGAGCACAAGGTACCCTATGTTTTCCTTTCTTTCAGTTTGGAACAGGGTACCATTTTTAGCCATTTTGTGTGAAAAAGGGTAAAAAAATACAATTCCTGGAGTAAACATGGTTTAAGGGTTCAGTGGTACTGATTTAGCTCAGGTTTTTGAAATTGACAACTTCCAAAAATACACTGTTTTAATAGGGGGCGGCTCGAAAAGTAACAATAGGCGCCTGCAGGTGCTCCGTCTAGAGGTTCTATAGGCATAGCTTTTCAAATGAATCAGTATTTGAAGAGAAATTTTACTGAGGTAAAAGTTGTCTTAATATACGGAAGTTTGTTACCACATTTACCAACACCGTTTCGGGAACGGACATGAGTTTCATCAGTATCATTTTAAGTCACGTCTATGGATCGTTTTCACACACGTGATCGGTGGCCCCGTTAGGGTGGTGAAACAATACGAAATATTTGAATAAAAATAGATTTAAATTCCTGTAGGATAAGGATTGTGCACCATTAATATGGCCACCATTTCATTGTTTCTGCCAATACGGCCGCCGTGACGTCAGATGAAAACCAAGAATAAATAGTTTTGTTTCGCCAGTGAGGGGATTTTTATGAGGAAGTTAGTCTTCCTCCTTATCTAGTTAGCTTGACAAAGGCGAGTTTCATCTTTATATTAGTGTACTGTATGTTGTTTATTGCCGAGTATCGTACTATTATTCTGAGTCCCTTACCTTGTAAGTCTCGGGTGCCTTGATCACAATTAAGTTTTGAAATTTATAAGTGTCTGAATTTTTACAAAAGTGAAATTCCTTCAGTATATATTTGTGTAGATTATAATGTAAATAAGAATGCAATACAGCACAGTAGTTGCAAACGCTACCGCATTTATACGTACTTGGTCAAAGTTTTTTAGTGCATTTTTAATGCGTCTCAAATTTCATCTAGTGTAAAGACGAGCATCAGACGAATTAAAAATCCGTACTTGTCAACAAGATGTGTTCACGTGTAACAAGCCTGTGAACAAGTTGTAACAATGGTCTTATTTCACCAAGTTGCTATCAGCTTGTTGTTGTCAACCATTAGCAACTAGCTAAGTTGAAAATCGTTGATCATGCAGACTTACTGGGACAATTTGTACCAAGTTTGAAGTAATGACTAACTGCATGCAATATGAGATATTGAACTGCTCCAAACTATCAGTAGCAATACAGTACCTGGCAATAGCTAAGGCAAACAAAATTTGGTAACTTAATTACACAACTCCAGAATGCATGAACGCCAGTTTAGGTTTGTTAGAACTTGTGCGTTTTTACGCGTGTATAGTGTACTGTAACCCTTTAACAGGCAATCGTACATTTTGTTCCCACTTATATATTTTACTCTGGCTAACGCCAGACGATTTTACTTGTCAACTCGGGACCTCTTGCAGAAACTTGCCTGTTATAAAGGGTTAATACAGAATTCAGCGTTTGGTATTAACCATTAAATAGACTGTCGCGCTGCAGGGATGCATTACCGTAACGGTTACCCTAAATTTCGACGACGTATATATATATATATCGTATTCTTTCGCAATTGCACCTAGCAATTCTGAAATTTTAAACACATTAGTTGGTGTTAATAACAAACAAATTAAATGTTTTACGTCCATACTTTGAAATAACCAGCTCCACTTGCATTTCAAAAGAAGACTTATCTGTATCTTATTCTATTTTACCGATACCTTGCACATACCTTTAATATGCCTTTGGATAATAGTGAATACTTCTATATTTCAGTATATTTCAACAACCAAAAAATAACACATCGGTAAGCGGTTTACAAGACAGCTGAATAATCCTAAACAAACAAAAAGCAGATCAATAAATAGAAACCTCATGTTTCCCGCAGAACCCAAAGTAACGGAATTTGAATAAATGTAAGTATTTTCCCAGCAAAGTTGGACAGTCTTATAAAATAAGGATATTATTCTTTAAGCATAGCCCCTGAAATTCTAAGTAAACTAACAAACAGTAACACAGATCTGTCTTTTTCCAATCCCTTTGAAATATTTTCAAAAGGTTAAGAATGCAATATGCTGGGTCATCTGATAATTATTTTAAAGATATAGTCACACACCCGTCTGGAAGCGGTAATCTAGGAGGAAATGAAAACCATACAATACTATATATACGTTACGAGAAGAAACACAACTGTATAAATAGCATCAAGATTGACCTTACCCAAACCAAAACTTCTTGGGGTTGACAAACGTTATGTATCACATAAGATTGCTATTTGCAATCAACTATACACGCAAAGAAATCGTCGTTGCTTGAACATGTTGTTAAAACATGTAACAGCACTGTTATGATGCGTGAACAACATTTTTGAACGAAAAAATAATAATGTTCAACAAGATTGTTCGTGGTTGTTGGAACTGCAAAACATTGTATTGAGAAACGGAGGGATATCGGTGTTGGCGCATATATAACTCTGGACCCACTTTCTTAGACTTTTTAGCATCTCACTCGATGTGACCAATAAAATATTTTCGTCGAAGTATGATATGGTCATTAATTTTTATGACTTGGGACTTGGCTGTCTGACCGTTTGTATTCAAGTTTCTAGGGTTAATCGGATCAATAGTTATCCATGCACCACGAGGTGGTTCCTTCTCTGATGTGTATAACTGACGCACGCCATGCAATTTCGCATTTACGCCCCTAAACATAACCCGATCCATTTAATTATGACTATGTGCACACAGTAACGTTTCCGAGCTTTTCGTATTGTTTATACTGTTCTAAAGGGAATCGAGAACAATCGGCTCATTACTTGGAACAATACGGAAACACTCGGTAACGTTACCGTGCACATATAGTCCAAGTATAAGCAAAATTTATATGCAAGCTGTAGCAGGTGCATTAAACGTACTACACTGAAGAAAAAATGTTGATCTGGCAAGTTGGTAAATCATAATTTAGAATAAGAACACAAGTATCAAATGCGCGCGAGGTGTTGACAAGAACAGCCGTGACGGCATATCGTAGACATTATTGCCGTAAACTACATAAATACTAGAGGTATGCGAATTCCAACCGAATCCAATCGGATTTCGGATAAACTTTTATACGTTCGGATTGGATTTTGTTCTTTTTTTCTCGGATCGGATCGGATTTTGTTCTTTTCTTCTCGGATAGGGACAGATTTTGTTCTGTTCTTATCGGATCGGATTTTGTACATTTTTACTCACATCAGATTCACTTAATTTTGTCATTGTTTTTGTCACAAAATTAACAAATTCACTAGTTGTATGCAATTATTTCATAAGATTATTGTATATTAGTTTTCTTAAATTTATTTGTTGATTGGTTTTCTTTTCGGAAAGTTCGCGCAACTATTGCAACATATATCCGCAGTGTTATAATTTTTTCGGATCGGATTTGAGCAGCTGTTTTCGGATCGAATCGGACTACGATTTTATAGCTTCGGATCTGATCGGATTCGGATTGACAGTTTAGACAAACCCTCGGATTTTTAAGAGATCAATCCGATCCGACGCACACCTCTAATAAATACGGCATTTTAGAACTCGATCGTCAAATATACATTAAGTGCTGTCATATCACTGTAAATACGGTATATATATATATATATATATATATATATATATATATATATATATATATATATATATATATGTAAATAATCACACATCACACCCATGATCTCATGATCTCATGATCAGGCCATCAAAGTGGAAAATTGGTTGCACAAAAACGCATTAAATTAAGCCATGTATAAATAGACCTCTTGCAGATGATGTCAAAACGGTGCATCTGGAAAATAATGAATGAAAATTCTATAGTTTATAAGCATTTGTCCTCCACCAAGGGAATAAGTGCCAGTTGTTCTATAAATTCAAAGGACTTCGAAGTAACAATAATTTTCACTTATGCCTTATGGAGTATACGGATAAATAGCTCGAAAAACTGAACAGAATCAGGAGTGTTGAGACTCAAAAGTCAAGAGATAAAATATCTGTTAACAAAATCCTAATTTGACCTAGACTATGGCAATGACAACTATTGTTTTGCAATCGAAAACAGCCGTTGGCGTTTGTTTACTTTACATGTTAAATTGACCAATCACAATTCTCGACCGTCAGCGGCCGAGAGTGATCAACATCACCAGGACTTGCAGGCAGGCTCTCCTTTCCTTTCTGCCTCAGTCCTCCAACGAGACCCTCTCCTTCCCTCAAGAAGCCTGCAACGCAGGCTAGTTATATAGAGTTGAGTCAAACTTGTCGATCACTTGTTTAGAAAGGCTTACTGTTTAAATAAACAGAATAGCCTATCGGTACAAAAAGTACTGTTATCAACAGGGTCCTGAAAAGTGATGTTATCGGTCTATAGTTCCTAATATTCTCCTGTATCCTCCGATCGGTCTATAGTTCTTAAGGCCTTTCTACACGGTACGATTGTCAGATACGATTGTCGATCATCGTGATGTATGTCATTCAGCGCCAATCGTGTAAACGACGTTTTTCGACATTCGCCATCGAATCATAAACAAGAATTGTCACGTACACAAAATTCCATACGCCAGAATGACAATCGTATACAACAATCGTATCATGTCGATAGGCCTTTACCTTCTTATCCTCCTTGACCATGTCGCAGGTATTGATTGTTCTAACTGTTAGAACAATCACGACCTGCGACATGGTCATTATACCTGCCAAGGGTTTCCTCAGAGGTAAATAAAATCATCTAGCGTTAGCCAGAATAAAATATACTAAGACTACGTTTACACAGTACCGGACGAATTCGGAACCGTGCAAGTTAAAAACTAGACCTGAATTTTTCAGGTCTCAAATTCGTCCGATTAACCGTACTCGAATTCGTCCGGTTTCGTGAAGCGTACAAATTCGAGTACGGTTCCGAATTCGTCCGGTACCGTGTAAACGGGGTCCAAAGACCAATTTGGACAAGAAAAAGTTGCCTATATTTCATGTTTGGGAATTTTACATATTCAAAATCTTCGGATTGTCCTGAGCAAAAATGTAATTATGTCGTCGTTCGGAAATTTCTTTTTCACGGTAATTAATGCTGCACCTATATTATTAAAATCGATAGGGAACTTCCGAGAACCTGATAGTTGTGTTTTTTTATTGAAAAGCGGTATTCACACTTTGCTACGTAAGTTCTTTTTTTAGTACATAAAAGATGATGTGCCAAATTTAGTTACACAATACTGATGTCTAGAGCCAAAACCTCTCAACCAAAGTCAACAGAGTCCAAAAGAGTTTGGCCAGTCAGAAGTGTCCGTATGTTGGCTGGCTCCCAATTTGAAAATATGCCACGTATAAAAACAATGAATAATGAGAACTGCGTGGGTTGTGATTTATGAAATTTAAAAGCCTAACACGATATACAGCTGGATACTACCCACGTTGGGATTGAACACCCTTCAACATTTCACTATAATGAAGATATTTATTCATATGAAACTTACTTGTATTTTCACTGTATGGAGTACCCCAGTTAACTTTAAGTCGCGTTGTAGTTGAAGAACAGCGATGAACAGGTTCGTTAAGAAAGAAAATGCTACACTATACAATCATGCAGTCTTTTTATAAGCTATACTACTTATTTTGATGCATTGTTGGACTGCACGCGTCTATTCTGTCCGATTATTCACGTACAGTGTATAGCGGATAAAGACTATAAATCGTGTTGTTATTACATTACAGTCTACCATACGTATAATTTTATTATACGTATATTTGCCGAATACAAGTGGTGTAAGAAGCCGTAAAAGTGCATTGTATAAAAAAAAAAACAGCACTGGCAATCAGTTTTCATAGAACCTCCTACCAACAAAAACATACTACTGTAATTAGACGCTTCTTGCGTTGTTCAATAGACAAAACTAAAATTAAGCAGCTGGCCCAATATTAAGAGAAAGCCTTCAAATATCGTTGAATTTTAAAATCTAAAATCTAACTGTCTTACCTAATTTTAATACCGTCGTTTGGAATATCAATTTGCCGTAAATTTCATGGACACAAATATATATCACACAAATACAACAGACATCAGTTCGTAAACATCGCATCGGAAACTGATTGGCTGTGTACATGCAATGATCTCATCATTATAGATAGAACTTGAAACCCAAGTTTTGGTCGGACATTAATTATTTATTGAAGAGAAACGCTGTGCAATACATAAAAAATGAATCATAAAATTTCAAAATTAAATGAATTAATGTCAAAATACACTAGTTTGAAGGGCCAATAAATACATGAAGAAATACAACTGACAAAAAGTAAAGAATGTGTATAGTCAAACCTCCCGTTGCGGACACCTCTCGTAAGCTTAGAAATTTGCTTACGCATGGTGCCATATTTTTGGGGGATATGACCAACAACTTTAACAGTTTCATCAACAGTGTTGGGATGATTACAAACTCCAGAGGCGTAGGTTTCTTTGGTTCGCGGTTGCCCACATTTGGTTGGGTTTATCGGTATTATACAATTGCTACAGCGTCCGAATCGATCATTTTTGTTTTCTTGTTCCCGCTTTACCTCAATCATATTCCTCTTCTGTTTTCGGTTCCCAAACTTCCATGAATTCATGGTAGCCACGTGTGTATTATTCTATTTTACAAGTGCGCTGGTTGACCTCAGTGAAGATACGGATGAAGAACGATTTCAATCTTTCTTTGAAAGAACGGAGGATCTTCTAGATTTTTCCTATTACAGGCAACGAGGAACTTTCTCAAGCTTTACTGCGTGCGTTAATGACATTTTAAGAGATATGCGTTTGGCAGGGCAGAAACAAACGAACATAACACATTTTTTAAGCCGTCTTAGTTTGTTCATTGTAGTCGTGTTATACATGTAGCTCTAAAACACTGTATTGAAGCTTGAAACGTGTAATCGAATCTATACTTAACTCGCTCCTGTCCGAATCGGGCTTAAGTATTTTATTCCGGCTAACGCCAGACGATTTTATTCACCTCTGCCTCTGGGGAAGCCCTTGGACAGCTTTGTTTACAAAGCGAATTGACGATATATTTTGCGTGAAAAAAACATTGTGTAATGTCTGAAAGTCAGTCGCCGATCTCATCTCGTTCTCCGAAGATCTCTTGTTTATGTATTATGTATAGGACGCACATGGACTTATTACAAAAGGAGTCACAATACATTAACTATTATCAATTATTATTATTATTATCAATTGAATATTAATGAACCTCTCATAAGCGGACACCTCCCGTAAGCGGACACCATTACTCGGGCTTACGGGAGGTTGGACTGTATTATAAAGAGTCAAATCTCTCACGCTGTGCAAAGATGATCACTAAAAGTTGATTTCTAGCTCAATTTGGCAAAATTAGCCAACACTTAATCACTGTTGATCTTTATTGTACATAAAAATTAATAAAAACGTAAATAAAAATTCCTTTTAGAGTTCAGCTCATCTCTGTCTATAGACAGACTTTTTGTGATTTTAGTGGGGTTATGCAATAACCCAGGTTAACAACTAAGTAACCGCGCGTCGCACAGGATAGACGCAATTACATGTAGCAAACAGCATGTGGAGCATGCTTGGAGACGGGCCGAGCTACTGCGCATCGCTCACTACGCTATAGCTCGACTTGCTGTCACACACAAGTTCGAGAGCTCTGCAAATTTCAAACCCCCACCATCCCTTCCTTCAATTCAAAAAGTGTTAGCTGTCCCGAGGGGGTGGTTAGCTCAAGATACCACCTCTTCTCGCTCCAGTCCAAGGCCCCCTCAGCCAACAGCTTGCACCTAACCAACCAACCAGGCGGGTAAATAAGGTGAACGAAGATTAACTAGGACTAAATTCTCATTAACCTCCAAAACAACCGCTTTCTTTTCTTTTTTAACTCTGGCATTCTTCCCCCAAAAATGTTTCAAAATTTAAACGTCTAGAATGGCTTTTCCCATCTTCTCTGAGTGAAATTATCACAATAACCGACAAGCTAAAGCATTTATTTTCAAGGTACATATCAATAAAAGGACAATCTGTTGAATACTGTACCTTAGTATGGCTGACTTTGTCCATTTTTGAAGACAGAAAATGGAATTTTGTGTGTTGTAATTATCATTTATCACTGTTGGCTTTTACAAAACATATACCTTATTCTGTGTTTCTACCTGTAGGAGTTTTATTTCACTATTAAAGCATTAATTACTGACTGTCTGGCTTAAGTTAAAAAGTTCTTTTGCCAATTGATAAAAATACAATTTTTCTTCCAGACCATTTCCAACAAATCACTAAATTTCCCAAATGGGGGGGGGGGGGCTGGGGGGTTAGGGATCCCCACACAATTGGGGCTGTAGTCCCCCCTGGTGCCACCCCTGATCAGAAGGAAAACCCACAGACATCCTATGCAGTAAAGGATTAACCAAGAGTGTGGTCATGAGAAAATATCACAGACTGATCTAGACAATATAGACCAAATGCAGCAGGTCTGATATTTTCCCACAATGACCAAGTTATCAACTTTTGTTTGTTTGTTTGTTTGTTTGTTTGTTTGTTTGTTTGTTTGTTTGTTTGTTTGTTTGTTTGTTTGTTTGTTTGTTTGTTTGTTTGTTTGTTTGTTTGTTTGTTTGTTTTAATTTATTACCAAATACACATAACCCCAATTGACTTGAATTGACTTCTTGGCTTACCTTTATTAAATAACATACCTTACATATACATATATGACATGGAATCCTCATTTTTAACGCGTTGTTGTTCTTGTAATTGCTTTTGAGATAGTAAAACTACATGCACTTTCAGATTGTTTACCATCCAACTCATACATGATTTACTGCTTAAGTTTACTGAACTTGCTAACTTTTGAGACTTTTCAAAGTTTCCATTCATTGTTGCTTTTTTTTAAACAAAAATACTAACAAAACTTGTAATTCAAACCATGCAGTACCAGAAAATAACAGACCAGCTTGTGATGCGTTGCTTCTCAGGCAATCAGAGCACACAATTTCACAAGAATTGACTTACAAGTGCCATACAATAAATTAAAGTAATTAACCATCAAATACAGTACAGGGCCTCTAGGTGTAGAAATGGGTTAATGACAATAGGAAAAGAAAGGAAAGGAAAAGACTGGGACTAATCATCCTTACTTGCAGCCAGTGCCAATACTGCTGCCAAACGTTTTGCGCATGTACAACATCCGAGTGCATCCTCAGAAAAAGAGCAGGAAAACACTGAAATATTTGGACTGGTCTGAGAGTCCAACACAAAAGTTAAAATTATAAGCAAACTACCAAAAAGATAAGGTAGGTAATTTGTGCATGGCTTCCTTGTCAATATTGTAACATATTCTGAATTTACCCCTTCGTAATTTTCTTTACTCTTTTTTTAAAACACAAATGAATAGTCGAGTCTTACTAGTCTTCACTGTCTGTCTGGTTGTTGTTGCCATGGCTAGTTCCCACTTCTCTTGCAATGTTTACTCAGCAAATTCATGCATGCACAAACGTTGGCAGCAGTGTTGCAAGTGGCTGAATTTCAAGGTGGCCATGTCAAGGCAATACTGTCAAATATTGTCTGGTATTAACGAAAATAACCAGTACCCATGCAGACAAGAAAAAGTTAAAACATAATGCAGTTGATCAACTTTTTATATATTAGTATTCTGACATGTATTACAATATTAAGGCTATTATTATTGTACGATATACACTCCTAAATCTACAGCATATTTAAACAAGAAGTTGCTTGTGGAAATGCTGTAACATATAAAAATATTCAGTTGTATTCAAACATTCTCAACCATGAATTTATTTTAGTATTTTACTCTGGCTATAATTGAACGCTTAGACGATTTTTTGGTTAAACAAAATTTTATATAAAATGATTTAATTTCTTTTCTGACTATATTGTAGTATAAAATACAATCCAAAAATAAACATCTTAAAAACTCAAGATTAGGACAAAATACTGTAGAACTAAAAAGTTGAAATGGTAATATTTTGATCATGATATATCTTTCTTATTACGCATGTATTAAAAATGACTGAAAATCCTATGGCTTCTATCCAAGAAAGCTTCCATGCATGTTTTTAAGATTGTTTTATTGAGATTTAGGTTGCCAAAGTCCTAAAGCAAGACACTAGTTAACTTAAAACAAGTAGCCCTATATAACATCATAAAGTTGAATACTGTATAATAAATGCAAATAAAGGGCGACTGGGCTAGTATAAATATTTCTCGATTCCGTACTTTATAGACGAAGTGCATAAATCAAATCAACTAAAATCGGGAGACACATCTCATTCTTTTTGACCTTATATCGTAGGTAAATAGCCCGACATATTCTGAACACAACTGGCTTTTGATCTCAAACGGGAATTTCCCTTGAAATGTCGAGTATGTCCGCATGCGTATGGCAAATCCCAAGAAAAATTGATGCGTTAAAAAAATGTTCTAACGTTTAACTACTGAGTAAAATATACCGAGCTATTCCTTACCTTTAACAATAGAAAAATGCTTTCAGGTCTTCGTACCACTTCGCTTTGCAATACGTACAGACACAGAATAGTAAGACAACCAGAAGTCCGACTCGAGTGAAAACTTGTCCGCATTTCTTCAGTGCGCATGCGCGATATTTTACGCCATCCTACGCCATCCTACGCGATCCTACGCAATGTTCTACGCCATCCTACGCAATCCTGGCAAGTTTCCCCGGCAGTTTTAACCTTCTTTTGAAGGTCCAAACTGCCGGGGGAACTTGCCAGGATGGCGTAGGATGGCGTAGGATGGCGTGGAATCAAGATGCGCGAGGCGACATGCGCGAGGACATAAACTTCAAAGGTTCCGACGCGAGTCGGACTTCTGGTTGTCTTTCTATTCTGTGGTACAGAGTTGCCAGATTGAAATTCGTAAAAATCGCAATGGTATGATAACAGAGGAGGTTGGACAACTGCCGCAAAGCATCATGGTCCTAACACTAAAATCGGTTCATTTGCATCTGACCGCATACGAGGAATGAACTCTGCTCGGTGGACTAGATGCACAAAAACTTTTGAAAACTCGTCACAGTTGATCCAGAATTGATAAATCTGATGACCAGAATCTGATGACGAGAACAATTCGTGATGACCATAGACAATTAATATGATCAGATTGTGCTTTATTTGGCGTATATTCGTGACAATGGCGTTATGGCGGATGGTCATTCAAGATAGTTTTTTTGGGGGTTTTTTTTGTTTGTTTTTTTGTTTTGTTTTGTTTTTGTTTTTTTACAAGCTTTGTCATAAATGACCGGTGATCTCCCTAAATATAAATATACATTATTTACAACACATTTTATCTACAAGACTGGACAACGGACGACACGAGTGACATTTAATACAGACAGTTTTAAACGTTTGCGGGACATCAATGTCATATATTTGTTCAGTCATGGTACGATAATAATTCAGTAAGTAGGATTTAAATTGACCAATAGAAACATCAGCTTCACGGGTATGTGATGGTAAACAATTGAAAATTCTTGGAGTTCTGTTGTAAAAGCTATTTTGATAAGTTAAAGTATTTACTCTCGGTACGTTTATTGCAATACAGTTATTTGAGTCACGCCTGGTTACACGATTACTTGATTTTATAGTTATATATTGGTTGTTTCTTTTCATTGCCTTGAAAAAGTACACTAAGTCCAGGTACTCATAACAGTAGCACAAGGGAAGTAACCCTGTTATTAACAGTCGGTCTTTGTAACAGGTTTCTGATCGAAACGGCAACGACAGGATGAATCTTGTTGCACGTCGTTGAACCTTTTCGATGTCAAGGATTGATGAAACAGATTGAGGCGACCAGACTTGCGAGCTGTACGCGAAGTGACTTCGTACCAACGTCTTGTATAGTGTGCAACGGACTCGAGGATCATGCATGTCGATGGAGGATCTTCTTACAAACCCCAGCATCCTGTTGGCTTTCGCACATACAGCTGAAACTTGGTGGTTCCATTTGAGATTCGGGGTGATCAAAATTCAAAACTCCGAGGTCTTTTTGCACAGCTCGCTTACTAATGACTGAGGTGTTGGTAAGATCATCATTGGTCAGGTGGTAACATGACTGCACAGGGTTTAGATTTCGTGTCACCGTAAGAACACCACATTTGGATTGGTTTAGGTTCATACGCCACATTCGACACCACTGGTTGATTCCATCAAGATCGCATTGAAGATGTTTAGCGTCCTCCGTTGTTCCTATGGTACGATAACACTTGGTGTCATCAGCAAACAGTGCTACGGACGATGCAGTGGTCTTTTCAGGTAGATCGTTCACGTACATAAGAAACAATAAAGGACCAAGAATTGAACCCTGAGGAACACCTGATAGTACTGGTATTGGTCGCGATGTCTTTCCCAGAACGGTGACTTTCTGAAAACGGTCAGGTAGGTAATTTTGAAGCCAGTTAAACAACTTTCCACAAACTCCAAAGTTACGTAGTTTTTTTAGTAGAAGCTGGTGATCAACCCTGTCGAAGGCTTTAGCAAAATCAAGATAGAGGATGTCAGTTTGGACTCTTTTGTCTCAGTAGCGACTCGTCGATCTCATGTAGAACTTGTAGCAATTGTGATGTTGTTGACTTTCCCCTGAGGAATCCAAATTGGAGGTTATACCATTGACATGATACATGGTTGATCAGTTGGCCGTAAATACAACGTTCGAAGACTTTTGATACAATGGGGAGTAAAGATATGGGTCGATAATTTGAGACTTCGTTCTTTTGACCACCTTTAGGAATCGGTATTATATTAGAGACCTTCCATTCCGCTGGGACTCTCCCGGTACTTAAGCTTTTGTTGAAGACATCACTAAGCGATGAGGAAATATAGGGTGCAAATCGAGCGAGAGAAGAATGCGTCTAACGTCATCAGGAGAAATGTAGATATCACTAATCAATCACACGATGCGGTGGTCGAAACTGGATGATCATTATAATCTTCTTGGGAAAAGGGTGGATTAAACATAGAATAGAAGAAGTTGTTTAAAAGGTTTGCAACGTCCTGGGGATTTTCAGCTGTGATAGTTCCTTCATCACACTTCCAGGTCATTTTGCTCGGTACGCTGGATGTATTTGACACGGATTTAAACAACGACCAAAATCTCTTTGTGTTAGATTTCATTAAACTAGGCAAACTCTGGAAGAATTCTTTTCGCTTTCGCGACAGAAGAGATTTACAGGAACGACGAAGGTCTCGAAAGTTTTCCCAGAGGTTGATGCGAGAGCTCTTTTTCGCTTTTCTTCTGGCGGTTTCTTTTTTGTTCAACAGGTGGCGGATTTCATTGTCAAGCCAAGGCGGAGATTTGCGTTTTTTCATAACTTTAGTCGGGATATGACGATGCACATCATCCATAAAACGATCGCACCAACGTTGCCAGTCCTTGTCAATATCTCCAGGGTTACTATTTAGGTTGAAGTTGAGGGAAAATTTGTCAGGATTATTACTGTCAATTTCATCTGAAACTATTGATGGCGAGAGGTCGATTGATGAAAGAGTTTTGAATAAACTCTCCCAATCTGCCGAACGGTAATCTAGAACAGTACGCGTATCACAGGAAGATAACTTGACAAATACGTTAAATTCAAAAAACAGAAGATTATGGTCGCTGAAGACGTCCATTGATTTAGGTTATATACACGACATATCAGTAACAGATTCAGGAATGTTCGTAAGGATTAGATCAAGAATGTTGTTTAATCTCGTCGGATACGGGTTAACTTGTTCAAGAAAAAAATCGTATATTAGATCCCGAAATTCTACAGAGCTGGCTGAAACAGTCTGGCTGGGGGTAGCATCCGAGTTCCAATTCAATTCAGGAAAATTAAGGTCTCCAGTTATGATTATCTTTTCATATTTTTCAGCGACTTGTAAAAACGACTCAAAAAGACTAAGCCATTCGACAAGATCACAGTTCGGTGGCCTGTAGCAAACGCACAGAAGACATTTCTTTGGTCCTCGAGTTTCAAGTTCAACAGCTACGATTTCCAAGCGATCAGACCAACTCCCCGAAGTAACTCTGTTGGACTCTATTTCTTTACGCAATGCTAACAATACACCGCCCCCACGTTTGTTGGATGGACGATCTTTTCTGATGATGTTGTAATCAGAAGGCAATATTTCATCATTATTCACACTGTCATTAAGCCATGTTTCTGTGACCGATATAACATCCAAGTTTTCAGCGTAAACAAGGTCTTGAAACGATCTTAGGTTGCTTGTAAATGTTCCATCTTCTCGCTTGTTGACGCTTCGGAGACTTTGTACATTGAATGATAAGAAACGTTGACCTTTCGACAGAGGACCTGGGTGGTAGCAATATCGCCAGCGAGTAAGATAAGAAGGACAACGTGTAATGACTTTTTCTTGATCTGAAATTGTAAGCCGTAGCGGAGATTGATGGCAAAAGTTGATTTCCTCAACATGTTATCGCGAGTTGAAGTCCATAGAAAGCACAATCTATCAGGTAGTGTAGATAGTTGTGAAGAAATAGAAATATTCTGAGGAATAGTTTTGGTGTTGAGATGAATAATTTCAGGTTTCGACCTTATTGATAACCAGAAAGTTAAAATAAGAAAAAACAACCATCCAGCTGCTGTATTAAACGTATTCTGACGTGTTTTTAAATTCATTTTGCTAATTTTAGTTCCGATTAGCTCTAGTTAGTTCAAAATTGGCTCCAAATTGTTTTCAAGGACTACTCAAGTTCCTTCGGATTCGACGCATTTTGTTACAAATAATCGAACAAATCAGAAACGAATTATATATTTACAGCAAAGAAGGATTTGGTTGTGCTGTGCAACGTGTGATTCGTTACAACTGGAGAAAAGCGTGAGGTGAGAAATCAACATAAATTTGTTGTTTAGTGGTTAATGATTTCCCTCTCAAAGTTTCCCATAATTTCTAACCTTGTGAGGCATTTTCCATGGTTTAATGTTTTGCAGTATTACTGTAAACTTCTAATTGTTGTGTGTACCAATTATCTGGATCAATTAGTTACAACTATCATCCTTGTTGGGGGCTTTTCCAATTGTTTTAACAAACACTCTTGTTTCCTTTTACTTACTGCACTTGTATCCCAAATTTTATAAAATTGTGAATAAAGCTAGCTTAAAATTTATTATTCAATAACAATCTTGTATTTTTCTTTGTATTAAGGTGAATTCAAAATTGAAATAATTTATTAGATTGCCTCCAGAATCTATTGATAAATTTGGTATATAACTGGTCAAATGTTCAAATATTTCTATTTTAATTCTTTGAACGTTTTCATGGCGATAAAGTAATATAAATAAGTTTTGTGGAAACACCACGTAAACTATTTCTTTGCTAAGCTTTCGGCCTGTTGACTCAGGCCTTCATCAGAGCAATGACAACAAGTTGTTGGCTCACGTCATTTATAAACTAAGCAACTGATCAATTAAATCACGTAAGAATACAATGGCGTATCACGTTAATTTTATTAATTAGAAAACAAAATCAAGAATGTTCTCCGAATAGGGCACGCCACGTGCTATTTAATGGCTGTCCCTCCTGAGAAATAGTGTGATGTTTGGCGATCTCAATGGATTCTCTAGTTCTTCGCGTGAAGTATTGCTTGTCGCTGGCTAAGAGTGATGACTCTTCCCACTTAACACGATGGTCATACGTCCAAGCGTGTTTGGCAACAGCAGACTTTTCTTGTTGCGCTTTTATGCAAGATGTCTTGTGTTCCTTCAGGCGAGTTGAGAGATTCCTTCCCGTTTCTCCGATGTACACCAAGCCACACTCACAAGGAATGCGATACACTCCAGGCTTAGATAAGCTATCCACTTCATCTTTATGTGTGAAAAGTACCTTGAACAATTTGTGTTGACTACTGTGAAATACCTTCATACCAATGAAGGCCTGAGTCAACAGGCCGAAAGCTTAGCAAAGAAATAGTTTACGTGGTGTTTCCACAAAACTTATTTATATTTCTATTTTATCAAATAAAGTGTATTTCCTGTATGTATCCTCAATATATATGTAAATAAGAAACTTGAATAAAATTAAAATAGTTTGTCTCAATATTGATCTTGGTTACTTCTAAAGCACTACTGTATTGACACTGATACAGGTGCATTCAATTGGGGCATATTTTTGCAGTGAAGCAAACCCCCCCCCCCCCCCCCCCCTGCCAAGAAAACATCAACTTTGGCACATTTAGAGAAGGCATTAGAAAAGTTACTGTATTAAGGTAGACATGTGAATGAACTATAAGACAGACAAAGTCCAAGCCCAAGGGTGTCTGTCTTAGACAGAGTTCACTGTTTATCAGGATGTACATGCAGTAGCACTCAAAAGCAAGGGGATGAATAATATGCAGGCATTCAATTAGGCTTTGAGACCCAGCATTTGCAATTAGATTGTATAATAATATGCGAGATAATACAGTACTTCTGTGTTAAAATTTTATTAGTTATGTCCACAATTATTATGCATTGCCTTATGTAATTATACAACATGACAACATGCAAAACTTCAAACTACATATTATTTTAATGTTATTTGGTAAAAAAGAATCCATCAATTTATCATTGTAAAAATCCTGTTGAGATTGGTGCTCGTGCCCGGGCACAGTCTGAAATATGCCACCAAAGTAAGTTATTCCTACACTAACATCTGTGCTGTATCTCTTCACTTCCTGTAAAAAATAGGATGTGAGATGGAATTATTAACCCTTTCATGTCTTAAGAGTTGACTATACAGCCAATGCCTAACTATTGTATTCACTTCATGGGTATACAAACCAAGGGGTAGACACAGGGGCACATGCCACCACCCCCACCCCACTTGGTTAGAGTCCCCCTTTTGCAACAAAACCCCCCTTTATTAGAAGACATGTGCCTCAAGGGTCGTTTTAAAGCTCTGCCCTGAAACAAGGTACACTTCACCCACCCCATCAGCTTGCTTCCCATCTGATGCAGTTGAAATGGGACCACTTGGGCAAAAGGAATAATATATATTTGTATACTGAAAAATAATATGAACAACAAATTATAACCAATTAGCAATAATAAGCAAAAATACTACAACTACAGTACAATATATTATTGACAATAACAATGACCAACAATAATCCACACATCAATTTTAATATTAAATCATACTGCTGTCCTGGAACACAATGTTATTTAATATATAAAAAAATATCTATACATATCAGTTCTGTATACAGATATAGCAGATCTTTAAGAAAGTTCAGTACATTCTGTTACAATTCCAAATGTATGAACTATGAAGGTCTGACATGTATACAACTTTTGCAGAATGATGGTGTTTTATACAGCGAGGTCAAGCGTTTTAGACCATAAAAACAGACAAATGCAGGGCCTCTTTTAACATAGAGACTGGGGGGGACATGGCCCCCCCAGCCCCCTTAGTGTCCCCCCCAGTCGGCAATTTTGTCCCCCCCAGTAGAATGTCCCTTTTCATATTTTTTGGTGTGAAAATAACTCCCAAAGTCAATATTGGACAACATAATTAATCCTTATTCCAGTATTCCTTTCGCAGAATCTCTGCTATTCCTTTGCCTTCCCTTTCTGGACAATGAAAAATAGAAAAATAGTTAAATAGGAAATTTCGATCTGCAAAGGAAATTATTTTTCAAAGTGGGACTGGGAACGAAAGTGGGAACATCGGGATTTTTGGGGGAATCTCGGGATATTCGGGAAGCTTAGTTGGGAATTTCAAAAACATAATTTACATCAAAATTTACATGCAAATTGCTTGCCTTTGTTTGTACTATTGGTATTAAAAATGCCGTATGCAAATAAAAGAAAAGCGAATATTGAAAAACTGTTAAAACAAGAAGCGAGTAAATGCAAAAAGGTATCGGATTTCTTCACAAAGAACGAAAATGCAAGAACATCGTCATCGACATCGTGCGATACAAACGTTGAGAAGGAGTCAGAACAATTATTAAATATGGCGCCAATTGAAGTGGAAAGCGAAGTACAAGGCACTGCAGCTACTGGAGGCACTGACCAAGGAGAACCTCGTAAAGACAATGAACTGAATGAAGTGGATTTTGATATTCGAAATTCAGATAGGGAAGGTAATGTTCAATTTGTTCATACACGGGCTCCTTCGAATAATATTCCAAGCAATACTACACCCTCGACCTTACCGTCAACAAGCTCTGCAAATATAAACAGCATTACATTGGTTACAACAAGTGACGTTGGTTTGCCAATAAGCACAGCAAACACATCGTCAACGCAAATGACTACTGAAACCACTACTGAGTATTACAGAGGCTACCCATTAAACCTAAAAGCACTTCTAGGAAAATTTGGAGATGGTGTACTATCTCAATATTATGAACGAAGTAGAGTTTCAACGCAGAATCGCCAGAAAGCTAGGGTTTTTGTCAAGTGTTGCATCTGTGGTGAATTCGAAGAGGAAGCAAAGCGCTTTTCAGCTAATGGTAGAGTGTACATGGCACAAGGTGTGCGTTGTGATGGGAAGAAAAAGATACAAGATGTAATTGATCATCTACTGGGGCCTTCACATAGAGCAGCTCAAGAAAAGAAACAGCTATCCAAATTGTGGAATGCCAAAGACAAACGTCACCCATTTATTAACTTGGCAACAAAAAGTGATCCAACAGTTTTGAAGACCTTGACTGAAATGGCAGTAGAGGTCTATAATGACAGTAAATCTTTGACTTTAGCTGCCTGGTCATGGCCAGGTAGATCTCTTGCTAATTTACATGCACAACAACAGTTTAGGTCTTTGACTGACAGTGACAACGTACAAAGTTTTACCCCGTTTAAACCAAGTGGAGAGGAACTTCATTATAGGGATCCAATGCATTATGCAGAAATGTTGGAGATAATAGGAGATACAGAGAGAAAGCACCTTAGAGAAGAACTCCAGAACTGTATTTGTTTTGCTGCACAAATGGATGGTTCTGTCGATGCTAGGCAACAAGATAAGAAATTTATATTTGTTCGATTCAATACACCCGAGGACCCTCTTTCTATTAAGACAAGATTTGCAAGTGCAAGGGAAAGTACCAAGCGTGGTGCTGAAGGTTTGTGTTCTGCCATGACAAACTGTTTTGATGACATGGGCCTTTCTAAAGAATATTTGCAGTCAAAATTTGTTGGGATGAGCACCGATGGAGAGTCTGCAAACACTGGTAAGGATTCTGGACTGTGGGCTAGAGTTGAAAATTATGTTGGTCGTTCAACAAGAAATATCTGGTGTGCATGTCACCGATCAGACTTAGCAATGGAAGATGTGATGAGGTAATAATAATAATAAATTAATAATAATAAAATAATGATTACAATATTTAATTAGGAAGTCCACTCACAAAAGAGATTTTAAGTGAAGCCCTGAGCAAAAAAAGATAAAAAAATAAATTATAAGGCTATATTAATGTTAACCTTTATAATGTCTTAGGTTGGTACCTGAACTGAAAATCTGGCTTTCCAATGTAACGGGAGTAGCTACTTATTACCGCACATCAGGCCTAAGGACTAAGGAGTTGAAGACCATAAAACCAGACATGAGAAGTTTTCCTCCTCATCACGAGGTAAGGTTTGCTCAACATCTTGTTCAACTTTGTGAAGCGATACTATTCAATTTAGATGGATGTTTAAAGCACTGGCAAAAGATTTGTGATGCTCCTCCTCGAGAATATAATACCAAGGAGGTATCGTCTGCAAAAGGATTTTTAAAGTTGTGGCAACAAACAGGAGTGCAAGCATGGCTAACTGCTGTTATGGTGGACACATGCTGTATCTTCAGATATATTGAAAAAGAAGCCCAGAAGCCTGGCATTATCATTCCTGATATCTTGAAGTACAGAGATATTGCCTTGCAAAAACTTGATATAATGCAAACAGAGCCATATCCAGGTAAAATATTCAAAGTTAGTAAGTTACTTTGTTTATAGAAAACAAATTGAACTCACTCTTATTTGAGTTATTTCTTTAACAAAGGTGTATTATTCATTACATTGTATATTATTTTACTGCACATAGGTGGGCAAGAGGAGTTATTAACAAAGAAGATTGCAGAACTGCATCCAGAGAATGATGAAGCAGTGGATAATACACCAAGAAGGACACACAACACCAATGTGACAACGTTTCGTAGAGGAAAACAACCTATCAGGCAAGAGGTTATTGATTCTTCAAGGAATTTTCTCCAGGTAAAATGAGATAAATAGGTAATCTCATATCTGTTTAGCAATCATGTCACACCATATAAAGTTTTTAATTACTATTACCTATATTTTTTATGTATATCATTATCATGTTTAGGCCAGGCTCGACGAGGAACAAACAGAAATTGTAACAACCATTATCAACTTGACCTCAGCAAAACGTGCAATTGAATTCATCAACATTGCATTACCTCAACTTGAATCAAGTGGAATCAGTGATAAACAAGCATTTATTGATGCAGTTTTAGAAGATTTTGCGGAAATGCTTCCTGATCCACATATTCCTGCAAGAGACTATGGCGTGAGACTCTACCAAATGCTAAGGGGCAGCAAACAACCTGTGACCAAGTTTTTGTCAGGATTTTGTGTTCTCTGCCCTCACAGTATGACGGTGGAAAGATGTGTGTCAACGTACAACATGTTATTCTCCAACCTGAGAATGGCCACATCTGAAAAAACACTGAATGATAGGCTATTGATTCACTGGAATGGAGTGCCAACATCTCAGTTTGACCCCAGGCCTATGGTGCAAGAATTTCTACAGAAAAAACAGAGGCGAATGAATCTTCCTAATATGAGTTCATATGCGGAACGTGACTTCGTAAAGAAGTTTTTTAAATCGGACTGCTGATTGATAGATTACATGTATATAGTTGTATACTGTATAGATGAGTTTCACTAGCTGCCTGGCAATTATATATAAGTGAGAAAAAGGTGTGTTGACATTATTTTCTGAATTTGACCATCATCTGCTGCCCTATAGCGAAACCCATATTTAAGCTAGTAGCCGCAATTTTATAGACTTTAGTGGATTTTTTTCAGGTCCCCTTTTCACGTTATTTTTGGTCCCTTGGGAAAGATGTCCCACCCAGTTACATATCCTTAAAAGAGGCCCTGGACAAATGCCGATTTTTACTCTTTAATATTTGTCCACCAGTCATTCTACACTTATTCTAAAGAATAAAGCTCTAAGTATTGGGAAACTTCCAAAATTCTTTTGAAGAAAACAAGGTTTCAGTGACGAAACGCTCTCTTAATTTATTAGGCGCCATCTTGGCAAATGCCGAAATACCTTGGTCGGTTCAACGGCGAATATCTCGAAAACGGTGAGCGGGTCACCAGGGGTCGTCCAGATAGAATCAAAGATGGGACATTTCTGCAACTTATTACCCAAAAATTAGAGAATTCGAACCATTGGAATTCGAGATTTTTTGCTTTGAAAATTGTTGAGAAACCGGAAGTGGGGTCCTCGCTTAGCGACGACACGACCTACATAAAACGATCAAAACAAAGTAGAAAAATACATTTACCTTGAAAATGCTGCAGATATGGATAGTCCAACAATATATATCAAGAAAAAATTGAATAACAATAGCGTAATATTCAGCATTTCCAATGCAAAATTTTCATTTCGAGAACGATGAGAAAATGAAGTCAATTCATTGGTCGAGGAATTCACGTGACAATCACGTTACAGCTGTCTGGCCTCCTCTGGTATGATAACGATATCCCAATTTCCCAAGACTCCTAAAATCCAAGGAAGCGAATAACAGGGCCTGGAAACGAACAGTTTATCCGATGTGTTAAAGTTCAACGCATTCTCGTCCCCAGAGCCTCTCCCGTGCTGGCGCGCGGAAAAGGCTCTGTAATCATCGCGATCTGATTGGTTGTTCAAATTCAAAGGCCAATATATAACGGAGCTTAATGAATGTTTATAAATAAACAGTATTTGAGACACGAAATCTGACAACGAAGCATAATTCTAATATAGTTCTAATCTGAACAATTAAATCGAACGTTTTTCAAAGCATTCCGCTTATATAATTAAATCAAACACAGAAGACAGACAGCAATTTGAAACCGATAGGCAATAGACAGTACACTGCAGGATGTTTGTGCATGGTACATATTAAGAATCTCATTGAAATATACATGTCAAATATAAACGAACGGTGCAAAAAATTAAAGAGAACTACCTTCACTAAAAGAAGCCGTAAATACGAAGAAATTCCGACACGGCTCTATTGCCAAGCTCTGAAGCGAACTCGTAAACTTTAATGTATTTTGCTTCTTCGAACGGAATCTACCACAATCAGAATTGTTCCAAAGTTAAACGAGTCAATACGACAGAATCGAAAACGAAAGGAAAATTATATTCCAAACAACTGTCGATCATCTCGTGTCCAACTCCCAAACCGCGAACTTAAACGCATGCGCTTTAGAAAGAACACCAAAGAATCTTGGTGTTCCGGTTTTGGATTCTCCCAGAGCCTTTTCCGCGCGCCAGCACGGGAGAGGCTCTGGGGACGAGAATGAGTTCAACGTAAACCATTCTCGTACCCAGACCCTCGCGCTCCCCGCTGGCGGGAAACTCTGGATCTCTGCGTCGGAATCCCGACGCAGTGACGTCGGCGCATTCCAAACATTCCAAACTCTCGTGCAGACTCGTGGTATAAACGGCTTGTCATTTGCCCTCCTTTCAACAAATCTCGTGTATAAATCTCGTGTAAATCGTATCGTATGTTCGTATCCTTCATGCATCGCGAGGTAAACGAAGCTATGCGTTTGGAAAGAACGGGATAATCTAGTTTAGTGTTAAAGAGAGAACAGAAAGATGCCATAATTAACAGCCATCGTTCGACGTTCGTGGAGTCGAAGACATCACAGCTGTATTGCCAAGCGAATTTGGCAAATTCAATATTTATCAGTTTCTTCCCCTGGTGTTTGATTAGTCTAGAATCTAAAACGAGGAACATCAGCCCACTCTGGGAAGAAAGTGTTTTGGTCAACTCAGTTTTAAACGTACTCATCGAAGACCAACTGGCGAAACGAAAGAATATGGGATTGAAGGCTGTTGTTTTGAGAGACGATCGCAACATGATAAATATTAGTTAGTTTATAGTATTATATTTTCGAACTTAAATGTGGTGTATTGCTGTTATTTGATTTGTCAAATTATATCAAACGTACGTTTATGGCAAACAGAGTGTAGATTGTGAAATTCTTATTTTGTTGAATTTGTTTGAATTCTTTTCATTGTTTCGTAAAGCCAATCAGAACGCTCATATTCCCAGAGATTCCCAGAGCCACTTCACGCATCAGCGCGTGGGTCTGGGTACGAGAATGCGTACAAACGCTAAACGGAACATTTTATTGACCTTTATTAACATACAGTATTTATGATTATTATACAACTGCATTAAAAACTGTCCAAATAACGCTTAAACCATTCGTCGCTTAAACCATGCGATGAACTCATATTTATATTTATATTACCCGAATGGATGGTTGGGTAACCGGTGGGCTGCCGACGTGATTTTTTCTTAGTTGGCTCTACAGTGCTTGGAGTTAGATCAGGGAAACTGGTCCCGCTGAACCTGATCGTATCACCGTCGGCAGGCACCTGTACCCTTCAAACATCAGTAAGTTTCGTACTGTACTGATGGAGAGAAAATAAAGGTTGCGATACACTGTGCACCATAGGCCAATGGGTGGGATGGTGGGTGAGAACAGTTGTCCACTCTGCGATAACTCGTGCGTTTGCGAGAATGTGCTTGAGCCTTTCATGTAATACGAGCTTAGCCAGGCTATCACGTGCTGTCAACGTGCACACCATACATGCCCAGCTGCGTTCCAAGCATTAGAACCCAGGACCACTTGCGTCCCCGCTCCTGTGGTTTAACCTTGGTTATTTCATAACCCCATTTAAACCATTCGTCGTTTAAATGCGATGAACTCATATTTATATTTTTTATACTTACCCGAATGGATGGTTGGGTAACCGGTGGACTGCCGACGTGATTTTTTCTTAGTTGGCTCGACAGTGCTTGGAGTTAGATCAGGGAAACTGGTCCCGCTGAACCTGATCGTATCACCAAGCTGGGGTCTCATGCATGAGATCTCAGCCTCCAAGCACTTTTTCATGACTATCTGGATACCCACCATTACCACCATCCAGCGGTTGCCTCATCGGCATTCTTTTGGCCCATCTGCGCGGAAGGGTTCATTGGACCCATTCTGGATTGCATGGGAGGGTTCACTGGACCCATTGCTGATGCGTTATATAGTGGGTTCATTGGACCCCTTGCTGATTGCGTTGGTGGGTTCATTGGACCCATTGCTGATTGCGTTATTGGGTTCATTGGACCCATTGCTGATTGCGTTAGTGGGTTCATTGGACCATTGCTGGTTGCCGGTTAGTGGGTTCATTGGACCCATTGCTAATTGCGTTAGTGGGTTCATTGGACCCATTGCTGATTGCGTTAGTGGGTTCATTGGACCCATTGCTGATTGCGTTAGTGGGTTCATTGGACCCCTTGCTGATTGCGTTAGTGGGTTCACTGGACCCCTTGCTGATTGCGTTAGTGGGTTCACTGGACCCATTGCTGATTGCGTTAGTGGGTTCACTGGACCCATTGCTGATTGCGTTAGTGGGTTCACTGGACCCATTGCTGATTGCGTTAGTGGGTTCATTGGACCCATTGCTGATTGCGTTAGTGGGTTCACTTGGACCCATTGCTGATTGCGTTAGTGGGTTCATTGGACCCATTGCTGATTGCGTTAGTGGGTTCATCGGACCCATTGCTGATTGCGTTAGTGGGTGCATTGGACCCATTGCTGATTGCGTTAGTGGGTGCATTGGACCCATTGCTGATTGCGTCAGTGGGTGCATTGGACGCACTGTTGATTGCGTTGGATGGTTCATTGGACCTTAACTTGTCCACGTAAATTAAAGAAGTAAATACTCCGCTAACGAACCAAACTATACTATTACTCACTGGGTGGGCCGAATTTTGCGCTCGGACGCCAAGGGGAACGTAAAGGAGTCATAGATTGAGGCACAACAAGTTAACTATGTTTATAACGTAATGTGTTTTAACAAGAAAATAAACAAGAAAGAAGCTAAAGAGACGTCAGTTAGAAGATTACCGTAGAATTATCGTGTCAGCACCGACGGAACATTATCCAAAATATGTGCCGGTGTTTGAATGTACAGTTGATAAGCATTACTTTCCCAACGTCCCAGGGTTTTGATAAGGTGGTCCGGAATCCCCGCCAGCGCGGTAGTTGTGGCTGCCCCAATTCTGAAGCTGTGTCCCGAGAAAGTTCCTTTGAGGCCTGCTCGGTTCGTTGTGCTCTGTAGCCATCTGGATAAAATTGTTCTAGTCAGAGGTTTACCGTCCCGTTGGATAAAGAGGAGGCCTGCCGCATTCCCTCTGGCGTGGAGGTACTGGAGTACTACTCTCACCGCGCAGATTGAGGAGCCAGATGCTGCCAGGCGAAGTGTAACCCCTTTGCGGAACGGGTCGGTTTTGGATGCTTTTATCTTCACCATCATGTGGTTAGGTGAAATGTGTCGATTTACTGAAACGTCGTCGATACTTAGGTGGTAATCTTTGTTGAAGAAACAGCACGTGGGCGTGGTGAATTCCCCACACCGAAGGAAACCGAAAAAACCAAGACAGCAGGCTGCCCAAAACAATATATCGTCATACCGCGTCAGTTCTAGTTGTGACCGTAGTGTTCTCAGTACATCTATCGTCACTGGAAGTCTGCTGATGTTGAATTTCCATGGGTGCGTTTGATGCCTCGAAGCACTCTTTCCAATCTTAGACAATTTTCCAATGGGTTACGGAACCCTTGCTCAATGTGTAGAGACCTCACGCCGGCTAGATATACCTTGATGGAGTTTGCATGTATAGACCCGGCCAAGTGTGTGGCGAATAACATTAAAGTCCATTCTGATGGGCATGGAAATCCTGATGGTGATAGCTGGTTAGTTCGGTAGCAGAAGTCAGTGAACCGTTTCTGAGCAGTAGAATATGTTCGTGGTCTAGCAGCAGCTGTGGACCGGCGACTGGAGTGGGAGACGCTGACGGAGCCAGGCGGAAGAATTCCTGCAATCGAAAGCGAGACAGTGCATCAGCGATAGCATTTTGTTTCCCAGGTACATGTACAGCACTCACGGTGAAGTTAAAACGGGCGGTAATAAGAAACAGATAACGGACCAAATGCATAATGTTATACTCCCGTGACGAGCCAGTACGTAGCACGGCTACTACGCTTTCATTATCGCACTGGAATTGCACCCTTTTTTGCTGCCACGATGGCCCCCATATCGCACACGCACTTCCTGCGTTGCCACAGTTGGATTAGGCTACGAAGTTCCGCCAGTTTGTCCACCGGTAGGCGCGCGCATAGTTTCACAGAATCTAGCTCGATTCCTAGAAATACAAGACATGTTGTAGGTCCGATACATTTTTCCGGGGCTAACGGAATGCCTAAGCGAGCACATGTGTCGTTAATCTTCGCTAAATTAGTAGCACACTGAACACTGTTGGCAGGACCAAGCGTAAAATAATCGTGTACAAGATCCTGTATTGAATAGTTATTTCGCAGTAACCATTGCAGCATGTCTGCAAACGAATTGAAAATGAATGGGGCCGATCGAAGGCCAAATGGAAGAACTAAATCGACATAGAATTTTCCGCGCCATTTCATTCCAAGCAGAAATCGATGCTGTGGATGAACAGGTATTATGCGGTAGGCACTCTTAATGTCTAGTTTGGCCATCAGAGCGCCTTTGCCCATTTGCATGATTAATTTTATGGCGTCGTCGACTTTGCAGTATTGCGTTTGACACACATTTGGATCAATGCCATCATTAACACTGTTTCCTTCGGGGAAGGACAAGTCCAGGATAAGGCGCCACGCGTTGGCAGCAGATTTCTTGGGAATAACACCGAAGCGACTGACGTGAAGGTTTGCGATCGGAGGTTTATCGAAGGGCCCTGCAATGCGACCAAGCTGCGATTCCTTAGCGAGATAGTTATCGATTACGTCTGGGTGAGTAAGAGCGGATTTACAATTAGCGTTTGCTGGTTTCAAGTTTGACTCGTTATTGAAAAATAAAGAAAAACCGTGCCGAAGGCCCTCCGTTATAAAACGGACCTTTTCCCGGTCCGGGTGCGAGGATAGTTCAAGTGCGAATTGTTCCACCTGGATTGGTGACACTAACGAAACATGTGAGAGAACATTAACTGACTTAAGAAAAAATTCGTTTTGAGGTAGGTTTGGACATCTAGCGTCGAGCTGTAATGCGGCGACGTGGTGAACTGGAGCGGTGACGTTTTGGTTGGCGGTAGGCGTGTTGGCGCGCTTGCTGTTGAGGGCAATCGATACGGCGGTGTGCACCGGCGCAACCATTGGTGTCACAGAGATGTTGGTAATTGCAGACACCGTATCTGCTTGAACACTGGCAGGGGCGGATTTAGGATTTTAGAAATGTCAGTCAAAGATGTGGTCCACATATCTAGGAGGGTCCGGGGGCATGCCCCCCCGGAAAATTTTTGAAATTTGGGTCTCTAAAATGGCATTTCCCGTGATCTGACAGCATATTTGAGCCAACTTTGTTAAGTTTTAAAGCATATTTTTAATAGCACATTTTATCATTTTTACAAAAGATTTTCATTTAAACTGAGAAAATTACATATATTTACAAACCTAATTAAAATATTAGTTAGCTGAACGAGACAGGCGCGAACACCCATGCTTTAAAAAAATTAACTATTCAATGTATCAAAGACCTTGTCATAGCCTGTTATTTAGTGTGTAATTTTTTCCATAAATTAGGGGAGAAAATCTGATAAACAGTAGATGTATATATATATAATTATTGGTCTCATAACCTCATTGTATTGTAGTATAAAAAATTGGCTGTTTCGCTCTATGTCAGAGCTCATCAGCATGCCTAGGAAACACGTCAAACACAAGTAACATGTTGCAGTCAGTGAATCCAACATGGACAGCCGGACAAACACACAAGTGAAGGTCCAAGGGTTTGAAATCAGAGTTTTCCTTCTCCTAGGTGGGCTGCCTTCCATGGCTGATGAGCCCCACCTACCCAGAGTCGTCTGGTTTTCAGGCACCAGATACTCGCCTCCTACACCTCAACCCAAACAGACAATGTCTGATTGGGAGAAGCTTTTATTGATGACTATAATGGGACATTTCCTGAACATAGAGGAGCTCAACTCTCTACATCATCCCAGTCATCCTAAAACCCAAAACTAATCTAAGCCCAGCTACACTCTCCAGAAAAACATGTAAATTTAAGCAATTAAAGTAAGGTATTAAATGAAGAAACTACAAGAAATCTTGCAACAACTACATGTAATTGTTATATTTATATTGTTACTCCTCTGAAAGCAGATTTTTAAGTTAATTTAAGATAATTAATTTATTAAGATAATTAAGAGGCAAATTAGAAACAAAATCCAAATATCAAATGGGGAGCACAGGTGGCGTGTGCTGTTAGCACACTGCCTCTCACCAAAAGTTAAGCCTGGTTAGACAGGGTTAGTACTTGGATGGGTGACTGCTTGGGAATGGCCCCGTTGTTGGGTTTCAACTCATGTGAGTAGAGTTGTAGTTGATCTCTCCTGTGCTTCAAGGGTTTTTCGCCGGGTTCTCCGGTTTTTCTCCCTCCATAAAATCAACACCTAAACATCTCAGCTGTGACCTGTGGTCTGAACTGTGTCGATGGCAGCTCCATTTGATATGCCTCGACACAGCCATGTTGATCTGTGTCCTTCACAATTCAGCCACTCACTAGCTGCAAGTAAGGATGATTAGTCACCCAGGGTATTAAGTCACAAGGGTATTGTTACCTACCAATACCAACGAAATTGAGCTGTAAAGACAGTTGCCAGTAGCTTCAGATCTAAACAAATATTTAAAACCAATATTAAACGCCTGAGTAATTGATTTGTGATATGTTCGATCTGTTAATAAAATAAAATTATATGTTATCTACCTACTAAACCTGACTTTACCCGAGGTCATATTTCACGACCACGCGGTTAAAATACATGTATATCTTCATCAGAGCAAGATTAACAAATAGTTGAAAAGTAAACAGTATTCATTTCAAAATCATGAAAAGAAAGGTCCGATAAAATTTAAAGTCGGACTAAACCTTGCCTTAAGAATCAATTCATTGATCCTTCATTCCAAATTCACATACAAGAGCTGCTGGTTGGCAAGCGTGAAATATGCTAATGCCGCCATGCTGAATAATATTATGTCTGAACTCTGAACTCAGACTTCACTAGGACGCAAAATGATATTATAGTACGATATTGAAACTGGACAAAAACACATGTATTCGACACTAGACTGTTTGTAGATTTGAAATGAAACAAGACGACCTTAACTTACCTTACAGCAGTGCATGACCAGTTTCCTTTCTTCGTTGGTTTGGCATGCTTGGGAATAAATGACTCCGCGCCAAAATTCCTGCTCAAGAAGCTCGAAATGCTTCCAATCGCGTTTAAATTTTCCTCGCTTGAAAGAAATCGGCGATCGTGTAAACTTGATGACAAATCATCGTAGATTGTTCGAAGTATGTCTTCATCGTTGCTGTTAAAAGCAGCTAAAACCCGTTCGAAAACGCTTGCCACAGAACTCATGACTGAAACACAGAAGCTTCGATCAGTTCCATGTACTCAGCTGACTCAGCAATGGTGCAGATCCAGCAAAACGCTTGATATCAACGCGAGAGCCAATCAGGTTTGAGGCAAATCCAGCAAAAAAGTGGTTGCCATGGTGCAGATCCAGCAAAGCCCTTGAAATCAACGCGAGAGCCAATCAGGTTTGAGGCAAATCCAGCTAAAAAGTGGTTGCCATGCAGATCCAGCAAAACTTTCAAAGCGAACGCTGACCACCGGTCATCTCTGCTCGGTGTTTGCTTGACTCGCAAACTAAGATAAAAGCGAATTTGAAACCCAATCTCTCCAAAGAACTCTTGAGATTAAAATATTGTCTGATTGCGCAATTATTCTTGTGATTTTTTACGTCAGTCGCGTGACTGGTCTGATGTATGCTAAATCCGCCCCTGAGACTGGCCCTGGTTCCATGATCGACAGATTTGGGGCAGTCGTGCAATGCTGAGCGCTTCTTTACCGGTGGAGCGAAAGGACGTCTGACCGCGGTTGAGAAGCATGCCCGCAGTGTGGTAGTTGTAGAGATCTGTCCGCATGATACTCCAATCTGTCAGACCATTTGCAGCCGCGTCCTGTCTGAAGGCTTTGTCGTAGTGCAGCCAGGAAAGGCCCCCAAAACGCCGAGATGTGCGCAAAATCAAAGACATGTACGGCAGGAGGTCTCGCGATCGGTCGGGATAGCAGGCTGTAACTACTGACAAAAAACTGACAAAACATTCTACCCAGGTAACAATATCCGAGATTTCCCTGCGTCGCTTTCTAGAATATGGTAACGTGGGAATAATAACGGATCCCGCCACCGTGCTGAATTGGAATTGTTCGGAGTGATCGTCCAAGTTCTTGGGGATCAACTCCGCCATGTCGATATACTGCCCTGTCAAAATTTTTTCTACCAGTTGGCGGGAATAGGTGTATGCCCAGGCCCCAGCGCGAGCGGGGCTACTATGCCGGTATTAGTATCGCCTATACCGGGGTTTGTTCCTGGTACGGTACGTTGCCCTTCTACGTTGAACGTGACATCTTCGCTTGTTTCTTGGGTCGTGGCATTACCAGGCAAGTTATTTGCGAGTGGAACAAATGGTGGGGCAGAAATTGAATTAATGTTCACAGTACCTGATGTGGAACCGGCGTTGGAGTCCAACACAGTCGCTGCGGAGATGCCAGGCGCTGTTGACGATAGCGTTGAACCGCGCAAAGCTCTGATCGCTGGATTGGAGAAACGGGGAATAGTACCTCGACGTTCCAGAAGACGTATTTGACCCACGGAGTGAATGGGCGCTGCGTTGCGTTGCGTTGTTACGTTGACCTCGCCAACAGGATGTTCGACTATGACTTTGAGACAATGCTTGTGAGATCATATTCTGAACGGCGGTGATAAACTCCGGAGAGTTTAACTGAAGGGCCACTGCTTGGCTATCTTGTCGCCCTGAATTGCTGACGTTTTCCATGAAACTTGTGGAGGGGCCTCCCTCTTGAATTAGACCAGGGTACCTTTGCCAAAGGGCAGAATATTTGAATAAAAAATAATAATCAACCAAGCAAAAGTCAAAAACATTCTTAGCATAGATAGGTGCCAACCCATCTCAAATGAAGTTTAGTAAACTCACTAGTGCGTTGGTGGCTGAGCGGTAAGTTCGGTTTCTGACTAGGGTTAAAGGTTGAATAGCTTGTTCATATATGTTACACTGTGGCAGTCATCTTGAATCTTGAACAAGGTCTGGTGACACAGAAAAATTCCAAACCATTCGGTCGCACTAATCGGCGTCTCTATTTTCTGCAGAGGCTTCTTTGTTTTCCGGGTATTAAAGGCATAGGCGCACGTGCAATCAAAAAGCGCGCAGGCAACGACGGGAAAAGACGAGTTAGCCATGGCCATAGCCTGGTATGTTCGTGAGGAAGCGAACATATTTGTCAGCGGTACTTCACGAAAAGCTCTACAGAGGAAAAGTGCGCGAGAAGTGATGTTCACAGTGGAAAGGAACCCACCAAAATTATGCGCGCGTAACACTAGTAACTCGCCAATTGACAATCAATTGGCCTATTCACATTCCTGTTTACTGAATAGCGACACCAATTTAAAAGTGCAGTACATTGTGGTCTGTCTTGACTGCGTTAGTAGTGTAGAGACCCAATAACGATAGATTTATTATTTTTATAAAAAAGGGTTTTTTCCTCCTTTTTCTCGAATAGCCTTTTGCTAAGTCACTGCAGTAGAGAAACATGTACTGTATAAATTTGATTATTGATAAATATTAATTATTGTATATTATTCGCACTAGAGCAACGTTCTTGACAGATTAAGGTATATTTATTGGTGTTAACTGCCCACAAAACTCGGTTAAACTGTGAATTGAGATGCGTATTTTCCTAAAACCATAATCAAAATTTCAATTAAAATGGTTACTCTTGGAATACTTGACGGGGGATTGTTGAAAACTGTGATAAAAACAAATGGCTAAGTTACCGTTCATGCAATTTTGGCTTACGTTTCAGGTAACACTGAGTGTTACAGAAAAAATGTCTATATATTTCTATGTTAGTAGTGTTTTTAGCTTGAATTCGGAAACTTTTTTTTAAACTCAGAGAAAAACTCTGAGCTCGATCCAAACGCGAACACTGGAACTCAAATAGTAGACCGAGCTAGGTTGCTTTTATACCTGCCAAACGTTTGCGCATGCGTAAATTTGCAAGATAAACCATACAAGAGATGTGGGAAATAGCCGTGGCAACAACAACCAGACAGTGAAGACTAAGTAAGACTCGGCTATTCATTTGTCTTTTAAGAAAAGGGGAATGAAAATTACGAATTGGGCATTTCAGAATGTGTTAGAATATTGACAAAGAAGCCATGCCAAATTACCTACCTTAACTTTTTGGTGGTGTGCTTGACATTTTAACTTTAATTTTAGAGCGTCCGGCTGGCATTATATTCTAAACCAGAAATAGATCAGCGCATTTCAAATTTTGGAGGTATACGTTTCGATTGTTTCCTCAAAATTGAAACGACTCACTTTGTTTCGTTTTCATAGGTTTTTTCATCATAATCAGGATGGAAGCTATACACAGGCTCGAAGAACTTTGTACGGACATGGTGAGAAAAGAACAAGACAAAATGGATCAACACTTGAATGGTCAAGAATTGCCTGCAAGAGAGATACGTTTAATCCAATTTATTTCAGCCCATTGTTCAGGTATGATTAAGTGTCTTGGTACGAGACGTTTTTAGAGCGAACAATATATAAAATGATATATAGATCTTCTTGATGTTTCATAAGAAATAAACTTACGTTATTTTTTATAATTAATTGTTTAAAAAATTATTTCGAAAAACAAAAACAAATAATTTTAGGCCAGGCTGATTTTATGTCACGAAAATCCGCTTATTATACGACTATTTGAGAAATGCAGAATGATATAACAAATCAGAATTGCCTTCATTTTTCTGTAAATATAACACACAGGACAGTCTAACTGTTTTTTTGCAGTCATAGAAAGATTTTCGTGACTTGAAATTAGCCCGGTAACCGGGCGAGCCCGCCTTATATGAACAGCCTCCTATAGTTGAACGAATTGTACTGAAAAATCGTGAGAAAACTCCTATTGAATTTTCTGCCCGCTATCTATATATCCGTGACAACCATGACAAATTAGCGCTCAGAAAGGTATAACTAAATTTCTTACCCGTAAGACGGGGTCTATGTTCGAGAGCTGCTTATCTAAAGAAGTAAATTAAGGTGCCCCTAACCTTGAAATTTTTTATTGTCTTATTTGGAAGAACTTTTAAAATGATAAACTAACTTCTTTGGAAGATTTTTGGCTTTTTCACTTGTTTTTGAGATATCTCATTTTGTTTGATATAATGACTTATCGAAGAAGTTTGTGTATCTCTTTCATTCTCGAACGAAATCCTTTAAAATCGAGAAGTTTGGTGTTGTGGGAGAAACACGCACACATGTTATTCATACTTTAGTGTTTTTATTTGATGAACGCAAAGATATATAACATTCTCTGATAAGTCATTGTGCATGTGTGACGTAATTCCAGACATTTGCATATCAAACAAAATGAAATATCTCAAAAACAAAGCGAAAAAGCGAAAATCTTCCAAAGAAGTTAGTTTATCATTTTAAAAGTTCTTCCAAATAAGACAATAAAAAATTTCGAGGTTAGGGGCACTTTAAATGCCATAGTCCAAACAACAGAACTTATTAGAACACTTAAAGTGCATATGAAACGAAAATTAAGTTTGTCTTATTTGAAAGAGCACTTCAAATGATAGAGTAACATCTTTTGAAGTTTTCCGTTTCCTTGCTTTGTTCTTGAAATATTTCAGTTTGTTTGATATGCAAATTAAACATTTTAACGTCACATGTCATGTGCATAATGAGTTATTGAAAAAAGTTATATATCTTTGCTATTATCAAACCAAAATAATTCGAGGGAAGCATGTGCGTGTGTTTCGCCCAGAACACTAAACATGTAGATTTTCAAGTGATTATATTTGACAATAGCAAAGATATATAACGTTTTTCGATAACTCATTATGCAGGTGTGACGTCGGAACATGCGCATTTAAATCAAACAAACTGAAATATCTCAACAACGAAGCAAAGAAACCGAAAAAAACTGCAAAAGATGTTACTCTATCATTTTAAGTGTTCTTTCAAATAAGACAAACTTAATTTTCGTTTCATAGGCACTTTAACAGCCTTTTAAATTCCGTGGTGGATTTTTCTTTAGTGACGAAAAGTGACGAGTAAAATAGTCTGGCGAATGCCAGGGTAAAATACATATAGAAACTTGATCATGAGAGTCTAATGCCGCCTAGAAAAAGTTCAAATTACCTTGTTATACCCTATGTTATACCAGGATCATTGCGAGTCAGAAAACTGAAATTAAAGATCGATACCAAGGTTTAGTTATTTTTATTGCAGCCCCGGTCCATTATCATATCTTTATTATTTCGGTTCTCTGATGGCCGGGATCTTGACGGCTAGATGTAAAGTAGTGGCTCCACCTATCATAGGTGCATTAGGCATGGGGGGGGGGGGGGCCAATTGCCCACCCAAAATATTTGAAAAAGGAGAATTCGGGCACTTTATGCTCTGAATTTCGGGCAATTTCGATATGATATTCTGTGAAATGTTTAAACAAAATTCATACGTTAAACTAAGACTGAAAAATACTACTTATAAATCAATAGATCGTTTTCATCTGACGTCACGGCGGCCATATTGGTGTACCAAAACAATGAATTGGCGTGTACCATCTTTATCCTATGGGAATTTAACTCTATTCTTATTCAAATATTTCGTATTGTTTTATCATCCCAATGGGGTCACCGATCACGTGAGTGCAAACGATCTATATTTAACCCTAAGTTTTTTTGGACAAAAATCCCCCCCCCCCCCCCCAAAAAAAGAGAATTGGGCTGCTACGCCTATACCAGGCCCTATTAAAATTTGTCAGCTTCGCAATTTGTAAGCGCGGGCAGGGAAATTAGACGCGCCAAAATTCACACAGGCTATGACGTATATACGTACCACCAGAGGTATTATCTCTACATAAAATTCCATTGCGCTTCTTTCTCGTTTGGAACGCACTAACTGCTGGTATTTGTCCAAAATATCCCTTTGTTTTGTTTCAATACCTTTTTCCTATAAAGACAAGCCATATTTCCATCAACCAAATTTTCTTTCTATTCCTATCTTCCAGTGTGACATGCCTAGCTGCGGTCCCAGAGCTTTGCTAAACTTTTCATTTATATTCAAAATCCCACCTTGGAATTTTGTGACAAACTTAAATTTGTCATCCTTCACTACAAGCCCCTTCACCCATTGCAGTTAGTACTATAGCTATGTTTCTTCCGTATAATTTCAGTTATATTGCCTACCCCACTGTACTGCTTGCACTATACTCCGTCACCGATAGTACTGTGTATATTCCAAGAGATGTTGGACAGTCTTATCGCAGAAACATTTTTCATTTTTTCAGTCTATTGACATTTATCTTTTGATTTTTACTATGATATTTGCAGATAATCAGACGGTTTTGAACGTGTATGACCAACCCGACCACGACCTTCTTGATTGTCGCCAACAGCCTTCCAAGGACAGATTACGAGATGGTTCACAACAAGAAAAAAGATACCCTACCTTAATATTTACGATTTCCCCTCCCGAAGAAAACCAAGAATACAAAGAGTTGGATTCTTTTTATAGAAAACTAAGAACGAATTCGTTTGTGGGATTAACATTGCACAATATAGACAACGACGTTCCTACATTCTTGGTGATTGAACCGGTTCATGCTATACTTAAGCTGTACACAGCTGCATCTCCTACATTAGTTGAAATTCAAGGTTTGTCTGATATAGAGAGTGCACGCTCAGTTAAAAGAATCTTGAGTGAAAACATGAAAGAAGACAAATGGTTTAAACTTGAACCACGTGGGCTAACCAAGAAGTCTATTTTACTTTCCAAGACTCGTGAAAACTACAAATGCAACAAGTTCAGCATGGTAGCAAAAAATGTTTTAATAGCACATTTTGGACGTAATTGTACAAAACAAAATAATTTACGATCCGTTGGTGTACAGTACGAAACAATTCGCACCGTGTCCACATCCACCACTGAAAATAGTCGTCCAGCTACTGGTCAGATAGCACACAAAAACAATGGTGACCAAGGGACTGCAAAGAAAGCTCCATCAACCGTAGAGAATCGTGACCAAGTAACTAGCAGGAAAGCTCCATCTACCATAGAGAATGAGGACACTAACCAAGTGACTGGCAAGAGAGCCGCATCTACCGTAGAGAATAGTAGCCAAGCAATTGGTAAGAGAGCCACATCTACCGTGGAGAATGGTAGCCAAGCAACTAGTAAGAGAGCTACATCTACCGTAGAGAATGGTAACCAAGTGACTGGCAGGAAAGCTCCATCAGCTGTAGAGAATGGCAACCAAGTAACTAGCAAGAAAGCTTCATCTACCGTAAAAAATGGCGACCAAGTAACTGGCAAGAGAGGTCCATCTACCCGCGTAGAAAATTTTAACCAAGTGACAGGAAAGAGAGCCACATATACAGTACAGAATAGTAGCCACGCAATTGGTAAGAGAGCTACATCTACCGTTCAGAATGGTGGCCAAGTGACTGGCAAAAGAGCTTCTTCAACTGTAAAGAATAGTGACCAAGTGACTGGCAATAAAGCGCCATCTACTGTAGGAAATGGTAACCAAGTGACTGGCAAGAGAGGTCCATCTACCGTAGAAAATGGTGATCAAGTGACAGGTAAGAGAGCCACATCTACAGTACAGAATGGTAGCCAAGCAACTGGTAAGAGAGCTACATCTACCGTTCAGAATGGTGGCCAAGTGACTGGCAAAAGAGCTTCTTCAACTGTAAAGAATAGTAGTGACCAAGTGACTGGCAATAAAGCGCCATCTACTGTAGGAAATGATAACCAAGTGACTGGCAAGAGAGGTCCATCTACCCGCGTAGAAAATTGTAACCAAGTGACAGGAAAGAAAGCCACATCTACAGTACAGAATGGTAGCCAAACAATTGGTAAGAGAGCTACATCTACCGTTGAAAATGGTGGCCAAGTGACTGGCAAGAGAGCTTCCTCAACTGTAAAGAATAGTGACGAAGTGACTGGCAAAAGAGATCTATTTACTGTAGACGATGGTGACCAAGTTACTGGCAAGAAAACTCAATCAACCGCAGAAAATGGTGACCAAAGGACTGGTAAGAAAGCTCAATCAACCATAGGGAACAGTGGCCAAGTGACTGGCAAGAAATCTTCATCTACCGTAGAAAATGGTGTCCAATTAGCAACTGTCAAGAAAGCTTCATCTACCGTGGAGGATAGTGAAAAATTACTGACTCGCAAAAAAGCTCCATCAGCTGTAGAGAATGACAATCAAGTAACTGGCAAGAGAGCTCCATCAACTGTAGAGAATGGTATCCAAGTGACTGGCAAGAAAGCTTCATCAACTGTAGAGAATGGCGACCAAGTAACTGGCAAGAGAGCTCCATCTAAGAAGGCTCTATCTACCGTAGAAAATGGTAACCAAGTGACTGGCAAGAGAGCTTCATCTACCATAAAGAATGGTAACCAGGTGACTGGCAAGAGAGCCACATCTACCATGGAGAATAGTAACCAAGTGACTGGCAATAAAGCTCCATCAATCGTAGACCGCAATGGTAACCAAGTGACTGACAAGAGAGATTCATTTACCGTAGAGAATGTTGACAAAGTGACTGTCAAGAGAGATCCATCTACCAGCGGCGTAGAAAATGATAACCGCCAAGTGATTGGCAAGAGAGCTACATCCACCATTGAGAATGGTGGCCAAGTGACTGGCAAGAGAGCTTCCTCAACTGTAAAGAATAGTGACGAAGTGACTGGCAAAAGATATATATTTACTGTAGAAGATGGTGACCAAGTGACTGGCAAGAAAACTCAATCAACCGCAGAAAATGGTGACCGGATGACTGGTAAGAAAGCTCAATCAACCGTAGGGAACAGTGGCCAAGCGACTGGTAAGACATCTTCATCTACCGTAGAAAATAGTGTCCAATTAGTAACTGTCAAGAAAGCTCCATCTATCGTGGAGAATGGTGACGAATTAGTGACTCGCAAGAAAGCTCCATCAACCGTAGAGAATGGCGTCCAAGTAACTGGCAAGAGAGCTCGATCTACCCTAGAGAATGGTAACCAAGTGACTGGCAAGAGAGCCACATCTGCCTTGGAGAATGATAGCCTGCAAGCAACTAATAAGAGAGCTTCATCTACCGTAGATAATGGTAACCAAGTGACTGTCAAGAGAGGTCCATCTACCCGCGTAAAGAATGGCAAGCAAGTGACTAGCAAGAGAGGTCCATCTACCCGCGCAGAGAATAGTGACCACGTGACTGACAAGAGAGTTCCATCTACCATAAAGAATGGTAATCAAGTGACTGGAAAGAGAGGTCCATCTACCCGCGAAGAGAATGGTAACCAAGTGACTGGCAAGAAAGCTCAAGCAACCGTGGAGAAGGGCCACCAAGTAACTGGCAATAACGCACCATCTACCGTAAAAAATGGCGACCAAGTGACTGGCAAGAGAGATTCATCTACTGTAGAGAATTGTGACAAAGTGACTGTCAAGAGAGGTCCATCTACTCGCGTAGAGAATGGTAACCAAGTGAATGACAAGAGAGCGCTAGCTTCGTCTACCCGCACAGAGAATGGTGACCACGTGACTGGCGAGAGAGCTCCATCTACCGTAGAGAATGGTAACCAAGTGATTAGCAAGAGAGCTACATCTACCCGCGTAGAGAATGGTAACCACGTGACTGGCAAGAGCAATTTATCTACCGTAGAGAATTGTGACCAAGTGACTGACAAGAGAGTTCCATCTATCGTAAAGAATGGTAACCAAATGACTGGAAAGAGAGCCACATTTACCGTAGAGAATGGTAGCCAAGCAACTGGTGAGAGAGCTAAATCTACCCTAGAGAATGGTGACCAAGCGACTAGTAAGAGAAGCACGTCTACTGTAGACGGTGCTGACCAAGCGACGACTGGTAAGAGAGCTCGATCTACTGCAGAGAACGGTAACCACACGACTAGTGAGAAAGCCCGATCTACTGCAAAAAATCACGGTGACCAAGCGACTCGTAAGAGAACGCTATCTACGGCAAAGAATGGCAACCAAGCGACTGGTAAGAAAACCTTATCTACTGCAGACAATGGTCATCAGCCGACTGGTGGGAATGACTATCGAGTTATTCGTAAGAAACCGTTGTACACCATTAACGAGAGTGCTGGACAGGTCGTTCCAAAGCAATCTAAATCCATTACTAGAAATCGTGGGCAGTCGGTTCCTAAGGAACGCATACCCATCAATGGAAGTCGTCGACAAGTTGCTAAGCAACCCACACAAAACGATCGTCGACAAGTTGTTCCAGGAATCCCAAGCTCATCCTCAAGATTGTTCAGAGCAAGACAACAGGAAACAGGACGAAGAAATTTTATCAGTTTATCACATATGCCTACAACACCTGTGGAGAGGGGTTACTATTACAAGTATTGGTTGCTAGTTCTCACAATTGCCAACTTGTTGAAACGTGGCAATAATGTGGCTAGGTTTAAAGATTGGGCAAGACAGTTCCATGTGGGAATGGATAAAGACGTCGTTGGTATATTATTAGAGCTCGACCAACGGCAAGTCATCAGCGCATTGGACTTTGGACCATTGAAGATATTCTTGGGAAGAATCGGAAGAAGAGGTCTTCTCCAGTTGATTGACCAGTTTCTGTTGGGCAATTATACCATGCTATACAGTATTAATTTCAACAGAGTCCTTGGAAATAGTGATGAACAACCAGGTAAACGTTTAAAAAGTGTTCTTTATTATAAGTAATTGCATGGCATGCATTGAGGATTATTAATGATTATAACTATGATCAAGTCGGTTTTCTTTGATGTACCGCGGTTTATATACAGGTTATAAACCTCCCAACTTATATAAACCTCGCAATAACAATAGAACCTCGTCACAAGTTCTTTTCCTATTGAATTCTTTAGAAAACATCTTTGATCATGTTATAAATAACTTAAGAACCACACCCTTAGTTTATTAGCGATATAAATCCCTCGGGCTCGCTAATAAACTTCGGGTGAGGTTCTTATCCTATACTTATATGTCCCGAAAGTCGAGGAAGGGTTATAATACGCGCGAGGTTTATAAAACAGCTAATTGACCTCGGTCGGTTCAATAACCCTTACTTAATTACTTACTTGGTTAATGTTGTGCTTCCCTCATTAATAGCAAAGTTAAATTCGACTTCCGATGCGAGTACCAATACTGAATACGATTCTGATCATGCGCAGTCGATCATTTAACGACGGCGTATGGGATACTTCCGAATTTTGGTAGTCAGTTAGATGGGATGATGCAGACCGAATATGGGATCTGGTCGCTCTAATTTTCTCAGCTCTAGGGCGAGAAGAAGCTCTTCCTCGTCTATAATGTCATCATCATATGCTTGCAAAAGACGTCTTCGAGGTTTATATTACCCGCCATGTTTCACAGTTTCAGTATTTTAATTCTAAACGTCCCTCATCCAGTATTCATGAAGGACAATGTGACGAAATGCTAGTATTACAAAATAAGCATAAGAATGTTAAGTACTTAGTGATAAAAGTTGTCCAATCAGTAGCCGCCTATAATCATGCACAAAGTTAAGTGAGTACTTTGATTGAGTATCTATTTTTAATCAGTTGTCTTTTGTCAGTCGTCCGTATATAGTTTCTTAAATAAATTATCCCCGAGCCGGGCGACGGGCCGAAGGCCCGGAGCCCGGTGAGGGTGCTAATCTCGACACGCGTGGAGTCCATTTTACACGCGTGTAGAAAAAGCGAGGGAGACGAAATCTGGGACGTAGTTTATTTATTTGTTCGTTTGTATATATATATATATATATGTTTGGTACGGTGTCACGCGGTAAGAATAGTTGGACACTGGTGACTAGCGACGAAGAGAACTATTATAAAATCTGTCAGTATTTTGCTTTCGTTTAACGAAATGGAGCCTGTTCTACTTAAATAATAGAAGAGAACAACGAAGAAAAGGATACAAATAGCCGGTTTAATATATCTTCACGCGAAACCAGAGAACCTGAAGAAACCAAACGCCGTATGGTAAACAAAACTCGGTCTGAATTGCAGTGGTTGTGGTCACTCAGTGGTCAAAAAATTTAAAGTTATAAACGGTAGGATTCTTGTTGTCTTAATAATCTAAACAGTATACAGCTTCACGTTTTCGTGCTTTCCCTTTGCTCGTCCAAACCATAAGTCAGCTTAACTAAAGCTAACTTAAAACACTTCCTTTATAAGCTTTTGTAGTTATGTTGATGTTATTGATTGACTTTGCATAGGCTTTGGCGATTTTTTTTGCTGTATTTCCAAATTTTCGACTGAAACGTGGTCTGTTTAATACTTCTTTCTGGGATCCAATTCTACTGAATTGTTTTTATCTCAGACTCTATTATAAATGTAATTTTGAGCTGTTAACTTTTAATTCTGCCTTTGCAAAACATGTATACATAGCCACATAAGGAAGAAGAAGGGAAGCCATAAGGGAAGCCATAAGCCATTTAAGTGCTTGCTAAAAATAATCCCTTTTGAATCCTCCTGTAAAAACAATATATTTTTTACAACCAGATCTAAGTTTTGCTTTGATATGTTCAACTTTTATTAAATCAGTTAGTCATCCTATCCATAAATTCTATAATTATCTCGAGGATTATCATTTGTTTTAAAATCTGTTTGTTTTTATATTGGTTGTATATCAGGAGTGCTTATTTTAAATCAGGGTGGGTACGTGGTGGGTGTTTCAAAAAAGCATTTAATAAAAGCGGGCGAGGGGTTGTTGCATTCATGTATTTCTAGTTCAGTTACTAAACAAAGTTCAACAATATATACTCGCTTATTGTTACATGGTTGCAGCGGTGGAGAGCTTTGGTGGTACAATATTACACATAGCTGAAAGTGGAAATGGCGTCTGGATCTGCGTTGGTACCGCCACCGTCGGCTCTTGAAATTCACGAGGAGAGGGCGTTCCCTTTGTTGTCAACAAGCTTGCAGTCCAGTTGACACTTGTGGTTACCACGCCGCCATACACGAATACGTACTTGTCCCACAACTTTCAGTTTTGAGCCTCCATAGGCGGCAAGTTGCGTATTCACAAGTTTCGCACGTGCGAGATATGATGATAATCCTTTGTCGCCTTTTTATGAAGGTCAACCGTAATCACGTTACACTGCGCTCCGGTATCTGGCTGAAAACGTAGATAATTTCCAGACTCCAATTTCAATGTCACGAGTTGTGAATCGTCCAGATTGACCACCAAGATATCGTTGGTGTTGAAAACTTCCTCACATTCATCGGTTTCATCGTCGTCGACAGTTCGGACTTCTTTGTTGTTGTCTTTCCTACTGCGACATTTAACGGCAAAATGATTTGGTTTACCGCATTTTCGGCACATGGACAGAATTCTCTTTTGCTGACGTCATGTAACCTAAGTTTCCACATTCTTTTGATTGTACATGTGCGTGTTTTCCCTTGAACTTGCCTCTGTGTGGAACATTTCTTTTCTTTCTCGTCTTGCTTTATGGCATTTACCAGCGCTCCCGCGTCGTTGTCGACCACTTTCATTTGAGCCAGCATGCTTTCAGAGGTCCTAAATTTACCTTGTTGTCGCGAATCCCGAACACCAAGCGTTCGCGTAAAATTTCTTCTGGTGTAATGGTGTTGAAATCGCAGCACTCCGCAAGCTTACGAAGTGCCGTGCGATACTGGCCATACGTCTTTCCAGGATCTTGCATGCGGCGGTTGGTCAACTTGTACCTACCTTTCAAATGGCACGTTCTTGCGAGGCTGGCACTATTCGCCAAATTTCGTTGGTCGAAAAGCGTGTGTAGGTATGAAAATCATACAGTATGTTGACAACGCGTTAACGACGAATTGAACAAATCACAAACAGGGAGTACCCGGTATGAAGCAAGAGGCACATATGACGATAACCAAGCAAGAGTTGATCAAGAAGTACCCCAACGTCTTCGGTGAAGGAGTCCGACAAATCACTGGTGAGCACCACATCAGAGTTAACAGCACAGTTGACCCTGTTAAACATGCACCTCGTCGTGTACCTGTAGCGCTTAGAGCACAAGTCAAAGATGCACTGGACGACCTCGAGAAACAAGAGGTGATCACATCGGTGACGAAACCTACAGCCTGCATAAGCTCCATGGTCGTAGTACCCCAAAAAAGCGGCAAGCTACGTATCTGCTTGGTTCCGAGATATCTCAACATGTACAAGGCTATTCAACGCGAGCACTACCCGTTATCCACAATCGAAGATATAGCAATCCGCCTACACGTCGCCAAAGTCTTCACCAAATAATTGGATGTCCGAAATGGGTTCTGGCACGTGGTTCTTGACGAAGCATCGTCTTTCCTTACGACCTTCCACACTCCTTTTGGTCGGTACCGTTGGCAAAGTGTTCCAATGGAAGATGCACGACCTTGTAGTCAGGAATTGAAGTAGTAGCTGAGGATTTCATCAGTCTTAGTTGGTTGTGGCAACACCGTCGAAGAAGCCAATCGCGATCATGACAAGCACTTGTTGATGTCCCTGGAGCGCTGTGAAAAGCAAGGTATCAAGCTTAACACAGACAAGCTAACGTTTCGGCAGAATGAAGTCCCATTCATCGGACTCGTAGCCACAGACAAGGAACTGCGAATTGACCCAACGAAAGTCCGCGCAATCAGCGAGATGCCCGCTACCTCGGACAAAACAGGGGTACAGAAACTGTTAGGACTTCCACAGTACCTCAGTTAGTCTCTACCACACCTTTCAACAATCATTAATAATTCATGAGGAAAATTCAAAAGTGTCTTCATATGCGATAAAGATACCTCCTGATTTACATGAACTTTAGCTTTGATTTTCTCGGCTTAGACAAGGTTATTTTTCAAACTTACTACGCCAATGAACTTACCAAGTGGTTCGTTTTTGAAGCCTTTCAATAAACTCGTAGTTCGTGTTTATCAGATATAAAAACACTCGGCTTCGCCTCGTGTCTTTATATCTGATAAAACACTCCTGCTCGTTTATTAAACAGTACATCAGACATCACTAAGCCATTAAGAGAACTGACGCAGAACGACGTAGAGTGGGTGTGGGGTGATACACAGCAAACAGCAATGAAAGCTCTGAAGAAAGCAGTCGCAAGCACCCCCTGTCTTGCGTTACTACAACCTTGAAGAGGAGGTGACCCTCCAATGTGATGCGTCCCAATCTGGCCTAGGTTCTGCTTTGATGCAGAATGGACAACCGGTGGCTTATGCATTACTAGCAATGTCAGCAGCAGAAACACGGTATACTCAAATCGAGAAAGAACTTCTCGCAATCGTTTTTGCGTGCGAGCACTTTGAGTCATACGTGTACGGCCGGGATATGATACGAGTGGAGAGCGACCACAAGCCTTTAGAGTCGATCTTCCTGAAACCTCTCAATTATAACTCTCGAATTTCTCCACTCCAAACACGATTGATCTGGGCATGTACTTGTTCTTCCCATACAAATGCTCTGTCCGATTCTTAAGAAGGTTCCGGATTGGAGCTGTTACTTGAAACAGCTGGGGAGCAAATTGTTGTAGATAGTTCACCATGCCAAGTAGTCGGAAGACTTATTGCTTGTCTGTCAATGGGGGATAACAGTAAAACACAAGAAATTATAACGAGATTATATCCTTGGAAGAGACATATTTGAATACCAAAAAGAGCTGAAACGGACTTAAAGGAGATGTTATGAAGAATCTTCTCACAATGGCTTCAATCTTGCTTGGATCTGGTTTCAGTCCTTCAATTCTGAGGACATAATGTGTCTGACATACGGGACTTCTCGTAGCCTCAAGCGGAAGTTGTTCGCGTCCTTGTTCAGCTTGATTTGTTTTTCTCTTCACTCTGGAGGAGTTCGATGAGTTTTCGGTCATGATCTTTCAGCACTTCTTGGTCTGTGTTTCTAACTCCATACACGAGGATGTCGTCGAAGATTGGCTTTGTGCCATCTAGTCCCTCTAAGGCTTCGTTTAGTCGTCTCTGGAATAGACCTTTCCGCATGAAGTGCGTGGATAACGCGTTGAGAGATTTAATTGGCTCTCGCAAAACTTCGGACATCCAAAACTTCGGACAAACATTGGGCATTAACCAATCAGATTTGTCAAAAAGAAAGATCACGTGATCCATTCACTTCATGTGGAAAGGTCTATTCCTCCTGGACTATAGTGATATCCTGAATGGCATACGTAGCCATTTGTAGCGTCCCCATGGGAGCTGTAGATATCCATCTCAACGGTTCTGTAACAGGGGCAATGATTTTATTACCGGTCAGTCTTTCTAGCTTTTGCTTAAACTCTTCCTTGAGTGCAACTGGTAGCTTCCTTAGATGTAGCTAAACCGGAGAAACATCAATGTTGACTGACAAGTGTAACTGCATGGTCTTCTAACTTCCATTTACCAGAGAAAACATCGGAGAAATTGTATGCAGTTTCCTCTATGGTGAGCTTTGGTGTGCTCTCTGTACGTTCTAAGACCATTATGTTGTGTTGGTTTACTGTGTTCAGCTGCATCTCGAGACTGTAAGTCTTCTTCATGATTTCATCTTTAGGTTGGTGACACTGAGTGTGGTTTTACCTACTGGATGGCTTTCGGTTTTGTTGAACATAATTAGCTAGTGTTGCACTTGTTTGATACAGTCATTTCATGTCTACATGGGTCGTTTGACAGAATCTTGTAGACTTTCTCTGGAAATACATTTACAGTAGCTCAACAGTCCATTTGAAACTTTATCTTGGGGGCATTGATTTTCATAGTTGCAAAAATCTTGTTTGGATATTCTAGATGCTCTTTTTGCATGGAAAAAATATGCTGTCCTTTGCTATCGTTTCTTTAGTCTTTCTCTTGCAGTGTTACTGTCAGCAGATATTCTTCCTTGGATGAACTGTCCATATAGTCAGTAGTCACTCTCGACCATACTGACCGCTTTCTGATCTTGTCGTAGCTTTGAGCACATTAATATTGCAAAATGGTTTCTTCTGGGACAGATTGCATTATGTTTTGCTCCATGCTGAGCAGTCCCCTTTCTTTCTTTGATAATTCTTGTTGCAGAATTTGCATTGGATCTCGGCCTGGTCTTTTCTTTCGTTGGACTTCCCAGTGTTGTGCTTTCTAAGTCTTAGATGTCTTGTTTTGACTGCTTTTACTTCGCTTTCCAGTTGAGTATGGAAGGGCTAAAGTTTTGCCGTTAAGTTTAGACGTTTGAAATTTGTAGTTGTGACGTAATGCGAATATATATATATATATATATATATATATATATATATATATATATATATATATATATATATATATATATATAAGCTACGAACACACGCGAATTAAGAATTTAACTATCACAGCTGAACTATGTGAACTATGTTGAAACTATCTCAGTTGTAAATTTGTGCTCAAGAAGTAATAACCCATCTTTTTATTTTATGCTTATATCTTTAGGGATTTCCACAGAGCTATAGATGATACTTTGGTTAATGAAGGTATAATTTCTTTGTCTTTTAACAGTTTTTCATAAAAGAGAATATTTTGGCATTCTCAGTTTTATATTTTGCAGTTTAAACTCTAATAACTATAATCTTTCTATTTATTCATTTTAAGATACGATTTGTAAAATGAAAAAGAAATTGACGCCTAGTATTCTTGCCGAGGACCTGCAGCTCTAATTGACAAATACTGTTGGCTAGCTTAGAAATCATCGTCTTACAGATCGTTTGCAATCACGTGACATCAGACGCCATCTTAGTTGATTTCCAGTTAATTTTCAATATCCGTGCTAAAACAAACATGGTGGTCAGTGGTACATCAATAGTGTTTGTCTACCAAAAATTCAACCAAGATGGCGGATGTAACGTCATGTGCTTTAAGTTACTTTGTAGTTAGATGTTTATGGGTAATTTGTCGGGAAAACATGCATTATTTACAGTCATTTGCAACATACTTTCACCAAAATGTTTGGAAGTTCATTCTAAAGTTCGCAAGTTCGTTGGTGAGTTCAACGTTTGTTTTTAACTACGTATTTGATTGGCTGATAGGAACAAAATAGCCAATCAAATGCGTGGTTCAAAATGACCCTGCGTACTGTGTAATGAATGTGCGAACTTCGGAACGAACTTCCAAACATTTTGGTGAAAAGCATGTCGCAAATGACTGTAACCGGTTTCTCGCAGGCATATTGACATTGTACACACAATGGACTGGATAGATTGACACTATTGACACGACATGACTGTGGACTAGACCATGGTCTATACTGGATTATAGATTGGACTATATATATGAACTGGACTATACATGCATTGGACTATATGGACTGGACTATATGGACTGCATGCTGTACTGTATGAACTGTACTATGTGGACTGGACTGGACTGTATGAACTGTACTATATGGACTATACTATATGGACTGTACTATATGGACTGGATTATATGGACTGGACTATATGGACTGCACGCTGTACTGTATGAACTGTACTATGTGGACTGTACTGTATGAACTGTACTATATGGAGTGTACTATATGGACTGTACTATATGGATTGGATTATATGGACTGGACTATATGGACTGGACTATATGGACTGCATGCTGTACTGTATGAACTGGACTATATGGACTGTAGTATATGGACTGTACTATATGGACTAGACTATGTGGACTAGACTATATGGACTGTACTATATGGACTGTACTATATAGACTGTACTATATGGACTGTACTATATGGACTGTACTATATGGACTAGACTATATGGACTAGACTATGTGGACTAGACTATATGGACTGGACTATATGGACTGGACTATATGGACTGGACTACTGGACTATATGGACTCGACTATATGGACTGAACTATATGGACTGAACTATATGGACTGGACTATATGGAATGCACGATATGGACTGAACTATATGGACTGGACTATGTATGGACTGGACTATATGGACTGGACTCTATGGACTGGACTCTATGGACTTGACTATCGGGACTGGACTATATGACTTTGGACTGGGCTCTGGAATCTACTGGACATTAGACTTCATATAAAATGTTCCAAAATAAAATTCCCTGTCCCTAACCCTAACAAAAACATTTACTCTAATCAGTAAGCAGGTTTAACATGTTGTTTCATATGCTAAACTGACTCACTAGTGCGGGAAGATCAGGTTAGCATATGAACTAGGCTGTAAATGACTGGCTTGTGAGTCATGTTAGCGTGCGAACAAGACGGTGAACTCGCTTACTGATGAAAACGGAACAAAATCATGCCGGTGTGCAAATACAGCATATAACATTTCATATTATTTTTGTGCCGGTATCTTGTAAACGCAAGGCCTAAACGGCATGATTTTGTTCCGTTTTCAAATTGTACCGGCATCGTGTAAACGGGATCTAAGGTTATATAGGTGTTGTAAGTTGCCAAATGGCGTTGCAAAAAGCAGACGTCTCTTCTACGCTTTGCACCATTTTTTCTGCGACTCACAGCGTAAAATTTGTGTTTACTAAAACCTGGTTTCAAACTCTGCGTTTTTCGTATACTTATCGCTTTCATGTACAAAAGAGTCGCCCACGTAAACGAACAAGTCAAATTTAATTGGAAACTGGAAATCAGCCTTAAGTATGTAATTACATTTCTCTTATATTCAATAATATTATTAATCGTCGTTTTGGGTTAAAATGTTGTAATATTTTGTAAGCAGACAATACTTGAAAACCTTTGTGATGTTAAGTGTATTAACTTCATCGTAATCATGTTCAGTAACCGTTTACATTGCTTTTACTTCAGTAAATAATCGTTAATTATTATATCTTTACATTTATATGGTCTCGCTTGAGTTATATGAATCTAAATATATATTTTAATAACACTTCTGAAATTCATTAATAATTCATAAGCAAATTAACCAATAACAACGAGACATATCACAGGAACGTATACTGCATCACATGAATTTTGATACCCAATGAAAACCTGTAGGAAACTTACTGGTGAACATTACTTAACACTTTGCCTACCGTATATCGTTCGTTTTCGAAGCCGACTTTAGTATTTTACGAAATATAGTAAGGTTAGATATACTGCCGAAACAGAGAACGTAGGAGTCTAACGTTTCGAACGAAGGCCCGTCGTCAGAGAGAAACGTTTCTCTCTGACGAAAGGCCTTCGTTCGAAACGTTAGACTCCTACGTTCTCTGTTTCAGCAGTATATCTAACCTTACTATATTTCGATTTTTGTTTCTACACTGCCTACGCAACACGCTACTTTTATTACACTATTTAGTATTTTACTCTGTCTAACTCCAGACGATTTTACTTGTCAAGTGGAGTCGGAGAGCCCTCGGTAATGAAATAATTAATCCGCATATTGAAATCAATATCCATAAAATATAAAAATATGCAATAAATCAACACCACAAGATCATAAACTCGTCTATCGTGTTTGTTTCTTTTTAATCAAATGGCTTTACCTGTTGTCTATATATACTGAGTGATCTTTCTCAAGTATCTTAATTATGTATATGCAGGTAGAATTTCTTGTAGAGTCTTGTATTGTATAGCAAGACATCCAATCACTATTAAAACTCGTTTGAGAAGTTATTTAATTTGTGTCCCACCCAAATATCATAACACTCAAAAACAATCGACAAAAACACTTGGCCTTCACTTCAACTTTGTGTTTTCTCGTGTTTAGATGTAATATATCAACAACGAGTTTGAGTGTTTCATCAGGGGATCCAAACACGAGAAAACATGATGAAAGCACGAGGCCGAAGGCTGAGTGGTTTTATTGTTTTCGAGTGTTTGGATTCCCCTGATGAAACACGATAAACGAGTTGTTGATATGGCATCTCAATCGAGTGATTTCAATTGAAAAATACAATTAAAATAAACCCTCATGAGATTTTATTCATGAGTTTGTGTAAAATTTATTCATACAGCAGCTGTTTGTTTTGCATCGATAATTAAGATCTTAAGAATTAGATGAACACCATGAATTATTAATGAGTTTGAGACGTAATAGATCAAACACAAGTTTGAGTGTTCCATCAGGGGATCCAAACACGAGAAAACAAATGAAAACCGAGGGCGTAGCCCTGAAGTTTTTATTGTTTTCGAGTGTTTGGAGTCCCATGCCCCCCCCCCCCCCCCCCCATGAAACACGATAAACGAGTGTTTGATCTTGCCTCTCAAACGAGTCATCGCGCTTTGCGGTATTTTCTTCATCGATTTCAATATGCGGATTAAGAAATGTGATGCGGATTAGGAAGTTTGTTACAGGTTTTCTCTGGGTATGTAAACTCGTGCATGTGATGTGGTATCCGTTCATGGATTGGCTACGATAATTCGTGAATTATTAATGAGTTTGTGAAATTCCATTCTTAAACTCATTAATAATTCATAACGGATAAAAACCAAGGAAATCAGTGCGGAGACGGAGTTTGGATATGTGATCAATTAACACTTGCATAAATTAAGCCAACTTTCACCTCAAATTTCTCTTATACTATATAATACTATAAGTATATCCTAAATATACTGATTCATTTGAGAAGCTATATCATGCATACACTCGAAAGTTGTGTTTGATCTGATATCAAAACACCTCGAAGTTGGTTAAAAAGCCTTGGCTTCGCCATGGTTTTTAACACCCTTCTCGGTGCATGTTTGATATCAGATCTCGCGTATGATGTAATATATCATACACGAAGAGGAGTGCTTCGTCAGGATATCCAAACACCGAGACGTTTGTTGAAAACCGAGATGAAATGATATAGCACCTCAGACAAATTAGTATTTTAAGAGAAAATCAAGATGAAAGTTTGCTTAATTTTTGTAATTTCTTCCTCCGATATCCAAACCAAATTAAGACACGGTTCTGAATTCCTTTGTGTTTTCCTTATGAAGAAAAAGCTGGCGATCAGTGCTTTCGTTGTTCAATATTAGATATGAATTGTTTTGTTACATATCAAGTGTCAAAGTTCGTTTTTCTAGCTTTCTGATTAGGCAAGCGATCCTTGAGTGGCGATCCGAACTTTGCACAAGTATAGTTATCGAAATACAATATTTGTGTCTGTGTGTCTATGAGTAAATGACGTCACGAGGCACCTAATTTACATGTTTCAGAAACCTGAATATCTCGAGAAAGAGACAATATATTGAGAAACTGAAAACGCCGGTATTCATCATTTGGAAATTATATTTTACTGAAATCAAAATTAGATACACGATTTTCTCGTCATAGTGCCACTTTAAAGGAAAAAATATCAAAACTGGAAGTAGATTGTCAGGTTCAGTTTGTCTTTGTTTCTTCGTGTTTTCTCATTTAAAACGATGTCAGAAGGTTTTGCTCAATATTTTTGTTGTTATTAACACTTGATAAATAACAAAACACTTATTTACTGTACCTTGGGAAAACATGCGTTTTGGGCCCCTTGACTGCTCGTGTTGCCCTCGGCTTCGCCTCTGGAAACAACGACGGTCTCGGGCGACAAAACACAGGCGCGGGCGTAGTCATTGTCGGCCGAACAGTCCCAGGTGCCTCGGTGCCAGTAAATAAGTACTACAGTAGTGTTTATTAAAACCCATTAATCCCATAACCCCGAGTACTAGTCCCCTCTGACCTAAATAATCCACGTGATCATACACCACCGTACATGACCCTATCTGTGATACGCTTCCCTCAGTTTACAAAAAAAGGAAGGCATGATACAAATAAAGATCTTTTTAAATTTTTAGCTGCACCATTTTGACCAAAGTTCAAAGTCATTAGTCGATGAAGATCAGTACTTAATTGGTTGCGCAGGTTAATCACTTATTTCCATGTTGCTTTTTAGAAGATGGCAGATATCGCTTTTCCAGCTTGGGGGCAAAACTTTCCCGACAAATTGGACAGCGAGTTCTGTATCAAACAAGTAAAATGTAAAAATGATTACATAATTATTAGAAATAATTAGTTAGGTTGTTCGTTCGTTCGTTCGTTCGTTCGTTCGTTCGTTCGTTCGTTCGTTCGTTCGTTCGTTCGTTCGTTCGTTCGTTCGTTCGTTCGTTCGTTCGTTCGTTCGTTCGTTCGTTCGTTCGTTCGTTCGTTCGTTCGTTCGTTCGTTCGTTCGTTCGTTCGTTCGTTCGTTCGTTCGTTTGATATCAATTAGTACTTGTGTTAAATAATTAATGAACGTATTGCTCTACGTTTGTACATTTATTTTATTTATTTTGTGTTATTTATTTAGTTTGTTTTATTGCTTGCTTATTTGTTTGTTTGTTTTTTCTGAATCGCTGTGCTCTCGTTATATTTCCCCAATAATATACATACAATTTACTTACAGTCCACTGCGAATCATTTGCGTAGCACACTCCTTGTGTACTTTATGAGAACAAGGCAGAATTTGACAACCAGAGAAGGCGTCCTAAAAATACGTGCAACAGTTATCAAATCACCTATTGGCTTATTTCAGATAATTTCATAGTATTATTGAAAAAAATAATTAATGATTAAATACCACAAAAAAGAAATCAAAGTGTATTGAATTTCTACAAATTTTTTCGAGGGTTGAGGAGACATTTAAAGTGCTTATATCACTTGTGGGTTTTTAACGTATTTGAATAGAGCAAAAAAAGTTAGTTAATAAGTTATTTTTCTGTTTTTGATTTACTTTAATAGTTTCTGAGATATAAGCCTTTAAACATGCCAATTTTGACTTTTCGCCAAAAATTTCCGTCTTTCATTTTTAAGCATGGGGGCCTGGGACTCAGGAACCTAAGCCGACTGTCTTCTTAGTTGTAACTCGTGCAAACTGGAAAACGGGTGTGAGCTCGACATTTCGATTTTTCAGTCAAATATATGTGTTTTTGTGAATCAATAAGCCGAAACGTAGTTGTTTTGGATTGACTCGTTCCTGAGTCCCAGGCCCCCAAGGTGTTAAAATGAACGACGGAAATTTTTGAGAATTGGCATGTTTAGAAGTCAATATGTCAGGAACTATTTGAGTAAGTCAAAAACGGCAAAATAACTTATTAACTGATTTTTTCCTGTTCTATTTAAATACGTTAAAACCCCAAAAGTGATATAAGCACTTTAATAACTAATGTCCTAAAATAATTAACAGCTTTTGATTGAGATGTGTTTGACCACTTGTCGTAAGGTTCCTTGACGAATAAAATCGTCTGGCATTAGCCAGAGTAAAATACTAAAGTACATCATATCGGTATTCAAGAGGTTAATTTATGGTTAGCAAGTGCCTTGGAATATGCGCAACACAATAGACCTTTTCGATAATTACGTCACGCTAGCTTCATGAAAATGAGGCTTATGGTAGAAATACATCGTGTACATATATGTTGTTAGGCATCTCATAAGCTTTCATTTGATGTATAGTTTAAGTTTCTGTGTTGTGTGTAACTTTTTAAAATGTCCAAAATGTTCGTACCATTGCTAGTCAAGTAATAATGAGATGGACTTCTCACAACTGTTGTAGAATTTCGGATACCGTTTTAAAAATACTTAACGCACAGAAGATGCTGTAAAATGCTATTTGCGGTAGAACTTTTAAGTTTCTGGCTTAATTAAGAAAAAGTATATTAAAAATGAGAAAGTTTGTTTTGTTTTGTTTTACAACTCAGACCAAGAAAATAGTACGTTTCCCCATTTTTAAAATACTTTCTCTTAAACTAGAAACTTGAAAGTTCTACCGCAAATACCATTTTACAGTATCTTCTGTTTGATCTATGTTTCAAAGCTGTGCGTTATGTATTTTAAAAACAATATCCGAAATTCTCCAACAGTTGTAAGAAGTCCATTAGTATTACTTGACGAGCAATTGTCAGTGGCGTAGCCAAGGGTGGGCGGTCCCCCCCCCCCCAATCGTGAGAAGTTAAAATCCGTGGAGAAACTTCTGTGTGTGTGTGTGTGTGTGTGTGTGTGTGTGTGTGTGTGTGTGTGTGTGTGTGTGTGTGGGTTACATTGTTTTAAGGCCAAATGAGTAGACTAGTAATGTGTTATGTATTTAGCAGGCATAGAAATCCCAAATTTTCTGGGGGGCGTGCACCCAGACCCCCCCAGGAGATCGGGGTTCTTCCCCCCCCTAACTCAAGACCCTAGTAATCCCGCCATATTTGTTTATGGAAGAAGATGGCTAATAAGGTCCAAACTACATATGGTAGAAATATATCATGTACATATGTTGTTAAGCATTTCATAAGCTTGACTTTAGCATTGTCAAGTTATTGACAGAGTTGTCCGTTGTTTATATAGCATGCAGGGTGTTCTTCCCATGTGACTGTTAAGGAGCGGATAATGAAGAATAATTAGTTTTATTTGGCCCTCATTACTACAAGATCAGACTTCAGAGTTAGTTTTATATTACGCCCCCCCCCCCCCCCCGCCCCCCCCCCCCCCCCCCAGAAAGAAGAACGAGTACCGGGATAGCCGTGATATTACATATTTAGTTAACTGTTCCATATAAGACTAGTCAGCTATGCAACCATACCACCACCTAAATCACCCATTACCCTATCTCTATATCCCCAGTCATGCACCAACCATCGAACATTCCTACCGTTCAGTGTGATAATAAACGTTTATGGATAAGTCAGATAAACAATCTTTCACTAAATGAATGTACTGAATGTTGTACAGCAGAATCAAAATTTAAGATCAACCAACCTCCAGACAGATGCAACATTCATCATGTGCTGATCCAGCTCGACATTTGTGATTTCCTCTGAGTTGAACATCAAGACAGACTCCACACACATCGCAATGGAAAGATCGATCGCTATAAATCCTGAAATAAAATGAAATTAATAAAATACTAGAAATACATAAATGCAATAACCTCTCGCCCGCTTTTACAGCAACCCCCCTTGCGTTCTTTTTTAATTGGAGGCCTGGAAATAGCTACTCCTGTCGGAATGAAAATATAGTTTTAATTCCGGTAGAATATTTGAAATAAAAAAACACTCTTATTTTTTTGAAGAAAAATGCAACAAAGAACAAAGAAAAATTTAAGGATGATATTTCGTAAAATATATTGAGATGAAAAAAATTGCATGTCGCATACCAGGTTTTGATCTCGATCTCGTTCGCGTGCAAGCTGACGAAGTTACCTATTAGGGTTATATTTTACAGTTCTTTCTTCCCACGTCTACAAAGAATATTGCTTGGTATCTAAAAATATTTGCATTTTCAAAACTACTCAAACTGTGGGGCTGGTATTTATTTATGACATTTTAAATTTATTTAAACAAATATAACAAAAACAGTTTTTCATTTCGAAATCTGAATTGCTGAAAATGTTTTCACATACATGTTAATGGGCCTTAATAAATATTTCAACAGCATTTGTACGTTTTACAAAAGAAAAAAATGCTCTTTTTTATGCTAAATTATAAACAACCGCTAAGCCATATTAAGTAGTTTTACAAAAAGAAAACTATTTAAAAGAAGATAAGACGGCAGCCACAGGGTAAAAAATACAACGGGCATTGGCAAGGAAAAACAAGCAATGGATATGATACGTTTAAAACTAACAGTGATAGATGTAAACAGGGAAACTCGAACAGCTTTGCTACTAAGTGTTCGTGATTACTGAGAGCGACTGCTCTAAATTTTTATACCGTGGCTTAAACTTTTCGGCCTTTATTTTCGTTGGTTTTCTATTTTGACTATGTCTTTTTTCCTCTTTCGAGGATCGGTTTGACGGGTTTCCTTTAGTCAAGACGTTGATTTGTTTCTGTTCTTTTGAAATGAATGTACGTAACCCCCAAACTCCTTTCTAAAGTCTTTTTGTCAAGAATATATTACTTCCTCACAATCTTCACCGCGCGTGGTCCGTCCACACACACACACACACACACACACACACACACACACACACACACACACACACACACACACACACACCCACACACACATATATATATATATATATATATATATATATATATATATATATAGATAGATAACAATGGACCAAACTCGTCTCAACTGCAACCACATTAATATATCGGACAAGATGTTCAGCTACAGCTCAAAGTTTTGTAAAAGCTTTATTAATAAAGTTTAAATTTTCGGCAGCATACCACCGCCTTCTTCAGAAGTAAAGAATCAAATAAGTAATTAAAAATACAACTATATATAAGCAAGAATGGAATAAATTATACAAGCATGAACAAATATGAATAATGGTAGTGAATAATTAGGCTATTGTTGTATAAAATCATGTTGATCATTTAATCCAGTTTGATTTGTTAACAAAGAGCCAATCCAAAAGTTTTCACATTGTCTTAGATCATCAGTCCGCTGATCAATTAAAATAAATTTTAAAGTGGAATGAACAGCATCATGACAATCCAAAAAATGATTAACAATACTACAAGTTCTACGTTTACGTTTAATGTGTGATTTGTAATTTGCGAGGCGGCTCTTAAAATTAACAGTAGAACCAACTCCCTGCAAACCACAAGTCACACATTGTGCAAGATAAACCACATTAGGTGAAGTACATGTGAGGAATTTACAAATTTTAAACAATTTGTTAGTGGCAATAGAACGAAATGTAGTACCTGTCAGCAAAAAATTGCTACAACAATCACAACGTTTGGCTTTGCATTTAAAACAACCCATAAATGCAAAGCCAAACGTTGTGATTGTTGTAGCAATTTTTTGCTGACAGGTACTACATTTCGTTCTATTGCCACTAACAAATTGTTTAAAATTTGTAAATTCCTCACATGTACTTCACCTAATGTGGTTTATCTTGCACAATGTGTGACTTGTGGTTTGCAGGAGTTGGTTCTACTGTTAATTTTAAGAGCCGCCTCGCAAATTACAAATCACACATTAAACGTAAACGTAGAACTTGTAGTATTGTTAATCATTTTTTGGATTGTCATGATGCTGTTCATCCACTTTAAAATTTATTTTAATTGATCAGCGGACTGATGATCTAAGACAATGTGAAAACTTTTGGATTGGCTCTTTGTTAACAAATCAAACTGGATTAAATGATCAACATGATTTTATACAACAATAGCCTAATTATTCACTACCATTATTCATATTTGTTCATGCTTGTATAATTTATTCCATTTTTGCTTATATATAGTTGTATTTTTAATTACTTATTTGATTCTTTACTTCTGAAGAAGGCGGTGGCATGCTGCCGAAAATTTAAACTTTATTAATAAAGCTTTTACAAAACTTTGAGCTGTAGCTGAACATCTTGTCCGATATATATATATATATATATATATATATATATATATATATATATATATATATATATATATGGTTAAGGTTGTTCTCCGAGTGAACGAAGCCATACCGCGCAAGTAGAAAAGTCTACTTGACTGCGGCAGGATTCGAACCCGCGACCTTCGGTTTACTATATATACAGACACGTGTTTCGCTGTACTACAGCTCATCAGTGTAGCTTGGAACAATCTGAATGAATTTCATCAATTACTTATACACATGCGATCGTCAGTGACAACCGCATGTGGGACAGCATCGGTGAAGTACATTCAGATAGTGTGAAGTGCCCATGGGCCCAAAGTGCTCAAACTTCCACAAGGGTAGTGAGCGTTGCATTATCGCTAATAGGTACCCACGGTAACTTCACAGAGTGTTCAACAACACCGAAGTGAAGGAGCGTACATATATACATAATATATATATAGATAAACTTAAAGTTTAATGTTGTTACTCAGAGTTTCACGTCTTACGACGATCTTCAGACAACTGGTAGAAGTTCCGGTTTTGCCATTCTCTTATAGTAAAGTCCCATACGTCATCGGTTAATTATAGTTCGGAGGTCAGAAATATTTTCGAAATGCCGCCACAGGAATAAATTCCTCATAAATAAATTTAAAATCCGCAAGCCATTATGAAGATGAGACCTCCGAACTATAATTAACCGATGACGTATGGGACTTTACTATAAGAGAATGGCAAAACCGGAACTTCTACCAGTTGTCTGAAGATCGTCGTAAGACGTGAAACTCTGAGTAACAACATTAAACTTTAAGTTTATCTATAATACGCTCTATCTTTCAAGGTATTGAGCACTCTACATATGAAAGTTAATAATACCTTTTAACATTTCAATATATATATATATATATATATAAATATTCAGATCGCTCAAACTGATTCGCATTTTAACACGCGTGTAAAGTGGACTCAACAACACCGAAGTGAAGGAGCGTACATATATACATTATATGCTTTATATACTTTATATGCTTTATATGCTTTACCTGCTTTATATGATTTATATGCTTTATATATGTTTTATATCACTGATTTTATGCTTTATATATATATATATATATATATATATATATATATATATATATATATATATATATATATATATATATATATATATATATATATATATATATATATATATATATATATATATATATATATATATATATATATATATACAATATCCTGGTTGCTATGCGTGTTTTCATTGGTTGTTGCCCATGATCTATTAGAGGACAGACACATGCATGGATCACGTCAGATCACGTCAGCTGACTTTCTTTTTTCTTTCTTTATGCCCCAAAATCCAGCAAGAAGTATTGTGTAATTTTTATATTGTATAAAACAAATAGATTCCATTTTTTTGTTGTCTGTTCAGTTATAGCTCGTGGGCCACTTTTTTGTTCTTACCACGTTGTGACGTCATCTGTGCATCTATAACTGAACAGACAACGGCAAAATGGAATCTATTTGTTAAATATATATATATATATATATATATATATATATATATATATATATATATATATATATATGCCGGAGGGCCTGTGTAGTTGCATTTTTCGCAACTGCTCCCGGTTTGGTCTTAAAATGTATATATTCTACACTCGAATTTTCCTTCACCCTAAATCCTTAGAACATGCTATGTAATCGAGTGAAATGCCCAATATCATTTATAATATACCCAATTCTCTCCTGGCATTACCACCTTATTATATATACAGAACTCGCGATCAAGCTCTCGGCAACGGCCTCCGTGGCTCAGTGGTCAGAGCATTGCACTAGAATCGCAAGGTCGTGGGTTCAATTCCTGCTGGAGGGCCTGTGTAGTTGCATTTTTCGCAACTGCTCCCGGTTTGGTCTTAAAATGTATATATTCTACACTCGAATTTTCCTTCACCCTAAATCCTTAGAACATGCTATATATATATATATATATATATATATATATATATATATATACATATATATATATACATATATATATATACATATATATATATACATATATATATATACATATATATATATACATATATATATATATATATATATATATATATATATATATATATATATATATATATATACGGATTCCTATGCGCCTAAGATCCAACGTTGTTTATAAATTTACGTGTCAAAGCTGTTCCGCTTTGTATATCGGTAAAACATGCCGTCATTTACACACCAGGGTCTGCGAGCATATGGGCATTTCGGCCTACACAGGTAATGAGATTCCTTTTCCTTCCCAATCATCTAGTGTCTTAACACATACGAAAAAAACCGGACATCCGATTTCCTTTGAAGATTTTTCCATTCTCTCCACCGGTAACTCGCAGTTCGAGGTCCTCCTTAAAGAGAGTTTATTAATATCTAAAACAAATCCTTCACTTAATGCCAACATCAGTTCCTTTCCGTTAGCGTTGTTTTGATCTCCTGACACGACGCTACACCTATCACCTTTCTCTATTTCCTCATTTCTATTTTTGTAATTGCCTAGGTTATTTAAGCCGAGAATTTATGTAAATCTATATCACTCTGATGATGTTACTCGTGTAGTGACGAAACGTTAGTTGTTTTTTTTTTTTAAAGTATTTCAATCTACTCAATGTATTCCTATTCGATATGGTGTTTTTAAAAGTTATCTGCTGGGCAATAATATTTATCACCCGACTATATATATATATGGTAATAAGGTTGTTCTCCGAGTGTAACGAAACCAAACTGGGAAGCATTTTAAAAATGCAGACCCCAGTAGGAATCGAACCCACGACCTTCCGAACGCTAGGCGGACGCTCTACCTTCTGAGCTACACGGTCTGGCGGAGAAAGGTATGGGAATAATTGTTTATACACTGAATGTCGAAGCGGTACTTCGCTTTATCGACTCAGCGTCGAACTATACTCAGTTCTTATTATTATGATGAATGGTGGGGTCTGGGGTCTGCATTTTTAAAATGGGGTCTGCATTTTTAAAATGCTTCCCAGTTTGGTTTCGTTACACTCGGAGAACAACCTTATTACCGTTTATCCACCTGAGTGACAACTTCCACCATTCATATATATATATATATATATATATATATATATATATATATATATATATATATATATATATATATACAATACCCTGGCTGCTATGCGTGTTTTCATTGGTTGTTGCCCATGATCTATTAGAGGACAGACACATGGATCACGTCAGATCACGTCAGCTGACTTGCTTTTTTCTTTCTTCATGCCCCAAAATCCGGCAAGAAGTATTGTGTAACTTTTACATTGTATAAAAATCTATTTGTTAAATATATATATATATATACAAATATTTAGATCGCTCAAACTAATTCGCATTTTAACACGCGTGTAAAGTGGACTCCACGCATGTCGAGATTAGCACCCTCACTGGGCTCCGGGCCTTCGGCCCTACACCCGGCTCGGGGAAAATAAAATGAAATGAAATGAAATGAAATGAAATGAGTTGAGTTGAGTTGAGTTGAGTTGAGTTGAGTTGAGTTGAGTTGAGTTGAGATGAGATGAGATGAGATGAGATGAGATGAGATGAGATGAGATGAGATGAGATGAGATGAGATGAGATGAGATGAGATGAGATGAGATGAGATGAGATGAGATGAGATGAGATGAGATGAGATGAGATGAGATGAGATGAGATGAGATGAGATGAGATGAGATGAGATGAGATGAGATGAGATGAGATGAGATGAGATGGAATGGAATGGAATGAGATGAGACGGGACGAGACGAGACGAGACGAGACGAGACGAAATGAAATGAAATGAAATGAAATGAAATGAAATGAAATGAAATGAAATGAAATAAAATAAAATAAAACAACACAACACGACACCACGACACAACACAACACAACACAACACAACACAACACAACACAACACAACACAACACAACACAACATATAGGTTACATGACATATACATGACATATACATGACATATACATGACATCTACATAACATCTACATAACATCTACATAACATATACATAACATAAACATAACATAAACATAACATAAACATAACATAAACATAACATAAACATGACATAAACATAACATAAACATAACATAAACATAACATAAACATAACATAAACATAACATAAACATAACATAAACATAACATAAACATAACATAAACATAACATAAACATAACATAAACATAACATAACATAACATAACATAACATAACATAACATAACATAACATACGTGAACGTGAACGTGAATGTGAACGTAAACGTAAACATTAAGATAAAAATAAAAATAAAAATAAAATAAAAGTTATGAATATAATGAAGGCAAACATTTGTTAAATATATGAATAATAAATTATATATAATTATATATATACAGTATATATATATATATATATATATATATATATATATATATATATATACGTGTGGGTTTTGGTCTACGAAACGCAAAGAGTGCTCGATAACATATAGTTAGAGCAAATATAGGCATGGATCCGAGGACACTATAGATGAAATTGATTCGGAACTAAAAGAAATTTCGAACAGTTTAGGAATCGGCGACAAAATTGAAAAAATGAAAAAACGCGAAGCATTTATATCTTTAAAAGATCACAAAGAAAATTTCGAAAACAATCCAAAATGCCGATTAATTAACCCTGCTAAAAGCGAATCCGGAAAACTAAGTAAGGTGATTTTGGACAAAATTAATTCTAATTTGAGACAAAAACTGAATTTAAACCAATGGAGAAATACAAAACAAGTAATTGAGTGGTTTGGCAATATAAAAGATAAGGACAGACATAGTTTTATTTCGTTTGACATTGTCGATTTCTATCCGTCTATTTCTGAAAAACTATTGGACCAAGCATTATCTTGGGCTTCGAATTTGGCTACTATAACTGAAAACAATATTTCAATAATAAAACACGCCAGGGGCGGATTTAGGGTACGTCAAACATGTCAAACGACTAACATAAAAAAAATTGACTAATTAATTCAAAAATATTTGACTAATTAATTAAAAAAAATTGACTAATTAATTAAAAAAAATAGTCGACTAATTAATTCAATTTTAAAAAAAAAGCTAGACTACATTTATTATTTTCCAGATTTTTGAAATTTTATTTTAAAACCGTATCGAGCAGCGAATCGCCGAATGCGAGCTCAATCTGCAAAAAAAAACTCTACGTACCAGTCCGCTGTGTTGACTGTGGGCTACTCGGTCAACCTACTTATATACCAGGCCACTATAGAGCATACTTGTACGCTCGGACTAGGGATAGAGGTGTAAATCTTTACAAATATGGATAATTTGAGTACGTCAAAATGGCCGACTACGTCGAAATAACGAGCGCTGATTGGTTAAAAACACTGCAAGTTAGTCGGAAGTGCAGGCAAGTACGTCGGAAGTAAAGTTTCTTGACGCACTTGGCTTTTGATTGGCTATACAGGACGGTTTGACTAACTCGCAGCATGATCAAGCTTATGTTTGAGACGGAGTTCGTATTATGGCTTCTACGAATGTCATGGAACGTGTAGAAAACGCTTTTAAAGCTAAGGATGATGAATTGCTGGAACAGATCTATCGCGATTTGCCATCCAAAATCAACTCTTGTGCCGTCCTTTCTAATCAAGAGATTTTAGAGCAGATCGGGAAAAAGTTGCACAGAGATTTCGGTGCGGAGTCATACATTCCTCTGTATGCCAAATTTGCTGGAAAGTCAAAGAAGTTTTGTATTGCTCTAAGGTGAGTGAATAATCTATTATCTAAGCGTTGGCATTCAGTTATTACTTTTACTAGTCTACTTAACTATGATCAGTCTATGTACCGTGAATTATTTAAACTAGAAATACATGAATGCAACAACCCCTCGCCCACTTTTACATGCTTTTTTGAAACACCCCCCACCCACCCACCCCCTGATTAAAAAAAGCACTCCTGATTATACAGCCAATATAAAAACAAACAAATATAAAAACAAATGATATTAAATCCTTGGGATATTAAATTATACAATTTATGGATAGGTCGATAGGATGACAAAACTGATTTAAATCATTTAATGAAAGTTGAACATATCAAAGCAAAACTTAGATTTCATTATTAAATTCTGGTTGTAAAAAATATATTGTTTTTAGGAGGTTTCAAAAGGGATCAGTTCTAGCAAGCCTTCAAATGGCTTCTCTATGCATGTACATTTTGCAAAGGCAGAATTAAAAGTTGACAGCTCAAAAATTACATTTATAATAGAGTCTGAGATAAGAACAATTCAGTAGAATCGGATTCCAGAAAGAAGTATTAAACAGACAACGTTTCAGTCGAAAACTTGGAATCACAGCCAAGAAAACCGACAAAGCCCACGTCCACCACGGTTAATATAAGCGTGATATAAGCCTAAGATAGTGTTTTAAGTTAGTTTTAGTTAAGCTGACTGATGGTTAATTTGGACGAGCAAAGGGAGAGCACGAAAACGTGAAGCTGCATGTATATTGTTTTAGGACATAAGGACAAAATACAAATCCCCTACCGTTATAAACTTGAAATTCTGCAATTCAGATCGAGGTTTTGTTTACCATACGGCGTTTGGTTTCTTCAGGACCTCTGGTTTCGCTTCAACATATATTAAACCGGCTGTTTGTATCCTTTCCTTCGTTGTTCTCTTTTATTATTTAAGTAGAGCAGGCTCCATTCGTTAAACGAAAGCAAAATACTGACAGATCTTTAGTTTTCTTGTCGCTAGTCACCAGTGTCCAACTATTCTTACCGCGTGACACCGTAACAAACATATATTATATAAACTAGAAATACATGAACGCAACAACCCCTCGCCCGCTTTATATGCATTTTTTAACCCCCTACCTCCCCCCTAATTTCTGTTTTTTGTTGTATTATAAATGACACACAGATCAGAAAACATCCCAGAAAATTAGTTAGCAAGGTTCATCTGTAGTCATGTATTGACACACCGAAAGAACATGCAAAGTCAATATTAAAAAAACCCAAAAACAACGAGATGAAGCAAACGACAAATTTTCATTCAAAAATATATAATATATAAACAATGGCCAAGAAAAGACACAATGTCAACGTCCTAGCGCTCAAAGACAATTCTAGACAAAATATTATTTATATTAATTTTCATTTTCAAGATTTCTTCCGATTTAATTCAGCTAAACAAAACTGGTAAATAGTAATACGAATCTCCTACCGTTAAACTTTCTTCTGCTTTTGTCACCACAAACACTGGCAATTCAGTCTAGTCTTTTCGGATTGTTTTTCTCGTTTGCGGTTTCTTACTTTTTTTCGTTGTTGACACATAAACTTAAATTAAATATGACAAGGCATCATTCAGTTCTCTTCATGATCTAAAAAGCCGTTTGTTTCAAAATTTCTTCATTGTTCCCTCTCGAGTTATGTAGAATACACCAGAGCAAAATTCCTTACCGGCTTTGAACAGTTTCAGGACACATCCTTCTTCTTTCAGTTTTACATTTCGGTCGGCATCGTTTTCGGTCTTTATCGTATTAATTTTTAGGCTTTTTCCAATGGTATTGTTGTCTTTTTCTCGCTGCCACATCTCTTGTTAGTCTTCTTTCTTTGGTCTTTTTCCATAGTAATATTAATGTACATTTTAGCATTTTAGCTGAAACCATTTTTTCTGGCAAAGATTTCTTTCGTCATGATCGTTGGAAAACTATATTTCGTATTAAATCCAACCGAACTTATAAATTATATATTTGCTGACGTAAATTTAAATAATTTGAATAATTTAACAGGTTAGTTACCAGTACCCTGCTATTCGAACTGCGCAAGTTGTGGATTTGATAACATATATATATACAAACAACAGGTGGGAAAATTGTCTGAGCATGCGCGAAAACCGTGATATAAACAAGCTGCGGGGGACTGGGACGGCAATATGGCGGCTTTTAATCTGTAAATAATCCGAAGAGTTTTTTAGTAATTCTACTTCTTTTTAGATATTTTATTAATTAAGAAACATACTATATATGTTCTACCATACAATAAAAAAGAGAAAAACCCATAATAAATAGTTTTTGATAAATAGTTTTTTATATTATAAATAGTTTTTGGTTATAATACACATAATATTAAAGCTCAGGGAAGTACAAGTTGGCAGTTGCTCTTGTTTTATAAACTCAGTAATACAATTTATAACTAGCTTGTGTCTGGCCTTTTGGTGGTTATGTCAAAGGTTCAGTAGAAAATGAAAAGAACAGTTCACAGCAAAAATAAGGAGTTATTGTCACATCTTCATATCACTGCCAATTTAAATTACAACAAACTTTGATAAGCAACAAGACTATATACAAACATTTAAACATAGGTACATGTAGCAGAATATATGTAAGTTAAATAAACTTGAATCCTTTCAGTATATTCACTCAACGTAGTTGGTCAACCTATTTTGAACACACTTATTTAAATCTAGCAATTTCAAAATAAGCATGTACATGTATATAAATATATACAGCATATTAAACACTTCACTCTTTTAACTTTTTCTTTAGCCATTAATATAGCTAATATAGTATCTAAAAAAAGAAAAAGAACACTTAAAGATTTGCATGATAACAAATGCAATATTATTTTTGGTAGCAGTTATCAGTTCAATCCAAATCCAAAATGGCGGTTTCAAGTGACTCAAATTCAAAGCGTGAAATTCAAGTGTTTACGATTTTTTGAAGCTCAGAAACTGGTACAATCTTAACAATTAGGATCAAAAGCATACTTTGAAAGACAAAAAAATTGGTGGCATAGGCGAAAATTTAAATTTATTGGCTTTCATCACTTTTTATAGCTGTCAAAATTGTGTACCGAAAACGAGCAAACTTTAGAGTTCGCCTAGGCTTCGGAAATGCAGTTGATTCTTAAACAGACTGGTTTTAGTCATACTGCAAGAACCTGTAAGCAGTTGTCAAGTTTCATTTAGACGATTAACAAAAAATATACGGTAATTCAAGCACATTTCCTAAGCCGACTGTTATCGCAATTTCCTATGGACAGGCGAAAGGGCACAAGATTCAGTTCGTTTTCGATTTTTCTGGACGTTGTCATTTATTTCAGTGGATGGAGCAAAGAACTATGGATAGTTTAAGAGAATAAAATTTGGGTGGCAAAGGGCTAAATTTTTAACTATGGCTCGTTCAAAATCACTGATTTTAACTGTTTTTAGGATATTAAGCAACTAGGCGATAAATTTACACCGTCAAGTGGGCTTCAATATTAACAATTCACACAGTATTTTTAAAGATAAACATATGATCTAGATAATTCAACTCACCTTTTAGTAGTATTTTGCTGTTTATACAGTTTGTCGACACAAACAAAATGCACATCGAAACGAAAAACCCTGTTTGTTGCATATTCTCCTCGAATAATCCAAGGTTTCCATAACTCCGATCATAGGAAAATATAGCTCACATGAAAGTCACCACAACCAGTTTTAAATTGCCAAGGTTTCTCTTCTTCAGCGTACCAAATATTTCAGCTAACAAAACATTCAAACCTGAACGAACCTCATTTCGAACAAAAATAAAGAAACAGAGCAAATGCGCCCGCGATTTTTGGTCAGTTAAGACAATTTTCCCACCTGTTTATACAAACAGGTTTCAGAACAACCTCGTCCCCAGGGCCATTTGTGGGGGCTGGGCCAAGATGGCGGCCAAGAACAAATGGCTCTGGCACAGGCTGAGCTATCACCACATTTGATTGGTCGAGATAACTTTGGATGTTTTAGGTATTCTGATTGGTGGAAACGAGGCGGGCGGCAGGCTAACTCGCGGGCATTTTGTTTTTTGGGCTCAAATTGTATTCAGAATTGCCGGCTGTTAAAAAACAACTTCGAAGTGAATGAAAATGTGAGGAAAGCTGGCGAAACACCCGTGAAAACGTCGGAAGAATATGTAATGATGGGTCGTGTCGTCTCTGTGCCCTGGCTGCCATACAACGAAGTCCATGGGACGGCAATTCAGTGTGTTTTCTAAATCGGGCGAACGAAAGACTTGGTGAACAAAGTCAAAAAGTATTTTGGCTGCGAAAGGAAAGTACACCACAGGGCAGAATTTACATGTTTGGCCATTAAGAAGCAGGCTTTTTTCAAACAAGAGTTCTCGACGAAACGAAGCCTAAATGTTTTTCAAAACGCTGAATTGAATCCACCGAAAACTTACGAAAACAAGGCGGCCCTGCCAGACAACGGCAATCCAGTTTCTTGCGAATTTGGTACAACGGTGAAGCAAATGATAAATAATAAGCATTTACAGATATTTATTAAAAGTGTATTTATTTTAATAATTCGACAATGTATTTGGAAATGATGTATTGATTGTTTTCAGTTTGTGTCAGTCAAGCTGAACTAAATATTCAGAAAATAATTGAGCCTGAACTAGGCGCGATAAACTTCATGAAGCCTGGGCCGAGTCAAAAATGAGTCAAAATATGACTCATTTTTTGCAGCCTGTGCCAGGGCCATTTGTTCCCGCCATTTTGTTTTTGGCCGCCATCTTGGCCCAGCCCCCACAAATGGCCCTGGGGACGAGGTTGGTTTCAGAATTGCTTTCGGCTTTTCATCTCGCGTGTAAAGTGGACTCCACGCACGTCGAGATTAGCACCCTCACCCGAGCCACAGAAATAAGGATCAACCAGAAGTCCAACTCTCTGTCGGCACCTTTGATGTAAGCGTCCTCGGGAAATGTCGGCCTCGCGATCCCGGCGCCATTTTGAAAGTAAGTGCAACCGGGAAATTATCCCCCTCGTCCTTACGACCCTCGGGCTCCTGTAGTCAATTACTCTTGGCCTTCTTGTGACCTTTTAATTAACTTTATATTGTTATCTATATATATAAATAATATTTAGTTAAGTAAATAAGTAATTTACTTTAGAAAACGATTCTTTGGAGATAGAATTCTTTGACCACGACCTTATTAAAACTTCAGTGAGCGGATACTACGGGTAAAAGTCCTGCACTCATGAAGCGGGTTTTACATTTCTCGATTTTGCCGACACATTTGTTTATAGAAAAAGATTGCTAACAATTTCGGAACTACGCATTGTTGAAATACATCGGGTACGTATGTTGTTAGAAATTTTATAAGCTTTCATTTGGTATATAATTCAAGTTTTAGTGTTACCTGTAACTTTTTAAAATGTTCAAAATGTTCTCACCATTGCTCGTAAAATAAGAATTATATAATGGGAAATGGACTCCTCACAAGTGTTATAGAATTTTGGATTTTGTTTTTAAATACTAAACGCACAGCCCTGAGCAAGATATTAAACAAAGGGTACTGTCAAGTGCTATTCATGTCAGAACTTTTAATTTTCTTGCTGGCAAGTATTTTAAAATATGAAAAAAACATTATTATTTTGACGTGGACAGTCTGAAATGGATGAATTTCTTAAGTTTGTTTTGCCTTTTGTTGTTTTGGTGTTGCTATAACCTCAGAAAGACTTCTGGCATGAACCTAAGATATTTCTTGAACAGAAGCTAATTCAAATACGAAAGGAGTGGAAACGTTTGCAGATTTCTAATTGAAGTTGAAAACGTTTTTGGTGCAAATTAGTGATCATACCTTTTGAATATATGAAAAAATATTAAAACTTTTATGGTCAATGGTCAGAACATTTTGAACATTTTAAAAAGTTACAGGTAACACTATGATTTGAACTATATACCGAATGAAAGCTTATAAAATTTCTAACAACATACGTACTCGATGTATTTCAACAATGCGTAGTTCCGAAATTTTTAGCCATCTTTCTCTATAAACAAGTGTGTCGGCATTAATCGAGAAATGTAAAACCCGCTTCGTGAGTACAGGACTTTTTTGCCACGGACTTTTACCCGTAGTATCCGCGTACTGAAGTTTTAATAATCTCGTGGTCAAAGAATTTCATCTCCAACGAAATGTTTTCTAAAGTAAATTACTTATTACTTAATAAATATTATTTATATATGTATAGATAACAATATAAAGTTAAATAAACGGTCACAAGAAGGCCAAGGGTAATTGACTGCAGGAGCCCGAGGGTCGTAAGGACGAGGGGGATAATTTCCCGGTTGCACTTACTTTCAAAATGGCGGACTGGCGCATGCGCATAAAAATAATGGGACACTTTTTTTCGCGAGTTGGACTTCTGGTTGATCCTTATTCTGTGCCCGGGCTCCGGGCCTTCGGCCCTACGCCCGGGCTCGGGGATAAATAAATAAACTATTTCCCAGATTTCGGCTCCCTCGCTTTTTCTACACGCGTGTAAAATGGACTCCACGCGTGTCGAGATTAGCACCCTCACCGGGCCCCGGGCCTTCGGCCCGTCGCCCGGCTCGGGGATTAGACAGAAAGTCAACTCATTTATTATTGATATTATTTAAATTTGTATGAATATTAAAAAAAATAGCTACAGGCAAAGTTGATTTCGAACTCAATATTTTACATCTCAACCAGCTATTTTAGCCTACCTAGTATACAAAATAGTGATAACACTTATAGTCTAATAGAAATGTGCTGTTTTGTTAGTTTCTATGTATTTTCTTTCCATGTCGATTGACTTGGATTGAATATTAAAATACATGATTTTGTATTTTGTGTTTAGATCTGAAGCCTCTGGAAACTGCTTATACAGCTCTGTTTCTTTGGCAATGGTAGGTGACAATTCTCTTACTATGGACCTTCGAGCTTTAACATCCATTGAGTTGTATCTTAATGCTCAATTTTACTGTGACCATCCATATTTCTTATCAGCATATGATAAACATAAAGAAAAGGTTTGTCATACATAGGAAAGTCATTGACAAATTTGCAACTAACAACAGAAGAATTGAATCGATTTGATTACTTTACATTTAAATAATTTAATTCCAAAAATCAATAAAATAATAATAATTATAATAATAAAAATTGATTACCTAACTACTGGATAGATCTTTCACATTGTTCTATAAAGCCTATGCAACTGTGATATGTATATCTGATTCTGTCAGGTATGAGGTATTCTGAGGTATATTAAAGATGTCTTTTTCGTTTTTTTAGTCACTCATTTAGTTTCTATTTGTCATTATTTAGCTATTTTAATTTAGTTTTTGTTTATAATCTTGGGGAGATACCCACATTAAGTGGTGACCTAATTTTCTCTACTTATTTTTAATGTTGGGGAGATAACACATTAAGTCAGATGCTTTGTTGCATAGTTAATACATTAATTTAGGTGATAGTTAATAGGTCAAGGGTTACTTAGATGTTAGCTTAATTAGAGGTTAAAGGGTTAATTTGGCTGGGATGATGTAGATGGTTGAGCCACTCTATGTCCATGAAATGTCCCATTATGGTCATCAATAAAAGCTTCTCTCAATCAGACATTGTCTGCTTGGGTTGATGTGCAAAAGGCAAGTATCTGGTGCCTGAAAACCAGACAGCTCAAAGGTACTTGGGGGGGGGGGGGGGGGGTATGATGGTTCATTTATTTGGGGTTAATTTGCCCAGGATGATGTAGAGGGTTGAGCACCTCTATGTCCATGAAATGTCCCATTATGGTCACTAATCAAAGCTTCCCTAACCCGACATTGTCTGCTTGGGTTGATGTGCAAAAGGCGAGTATCTGGCACCTGACAACCAGACAGCTCTGGGTAGCTGGAGCTCATCAGCCATGGAAGGCAGCCCACCTAGGAGAAGGAAAACTCTGATTTCAAACCCTTGGAGCTTCCCTTGTATGTTGGTCCAGCTGTCCATGTCGGATTCACTGACTGCAACAACATGTTACTGGTGTTTGATGTGTTTCCTAGGAATGCTGATGAGCTCTGATATAGAGCGAAACAGTAATCTTTTTTATGATATGTGACTACATAATTAAATCTCAGCTCAAATTGGACAAAAAAAACCCAACAAAATCTGAAAAATAATAAAATGTTTCTAAAAAACATGTTTGAAAACATGCTCAAAAGTGCTATCAGATCGCGGGAAATGCCATTTCCGAGACCCAGATTTCAAAATTTTTATGGGGGGGCATGCCCCCAGACCCCCCTACATGTGTGGACCACGCCATTTTGACTAAGGTATAAAAATTCCTAGATCCGCCCCTGCACGCTAGAAAATCTCTCCTTTTCAATACCGGAATTTCATGGATAAAAAAAGATAGCAATAGTTTGTTTGACGTTACCATGGGTTGTTTCGACGGCGCGGAAGTTTGTGAGTTAGTAGGCCTTTTCATTTTAAATCACCTAAGTAAGAAATTTGGCAAAGAAAGCATTGGCCTATATAGAGATGACGGTTTAGCTATCATAAAAAGTAAATCAGCACGTTTAGCAGACAAAACAAGGAAAGAACTCCACAAAATTTTCGAGCAGTTTGACCTAAAAATTACCGCCGAATCAAATTTACGCATAGTAAACTTTTTAGATGTAACTTTCGACCTTAACAATGGAAATTATAGGCCCTATAGGAAGCCCAATGACGATCCGCTTTACATAAATAAGCACTCTAACCACCCACCAAGCATCACAACAAGCGCATTGCACTTCTCTCATCAGATGAACAAGTTTTTCAGGAATCTGCACCCATATATCAGAACGCACTTAGGCACAGCAACTTTGATCATGATCTTAGCTACACTCAACACACAGCACAGCAACCACGCAGGAATAGGCAACGCAACATCACTTCGTTCAACCCACCTTTTAGCAAGAGTGTAAGCACAAACATAGGACGTAATTTCCTAAACCTAATTGACAAGCACTTTCCACCACACCACAAGCTCCATAAGATTTTTAACAGAAACACAGTCAAAGTAAGTTACAGCTGCATGAACAATGTTAAGTCAATAATTACTAAACACAATGCACACATATCTAGGAATAACATGCCACAGGATAAGGACACTAACAGTTGCAATTGTAAGAAAAACACGAATTGTCCACTTAGAAAACAATGCATGACTAGGGACATAGTATACAAAGCAACAGTCACAGTAAACAACACAAACACGATCAAGAATTACATTGGCATGACTTCAACCACATTCAAAGAGCGATTGGCCAACCACATTAAATCTTTTCAGCATAAAAAGCATGCAAACGACACCGAACTTTCGAAATATATTTGGGCATTGAAAGAAAACAATAAGGATTTTAGTATTAATTGGCAAATTTTAAAACACGATGTAATTTATGTTTAGAAGAAAAATTTTATATTTTGAAAGATAAAAACAAGAATTGTTTACTCAACAAAAGAGCAGAAATTATCAGTCAATGTCGTCATCGAAACAAATTCCGCGCAAACAGCGCAACAAAGCCATGAATGCATGTATTGTTTCGCCCCCACACTCCCACGTTCCGACAAGAAGGATATAAGCACCCCCTGTTTTCGAAAATTGCCATCTGCCTGAAGATTCTTTTTTAGATGAAACAGCCTGTAGCAGACTTTTGAGGTAAGCGAAAAAATATATATATATATATATATATATATATATATATATATATATATATATATATATATATATATATATATATGAAATGACTGCCTAACTGGAAACGCTGCAGTACATTAACAAAAACGTTTACCGCGCGGTATTAAATTTGAAGAAGGCTAATCAGTTTCAGTATATTTCTTAAATATCAGACTGACAGTTAGTTTTAACTAAGGCATAAAAGAAAACAGATTTCTCACCTGCATATGCCACATTTTTGACAGTGGTAAGGATTGTCATCAGTTCCAGTCAAATGTTTACAGATGTGACAAAAATATTTGGCAAACTTCATGTGGCATTTTGTGCAGAATTGGGATTTCTCGCTAAACTGCAACCGACAAAACACAAAAATAATTAAAACAATAGATTTGTTAAATTTGTTAGGTTAACTATCACCATGTTATTACTAATTCCAAGCTAGCCTATATTTATACTGCATGGATAACCCTATCAGTCATAATATCTCAGTAACAATCTAAAATGTTCTCTTTACAGGTTCGGTAAAGTTCATCTGATCAAGTTTAGCTTAATTGATCTTAGCAACAAGCGGCTACAGTAATTGTATATTAACTGTGTGTACATCATTGCTTTACCTTTGATTTCATGCTGTAGTCCTAATATTCATAAATGAGGAAGATAAGATGCTTTATACAGTCTCTATATGTGCTTGCTTTTATCTATAAAATATCTGCAGCAAACTTTAGACATTTATTAAATAATACAGTTGTCCAATTATTCCATAATAGTAATAATAGTTTCAAAAAAACTTTCTCATATCTTCGCAGTATTGGTTTCAAAATACATTATGCTCAATTTTCTTTTGGTGATCTTTTCTAAAATTTCTCTCTCGTATATCATTTACTCCAAAGAACATTTTAGCAAAATATTAGGAAAGTTTTCCTATAAAACTTATTAAAAAATAGATATGTTGTCAACTTTATTGATTGTTTTTGTCGTATTTTAAAGAAATTTCCCGAAGAAATTGTGTCTTATACTTTAGCATTTGTATCGACTCGAACAGTAGCCGTCGTGACAAAATATGAAGTTAACAAGATCGTTATTTACGCATGTACAAATCATACTAGTGCCAGTCTCCTATCAAAATTATTTCATCTCATTTACTCGATAGTTTATTCAGAGACATCCATTGTTAAGCCATGCACTTCACAGCCATCAGGAAACTTAAATAATGTTTTATACTTACTTGTTTCATGTTTTATAACCTGTTCATTGGTTGGTTGAGGTGCGTTCGCTTTGGAATTGGCGAAAGAATTGGTTTTGGTAGGTGAATCCTGACGTTTAGGCTGAGTAGTAGATTCTTCAATTTCAAAGCTTTGTGGGTTACTGGAACGAGAATTCCGAAAGGCTGCTCCTGAACTAACGTCATTACTGGTTGCTAGGGGGTTGGTTCTAATTCTCGTAAACCCTGTAAATTCAAAGCACTGATCACCCTCTTTCGATCCATCTCTAAAAGAATATCCAGGATGTTTGATGTGACGTTAACTGAGCCCTTGGTGCTGGCCCACTCTTTGAATTTCGCCACATCACTGGATAACAAGCTGCTGGCAATTATTATTAACAACATTTTATAATTGTTGTACACACTTTTCTCAACCGCTGAGTTTGGTATGTTGGTCAAACTTATCCCATCTTTGCTGCTTGATCCTTCCTCAGTCTCTTGAACTGATACAGCGCCAAAACTTTCTCTGCAATCTTTTTCCATCACTTTAGCAATAGGTTGCTGTTTCTCTTTGTGACAAGATTCTGCTGTCTTCTTGCCATTTTTGAATGACAAAGCTTGGGCAAACGACGAGGGTTCAGAAGCTTCGGTCGTGGTTCTTTTCTCTGATTTTGATACATAGGTTTTTTTAAACTCTGTATCCTTTTTGATTTCGTTGACCATTCTGGTGTTCTCCACGGAAACACGACCTAAATCGAGAAACGCCTCTCTCAACTCTTCTTTGGCACTCTTTAATTCGCGTTCCATAGCTGCCACTGTGTTTGTTAAATCGTTGTTTTCCTTTAGTAAATCACGAACTTCTTCCTGGTGCTCTATTTTCGTTCTTGCCAAAACGTCTTCAGATATTTTCAATTTGTTTTCCAAACTTTGAATGGCACTTTTGAGATTCAAAACCTCAGTTTGCATTTCTTCGTAATTCTGAGACGACGTTTGTGTTTCCTTGCTTTCTGATTCACTTTTCCTCTCCGTTTGAGATCTTTTTTCACAAAATGTGAACGACGTTGTTTGACATCCCGATTCAACAGCATGACTTTGGCGAAATGTACTCAACAAACTATTAATAACTTCGCCAATGTTTCTTAATTCCAGCTGTGTTAGCATTGAAAGGGAGACGTTTCTCAAAAGCAAAACAGGCTTCTTGACAGCATAAAAAAAACTTTTTGAAGACTTCCATGATTTAACCTTAACCATTCTATTTTCACCACTTAGCAAAGAGGACTGCGATACAACATTTGCACATTCTTCTTGAAAACTCATTTTTGTTTGTCCAAACGCCTCCAAAACAATTTCTGCATTGGCTATATCAAAATGGGATAGAATCTGAATTTCAACTAATGCTGGAGATGTTTCAGCACAAAAGCGAAGTAATACAAAATGAGGGTAGATTACCAAAACGGTGGAGTTATTATCAGACATCTTGTAGATTTTTAGGGAGGTCAAAGCAACTTACAAAGAAGTGGACTTGAAATGATTTCAGGCTGTGACGTTTGCAAATGTAGGATAGTCGGTATCATTTTACAGAGCTCTAACTGCATAACGGCATTTTTTAAAGGAATGACGAGTGGTTTTGGCTAATAAAAACAAAACATATAGATATAAATGGTTAAATGGATAAATGGAAAGCGACAAAGCGACAAAGCGAAAAAGGGATAAAGGGATCAAAAGGGATAAATCGACAAGCCGACAAACAGATAAACAGACAAATAGATAAATAGATAGATAAATAGATAGATAAATAGATAGATAAATAGATAGATAAATAGATAAATACTTAGATAAATATTGTATAACCTCCAATTCTGAAGAGCGCCATTTAAAACTATTATAACTATAAAATCAGATACAATTAAAATATTCAAATTACTAGTGCCTATGTTATTTACTACGATAGATGCAAATTACATTCTATTTATATTTGTTCATGTTAATAATGTAAGGCCAGGTTTATACGTGGCACAATCGTCGCATTTAATTATACGAATTTAATTCGTATTAACTTCGTCGATTAGTCGGTCGTTTTAAGCGACGAATTTAATTAGACGGATTTAATGCTCTGTGTAAAAGAGTGAAAATTCTGCAAAACGACAAAACTGCAACTATAAAAATTAATTTTAACAGCACTAGAAATTTATGTATTTAATTCCGTATTTAAAATTCCGTATTTTAAAATTTATGGCGTGGTTTAAAACCTATTTAACAAACACGCATTTCAGACGTTACATCCGTCTGATCATGACGGATACAACGAATTTAACTCTTCAGACCGTTTGAGATGTCGCACACATGCAATCGTCACATTTAATTCATTGAATTAGAAATACATGAACGCAACATCCCCTCGTCTTTTTTCAAGTAATATTAATGTACATTTTAGCTGAAACCATTTTTTCTGGCAAAGATTTCTCTCGTCATGATCGTTGAACAACTATCTCGTAATCCAACCGAACTTAAGCTTATAAATTATAATTTGCTGACGTAAATTTAAATAATTTGAATAATTTAACAGGTTAGTTACCAGTATCCTGCTATTCGAACTGCGCAAGTTGTGGATTTCATAACATATATATATATATATATATATATATATATATATATATATATATATATATATATACAAACAGGTTTCAGAATTGCTTTCAGCTTTTCATCTCGCGTGTATAGTGGACTCCACACACGTCGAGATTAGCACCCTCACCGGGCTCCGCCCGGGCTCGGGGATTAAATTCGCGGTCTGAGTTAAATACGATCGACAATTGTGCGACGTATAAACAATTAAACAATTAGTTTAACGACGTCAAATATTTTCTTTCTTAAAAGTTAAAGGTATTAACCTTTTTATAAACATAGTGAACCATCCACGCTATTAGAAGAATTGTTCTACATTTAATTTTATAGTTTCATGCCGATGCTCGTACAAAATCGACAAAAAGAAGACAGTCATATACTAATCCTGGTCATTCAGATTGTACAAATAACAGAAATCTTGAATCGCAATAATGTCATCTAATTTTTCATAAAATTATTCCTTTGTCATTTGTTGCGAAGAATCGGATAAAATGTTTTCCAATATCTATAGTTGTTTTTTTTTCTCCAAAGCTTGCACGTGTAATATTGACCCTCATATATATATGACAGCGGTGCAACCACATCCAGTATATTTCCGCACAATAAGTTTACTAAATTTGAAACTCTTGCCCGGTGGAGGGTTGAAGGTGGGTGTAGATGCGAGAGCGGAATTTACATTTATATTAAGCATATTTATGAACATGTGCTCAGCTAGCCATAGATTTGGGTGTGTACCACAGCACGGGTGGCAGAGATTGAGGCAGAGGTAAAGGCTTTCAAAAAGAAACAAGTCTTACAAGAGGAGATGCGTTTGAAAGAAGAAGAGTTTAGATCGTCGTTAGAAAGGGAAGAATTAAAGTTAGAAACAGAATTCGCGATTTGGAGGTAATGTTACCGAGTACCGCGCCTTTATCCGAGCGTTTGAAACCTTAATTAATTGAAGCGAAGGAGCCTGACAACGCTAGTATACCACCGGTCGAACCCAAGAATTAGTTCGTATCCCGTGAGGGATATCCAAAAGCACGAGCGTTGCTGGAGCAAAAGTTCGGGCAGAAGCATAAAATTGCAATGCATGGCTTACGTCGCCTATCAAGGCAGAAGATGGTGATTTATTAGGGCGGTTCCCTATTTCGTTGTCTAGTTGTTCCAACACATTGAAAGCGATTGGTTATTTAATAAGATCGAAAATCCCGATGGGAAGATTATCGAAAGATTACCATACAAGTCAATTGCAAGAGATATGGCGGGACGTAGCTGACAACATTATGAATGTACAAGAAAGAGAAGTTACAATTGAAGATATCGCTAAGTTCGTGGAAACCAAAGCAAGATCAATGAATAATCCAGTGTTTGGAAAATTATCGTTTCCTACCAAGGATCAGAATGCCAAGTTTAAACTGAGACAGAAACAAGTATTGGGAAATAAATCGTCTAGTTTCGTTACACAAACTAACAATTCACGAGAGAAAGCATTCGGATCGGACCACGCTAAAGAAGATAATCTTCAGACCAAAGTCGAAAAGTATGTTTGTCTATGCTGTGGTGGTAATCATAGGGTTGCCGAGTGTCCAAGTTTCGAGAAGTTACCCTATTCACAATTACGATTAGATTTCACCAGAAAAAATCGTCTCTGCTCCGCATGTCTCAAAAGAGGACATCAATCGAAGAACTAACTACACAGAAGAAAGCCATTCAGGGAATGCTATGGGAAACATTCGACACTGTTACATTGACAAGATACCGCACCACAGCAAAGAACCAATGAAATGTCGATTTGAAACGGATTATCCCGGAGCTTTCGGTCGACGGGCGCGGCCCGCGTGAGAAGGGTTACGACGCGAGACACAGAACAATTGACCGATTCGAAAAAATCTGATGTACGTAGTGGACAAAGAGAAACCAGGTAAAGATAGTAAAGAATTTTGTGTTATTTAAGTTCACCTAATGACGTCACAAATCCAATATTTACGAAAAATTGCTTCGCAATTGCCCACTTCCCCCCGAAACCTGCGTAGGTCGGAAAGGGGCTCTGACTCGCAGGGTACATCTGGGGTGACACCAATAAAAATTAAAATATTTTTGAATGTTCTATTAGCATACCAAGTTTCACTTCGATAGCGTAAATACTGTTATGAAGACCAAAAAAAGCCCAGTCTAGATGATCTATGTCTAGATTAGAATAGCAAAACGCACATGTATAATTTATTCTTGCATTTCCAACAAACGAAAATGGCTCATTATAGAAATCCCTCGAGATTCAATTTCGGTTTGTTTGTCTGAGTTTTGGTCCGTATAAATACTATCTGTGCGCTTCGCTATTTTGATATCGATTTTAGGTGTCCGTTTCCGCTTAAGATGGGTGTGCTTTAGAAACGAGGTGTGAATACAGGTGTGAATACGTCCGGTTTTTGTTATCTCGCCTAGGTGTCCGCTTAAAAGGGGTGTCCGTTAATTCCACTGTTTACATGTGCAGTATTGATCTATATTAGTTGCTATTTTACTTGTCAACCAACATGGTCGCTGTGTCTTTGGCCTGTAAATCTCGGGGGATTGATTGTAACCCACCAATACTGAGATGGTTGATTTTTGTACATAAAACAGGTGTGCATACGCCCAGTTCGTTTTACACAATAATCGAGTTGTCTTCATCACAATGATAAAATGTGTCATAAAATGCGCCAAGGCACATCCAAGGCAAGCAGACATTATCTTCAAATAAACAATAAAGCTTTTAAATACAAATACTTCAGCATTGCATGCGGCTAGGTGGCTAGGTTATAGAATACCCCGCCACTTATAGTAATAGATAGATCATTCAGGTGCAACCGCGGTCCGTGGATCGTAATTTTCCAGTGGCAGTTGGTTCGATTTTCTATAATCGCTCCAGCTTCCGGTGTTACCATCTTCGGCATCTTGTCAGATTGTGACAATACAATTGTGACGTACTAGTTACTATTGGCACTGATCAGATGTGCGGGTCTTCCGCGATGTTGTTATTAAAGTGCAAATGAATTGAATAGTTGGATATAATTGTATACGATGCATTGCCATAGCCCACACTGTAATTAGAAGTATGCAGAGTAGACCAATCTATCATCCGGTTATGCTTTACTTCACACAAGCAAAGTGCGAGCGCCGAAGGTGCGAGCACTAGGGGGGCCCCGGAAAATTTTGAAATCTAGAGTCTCTGAAATGCCATTTCCTGCATTTTGGGGGAGATTTTACAGAATTTTATAGAAAATTATAAACGTCACAAAAAGCACTAAAAACTACACATTTCAGGTCTTTGTATGGGAACTGTCAAAAAATTAAGAGAAATAACTAACAGTGCCATTCTATTTCGAATCATCGATATTAAAAAAGAAATAAAATCACAATAATTTTGAGGTGTTTTATTTCTTGTCTTCATTCTTATATTCAAAAGTTTATTTAGGTAGGTTGCCTGCCCTTATGCCAGTAGTTCCCATGAGCCATGCTCCTCGAATTTGGACGAATTGGAAAATCGACCTTGGAGAGAACTGGGGGGGGGGGGGGGGGGGGACGTGTCCCGTTCTAGCTAAACCATCCTTCAGCTCTTGAAAAACGCACGTTATATTAGTAAGCCTCATTTCAGAGCAATTCAGTTGACATCACGGTGGCCATATTGGTGCACAATCTTTATCCTATGGGAATTTAACTCTATTCTTATTCAAACATTTCGTATTGTTTCAATGGGCCACTGATCACGTGAGTGAAAACGGTCATTTACTAGCTGCATATTCCATCCATTACGTTACATTATCTTACATTATACGTTACATTAACATTACATTACATTGTGCTACGTTAGTTTGTGACCTTCATCAAAGTAAAATGTGATAAAGGCGGGTTCCACTTGAAACGATAATGAAAACTAATATCGGCAGTTTATCGCCTTTTCACCTTGTTTTAATTATACAAGATATGAATTCATGTATTCATCGAGTGTCGATTGAGCTAATTCGTCCATTACGGGAATGCCTCAGTAAAAAACATGTACTATATCGCAACAGCTGTTGGGAAACGTATAGTGCACTGTTTACTCATTGCTATGCATTTATTCAACCTCCAAACTAATTAGGGGAAGTAAGTTTCCCCCATTGGAATAATACTATAAGAGAATGCGATTATTCACAGATCACAAAATAACAAAACCTGACTCCAATTATTTGCACCGTGTTGGAATATGACTGTATAAAATGAAAGCTCTTAAAACTAGTGTTGCTACTTGCTAGAACCGCATATATTTAAACGAACGAATGTGAAACTGTAAACAATGCCAATCATATATCAGTCCCTTACTACTTTCGGTGGTATAGATTATATTTTGTCACACAGTTCTGTTGGGTTCGTAAGTGTCACTGTGTTAGGGAAGCTAGTTCGTAGTTACGCCGAATAAATGAATCAAACACTAACCATACTTACTAGGAAGAGATAAAGTAATACATGAACTAAAAAGCTTTGAACTCGACCGACTATACTAGATCCAACTTTTCGCCCAAAATGCTTTAAGCTGGGTTCAATAATGTTTTCTTTATTTCCAGTTCCACCAAACGATGTTCAGCCAGATATCAACATTCTCCAAGGCATACTTTATGATTCTATTTCTATGAAACCAGCATACGAAAACGGAAAACCGACTGCGGGTAGCTTTACTTCCAAGAAGAACAATTTAAATCGATGTCGACGTCATTGTCCTTATAGCACACCACGTGGCAAAACAATGGCTTACAGGGCCTAAGGGATATACTTACCTGAAAATTTAAATTTAAAAAGAATGAATGTTTATTCAAGTTTGTAAATTGGATACAATTCGTAAACATAAAATGTATTTTCCGATTGATTTTCTCAGCTTAAATAGCTTAGCTTATATCTTAAAGAATGTTGGTAAATCTAAACACTTAGATGTGTCAAATTACTACAAGTCAAAAGCCCTACCTAATATGAACGAGTTTTCTGATTGGCTAGAACTAACCAATCACATTGTCAATTATCAATTCGTTTCCATGCTCCTTACTGATTAGAGTTAGGGGAAGGTGTTGGGTTAGGTTATCTAAACCATAGTCCCTAGAATTATATTGTCTGGAGACGCGGCGAGCATCAAAGCGGTTAACAATGAGATACAATTTAGGTTGAGGGTGGCAAATAAGGTGCACAATCTTTTGTTTTACGTTCATTAATATTTATAAAGCAACGCTGCTATTGGTTGATTGCTTCATTATACCAAAAATACAATGTGTTCAGCAAGCGTTAAGGTGAAATAAGGTGCACAAATGTGAACAAAAACCTAGAACAAAGACTTCGGCCGCGTTTCCAGACAATTTATTTCTAGGGACTATGTCTGAACCAATCGGAAACCTTATTAGTATAGGTAGGCGATGACCCGCCCATTCAGCTCTGCCACTCGTGCATATTGCATATCTTACATAAATACATAATGATTAACTTGAAGAAGACTTGCTACATTTATGCGTTTATTGAAATTTACCGAATTTATATTACAAAAAAAAACAAAAAAAACGTTAATTCATAGTCCCTAGAAATAAATTGTCTGGAAACGCGGCCGAAGTCTTTGTTCTAGGTTTTTGTTCACGTTTGTGCACCTTATTTCACCTTAACGCTTGCTGAACACATTGTATTTTTGGTATAATGAAGCAATCAACCAATAGCAGCGTTGCTTTATAAATATTAATGAACGTAAAACAAAAGATTGTGCACCTTATTTGCCACCCTCAACCTAAATTGTATCTCATTGTTAACCGCTTTGATGCTCGCCGCGTCTCCAGACAATATAATTCTAGGGACTATGGTTAATTATAAAAAAAAAAGAAATATAAATAATAAAGACTATATAGTAATCGAGTTGTGAAGTTCGTACTAGTCATGCAGGAACGTACTTTATTATTAAATTCGAGTGAAATGCCCAATATCACTTATATATACCCAATTCCCTCCTGGCATTACCACGTTATTATATATACAGAACTCGCGATCAAGCTCTTGTGGCTCATTAGTCAGAGCATTGCACTAGAATCGCAAGGTCGTGGGTTCAATTCTTGCCGGAAGGCCTGTGTAGTTGCATTTTTCGCAACTGGTCCCGGTTTGGTCTTAAAATGTATATATTCTACACTCGAATTTCCTTCCCATAAATCCTGAGAACATGCTATGTCATCGAGTGAAATGCCCAATATCACTTTATTATTAAATACAGTTAACTCTCTCGTAAGCGACCACCTCGGGATCAGGAGTAACTGGTCGCTTACGAGGTCCGCCGGGATTGGAGGCGAGTTCTATCCAGTGGCCCAAACCTATTGTAATTCACACATTTCACAAAACTGTTTCTTAACAATTATGTTAATCTGGTTAGTGGTATGAAACGTTAAAAAAAGCTCAGTCTGAACAACAACGCATTCATAAAATTATATACCTTTTTATAAACTGTAATTTACAAAACTGTTTCTTAATCTAAACAAAACTGTCTCTTAGGGTTATGTCTGTAATATGGTCTGTCATCGTTCTCCTCGCTTACGAGAGCAGAAAAACAATTAGAAAAGCCAAAATGGAATCCCAAAAAGTGTTCGCGGTCGCTTACGGGAGTGGTCGCGTACGAGAGATGCTAAATACAGTGTTTGACTGAGAAATAAAACGGGAATTTGTAAAGGAGGTCGCTTAAGGGAGATGGTCGCTTACGAGAGTGGTCGTTCAAAGAGAGTCAACTGCATGTACCTGTATTTTTAGTATAGGGGCTCTTCATAGGAGGTGGGCTAGCCCGGTTACCAGGCTGATTTTAAGTCACGCAAATCTTTCTGTGACTGCAAAAAGGAATTAGAATACTCTGTGTGCCATACTTGGAGAAAAACAAAGGCAATTTCGTTTTATGTCATTCTGCATTTCTCAGACAGTCATAATAAGATTTTCGTGACATAAAATCAGCCCTGGTTATCGGGTGCATCTGTTACTATAGTTGTTCACGCATGGCGGATGATGGTACACCAGCTACTTCTGTTCTACAGTTGCTAGACACGCGACGGGCTGACGTTTTTACTGACGTACCCTAGGAGCGACACAGAACTCACCAACCTCGCCAGGCCACTTCTGGGTTGGCTATATGGGATGAACGCTGATGATGTTTCAAAAGTGATAACACTTGATTGGAGTCGACTTTACATAGCTTGTATCAACTGCTGTTGCAGTGCATTAAGGCTCCTTAAGATCTATAACGGCAACCTCAACGAAAACGCCCTTAAAAAAGATATCTTTTTGCACAACAGAGCGAATTATTAACTAATTTTCAGTCCCTTCTGAGAGCTAATTTTAACCCTCGCCTGCGGCTCTGTCTATAGTGAGCCTGAGTCGGTCCAAAAACGTATATATCCTCGCGAACATCAACTTTATTGTTATTTGCGAGAAACAGTGTGAAAAGTGGTTACCACTCTTTTCTATTCAAAAGTGTGTCATTTAACACTTATTGACTGGACCGAGGGAAACAGTATGTTTTGTGGACCCGAAACCGCCAATGTTTCCCGAGGCAGAGCCGATGGTTCAAATCAATAAGTACTTTATTATATACGTGTCAAATCACGGAAGTAAATATAATGAAACTTTTTAATTTTATCTTTATTTAACTGATATACAAAACTAACCTTTGAACGATCTGTTTTAGTTTCGAATTTCATGACTACACGTGATACCCTCTCGTCCAATGAGACGCAAGAAAACATGAACTTTGACACTTGGTATATAATAGAACCACTTCTCACGACTGTATAGTTTTACGCATGTGTTTGATATATTTTATTAATAGTAAATTAAATCGGCAATGAATTGCAAAACAAAAAACGTTGGATATAACGGGAGGTTGAACGAATAGATTTTATTTGGTTAACATTAACTGAATGATGCAAAAGTGTACTATACTTATTTAAAAGCATATAGCAATTAAACGAAACAGTAAAAATCATACACTTAACCAGATAAATCTTTAAAAGTTCATATACTCTTGGGTACCTAATACCTTTCAGTTCAATTAATTATTTATGTTTTTATAGCAAAACCAATTGTACTCAGTTACGACAAACGATAATTTTGGAGGTTGCCTGACGAGTGCAGGCGCAGGACATAAGAAAGATGGGTTTTCTTTTAATTTTGCTATCGTTCCACAATAACTCAATATTAATCTGTTTATCGTCCTCAAGATATCTTACGTATAGTACATCTGGCAAGACCTGAAAATATGGATTTTCAAATTACTAAATAATCTTAAAAAGTTTCTTAAGTTCAATCATCAACTGCCAGTCACTTTTCTGAAGATCATCTCTGAAATATTCGTCAACCGCATCAATTGACTCACACGATATCTGAAAAAAACAACCATTACAAGTTGAGATATCCACATGCATGTGTTGTGGTAACCTCAATTTATAATAAGAAACTTGACGGTTTAGTAGCACCGTGTATGCCATTGTCTTAACATCACAAGACTTAGTTTTTTTTGTGGGCAACCAAGTGAAGATTATAGTAAATCTGGCAAGACCTGAAAATATGGATTTTCAAATTACTAAATAATCTTAAAAAGTTTCTTAAGTTCAATCATCAACTGCCAGTCACTTTTCTGAAGATCATCTCTGAAATATTCTTTAACCACATCAATTGACTCACGCGATATCTGAAAAAAACAACCATTACAAGTTGAGATATCCACATGCATGCGTTGTCGTAACTTCAGTTTATAATAAGAAACTTGACGGTTTAGTAGCACTGCACTGTAAAAACTGACTGGTTAAAACAACCAATGTTTTTGGTTGCAACCATTATGAAATGGTTGTTTTAACCAATTATTAATTGGTTAATTAACCATAACCATATTGAAATTGATCAAAATGACCATTTATGAATTGGTTATAGTTCGCGCAACCATTGTGAAATGGTTATTTTAACCAAATGGTAATTGGTTAGTTATTTGTAACCAATGTAAATTGGTCATTAAGACCAATTATAATTGGTTGTGTAAAATGGTCATTGCGACCAATTATTAATTGGTCAGAATATAAATATTTTAAAATGCTTATTTTAACCGATTATCAATTGGTTACCCTGCTACAACCAATGTAAATTGGTTATTATGACCACTTATCAATTGGTTGTGTAAAATGGTCATTATCACAACAGCAACGAAGTCACAAATTATGTTTGCACCAATTATTAATTGGTTATTTGAAAGCGATATGAAATAATATTATGATATAAAAACTAGGAGAGCGGTTCGGACCACGAGAGCAAGGAGTAGTCGTATATTTAGTCACTCGGAGATTCGTTTCGATCCTTTCTGAAGAGTCGAAAAGGCCTGCCAGAAATCACAGTAACTTATTTCGGCTATATACACGACGTGAATTGAAATCTCAGCTTGATTCGGTAGACGAGAAGTAATCGAAGTGTTTTGTTTTAAGCATTTTTATTCATCAAGCCACATTTACACGGAGCGAACTTATCGCATATCGGGTTGCGGTCGTGATTAGTATTAACTAAATAAATCGAGTGGTTACACTACGAAAACCATTGCGAGCTCGATAGCTCTCGATCGGAATCCGGATAATGTGGTGTCACGTATTAAAAGACGTGTAAAATCGGACCATACAGTTGATTCTTAACAAGCTCTCACCGGCATCTGACTTAAAGCTATGCATTTACTGTTTACATGAATAAAGTTAATAAAATGCATCATACAAATCGGCACTCATGGGACAGGTTGCTTGAATAAAAACTCGATTGCTACCGAAGAAGAGTGTTACGAAAGAAATTGGCTTTCCATCTCATACGAGATGAAAACCAAACCATACGAGATGAAACAGAAACCATACGAGATGAAACAGAGAGAAAACCATACGAGATGAAACAGAGAGAAAACCAAAACAACCCTTTCGGCCTTGCGTCCAACAAAACACCTCCTTCTATCCCAGAAATAAAACCTTTCGAAGACGACCTTATAAAACTCATCGAAAATATACAATTTCGGCCATATACGAACCAGTTTCAGAAATGTTTGGCTACCGATTTAAAGAAAATTAATTCATCTCCCAACGTTTTCATTTTTGCAGACAAAACTAGGAACATTTATGAAACCCACTCGACACATAAAACAAGCTCCTACATGACAACATCACAAAAACATATAAGCATGGATCCGAGGACACTATAGATGAGATTGATTCGGAACTAAGAGAAATTTCGAACAGTTTAGGAATCGGCGACAAAATCGAAAAAATGAAAAAACGCGAAGCATTTATATCTTTAAAAGACCACAAAGAAAATTTCGAAAACAATCCAAAATGCCGATTAATTAACCCCGCTAAAAGCGAATCCGGAAAACTAAGTAAGGTGATTTTGGACAAAATTAATTCTAATTTGAGACAAAAACTGAATTTAAACCAACGGAGAAATACAAAACAAGTAATTGTCTGAGTGGTTTGGCAATATAAAAGATAAGGACAGACATAGTTTTATTTCGTTTGACATTGTCGATTTCTATCCGTCTATTTCTGAAAAAGTATTGGACCAAGCATTATCTTGGGCTTCGAATTTGGCTACTATAACTGAAAACAACATTTCAATAATAAAACACGCTAGAAAATCTCTCCTTTTCAATACCGGAATTTCATGGATAAAAAAAGATAGCAATAGTTTGTTTGACGTTACCATGGGTTGTTTCGACGGCGCGGAAGTTTGTGAGTTAGTAGGCCTTTTCATTTTAAATCACCTAAGTAAGAAATTTGGCAAAGAAAGCATTGGCCTATATAGAGATGACGGTTTAGCTATTATAAAAAGTAAATCAGCACGTTTAGCAGACAAAACAAGGAAAGAACTCCACAAAATTTTCGAGCAGTTTGACCTAAAAATTACCGCCGAATCAAATTTACGCATAGTAAACTTTTTAGATGTAACTTTCGACCTCAACAATGGAAATTATAGGCCCTATAGGAAGCCCAATGACGATCCGCTTTACATAAATAAGCACTCTAACCACCCACCAAGCATCACAAGACAGTTACCTACATCAATCAACAAGCGCATTGCACTTCTCTCATCAGATGAACAAGTTTTTCAGGAATCTGCACCCATATATCAGAACGCACTTAGGCACAGCAACTTTGATCATGATCTTAGCTACACTCAACACACAGCACAGCAACCACGCAGGAATAGGCAACGCAACATCACTTGGTTCAACCCACCTTTTAGCAAGAGTGTAAGCACAAACATAGGACGTAATTTCCTAAACCTAATTGACAAACACTTCCCACCACACCATAAGCTCCATAAAATTTCTAACAGAAACACAGTCAAAGTAAGTTACAGCTGCATGAACAATGTTAAGTCAATAATCACTAAACACAATGCACACATATCTAGGAATAACATGCCACAGGATAAGGACACTAGCAGTTGCAATTGTAAGAAAAACACGAATTGTCCACTTAGAAAACAATGCATGACTAGGGACATAGTATACAAAGCAACAGTCACAGTAAACAACACAAACACGATCAAGAATTACATTGGCATGACTTCAACCACATTCAAAGAGCGATTGGCCAACCACACTAAATCTTTTCAGCATAAAAAGCATGCAAACGACACCGAACTTTCGAAATGTATTTGGGCATTGAAAGAAAACAATAAGGATTTTAGTATTAATTGGCAAATTTTAAAACATTCCATTTCGTACACGGGAGGTTCAAAACGATGTAATTTATGTTTAGAAGAAAAATTTTATATTTTGAAAGATAAAAACAAGAATTGTTTACTCAACAAAAGAGCAGAAATTATCAGTCAATGTCGTCATCGAAACAAATTCCGCGCAAACAGCGCAACAAAGCCATGAATGCATGTATCGTTTCGCCCCCACACTCCCACGTTCCGACAAGAAGGATATAAGCACCCCCTGTTTTCGAAAATTGTCGTCTGCCTGAAGATTCTTTTTTAGATGAAACAGCCTGTAGCAGACTTTTGAGGTAAGCGAAAATCTATATTTGCTCTAACTATATGTTATCGAGCACTCTGCGTTTCGCAGACCAAAACCCACACGTATATATATATATATATATATATACATATATATATATATATATACATATATATATATATATATATATATATATATATATATATAGTCACCCACCACACAATATATATATAGGCCTATATATATATATATATATATATATATATATATATATATATATTAATGAAATTCATTCAGATTGTTCCAAGCTACACTGATGAGCTGTAGTACAGCGACACACGTGTCTGTAGATTGAACTATATATATATATATATATATATATATATATATATATATATATATATATATATATATATATATATATATATCACGATTGAGTCGGTTTTCTTTGATGTGCCGCGGGATATAACCAACTTATATCCCGTGAATAAATAATTAGATAAAACTTGTGGATATAACTCGAAAAATCTTGATCGAAACTCTTCGAAATTGACGAAACCTTGTTCGAAAACCTCCTCAATCGTGATATAAGTCGGTTATATACCTCGAACTTGGGATATAAGTCATATATTGACCCTCGGGACCTTCGGCCCCTCGGGTCAATATATGACTTATATCCCGTGTTCTCGGTATATATATATATATTTATATCACGATTGAGTCGGTTTTCTTTGATGTACCGCGGGATATATACAGGTTATATCCCGTGAATAAATAATTTGATAAAACTTGTGGATATAACTCGAAAAATCTTGATCGAAACTCTTCGAAATTGACGAAACCTTGTTCGAAAACCTCCTCAATCGTGATATAAGTTGGTTATATACCTCGAACTTGGGATATAAGTCATATATTGACCCTCGGGACCTTCGGCCCCTCGGGTGAATATATGACTTATATCCGCGTTCTCGGTATATAACCTATACACATATATATATATAATATATATATATATATATATATATATATATATATATATATATATATATATATATATATATATTATATATATATATATAATATATATATATATATATATATATATATATATATATATATATATATATATATATATATATATATATATATATATATATATATATATATATATATATATATATATATATATATATATATATATATATATATATATATATATATATATATATATATATATATATATATATTTAACAATTAGATTATGAGCTCGAAATTTCTATGAGTGAATAGTTGACGAGGCGGAGCTCGAGTCAACTATCATCTCATAGAAATTGAGAGCGAATAATCTAATTGTTTTAGTAGAAACTAACTTGTGTACCTTAGTTGTTCCAAATTATTTCAAAAAACGAAGCATAACCATTGTTTCTGTGCGAAAACCAAGGCAAAACAATCTTTCACTCCTCGTGTCCTCCATGTTGTTTTACTGCATGGCCGCGCGAGTACTGGTGCTCAATTTGCTACCTGCTATCTATTGACGAATAGATATCGAGTAGAGTAGCCAATCAGATTGCAGCATTTGCAATAGTATACTAGTAAGTTTCTACTAATATATATATATATATATATATATATATATATATATATATATATATATATATATATATATATATATACAAAAAAGACAGATGTACCAGCGTGAATCGGCTAAGTGCCTAACCCCTATCGACAATTTGCGCTCAAAAAGGCGTTTTACTAATTTTAATTTGCAAGTGTTCTTTTTAAATTTCTAGAGCCAGTTGTGTGTAGCCTGGATAGCTTATCCAGTGGATAAGTCCTATACGGCTATAGAGAACCGCGCTGATCGTAATTTAAACAACCTAATCTAACTGGTAGCCACTAAATAGCGACGTATGCATCTGATACTGCTATTCGACAGGTAAAAGTTAATTATTCGGGCTACCTGTGGTAGACCGAGTCTAGGTTTGGGCTCCGAGTCTGTTTTTTGTTTTTTTCACGATCGGAAATTGTGGCTGTCGTGGCTCGCGAAACGCAGGCTGACCTGCATTAGAACGAATATCTTGCGTGTAAACATCATCAATACATGCGAGACCAAGCGAGGCTGGCGCGAGATGAATGACGAGCGAAGCCACAGAACAGTAAGGCAACCAGAAGTCCGACTCGCGTCGGAACCTTTAAAGTTTATGTCCTCGCGCATGTCGCCTCGCGCGTCTTGATTCCTCGCCATCCTACGCCATCCTACGCAATCCTGGCAAGTTCTCCCGGCAGTTTGGACCTTCAAAAGAAGGTTAAAATTGCCGGAGGAACTTGCCAGGATTGCGTAGGATGGCGTAGAACATTGCGTAGGATGGCGTAAGGATGGCGTAAAATATCGCACATGCGCACTGAAGAAATGCGGACAAGTTTTCACTCGAGTCGGACTTCTGGTTGTCTTACTATTCTGTGGCGAAGCGAAGGAGCGTTTTGGTACATGTGGGTTCATAAAGGAAAACAATGGATCCATTGAAGAGGATATACTAGGGATATTGTAAGATATCAAGCATTTTCCTGACTTGAAATCAAATAAGGCGGGAAAATTAAACGAAGAACAAGGTGCGATCTACAATCGTTGACAAAATTCTTGAAACGAATGAAACGAAATTAATATGAAATGGTTCAATGTCCCCCTTCCCCCCACTTCAATGTTGTGGAACTCAAAACGTGTGCAATTTGCAGTCAGTCACCTGGCATTTAAATGTTCAGTCTGAAAACTCGGCTGAAAACTCGGCAAACTTCAAAGCGCCTATAATGAGCTGTGATTTTATGTTGAACCGTACCTTACACCGTGCACATCCTTTGTTTTAGGTTTATTAATATTTAAATAGCACGGTTGAGTGATTGAACTGAAACGTTGCTATTGGATAATTCGCTCATTATCCTAAAATTCAATGTGTTCAGTGACCGTGCACCGTGCACAAAAACGCATAAAGGCGAACAAAAAGATAGACCAAAGACTTTAGCTGAGTTTCCAGACCATATTTCGATTGACTATGCTCAGAGTAACAACATTGGAAAGGGCAGAACGGGGGGATAGCAATTTATTTAAAAAAATAGGCTTAGTAATTAACATGACATGATTCGCTCGAGTCGTTTCAAGCAAAATTTGGCTTTCAGGTATTTTTAGCTTCTATAGTTATTTCTGAAAGCTAGTATCCTTATTCTTTTTACTACGTTTTTTCAATTTGTTTATGTAAAGTAGTAGAGGATACAAATAAATTTTGTTGTTGTTGTTCAACTAATTTTGTCAATGATTGTAGTATCGTAAACTTCCATGTTAAATGACTAAAATCTGTTCTTTGTTGGCCGTTTACTACCCCCAAAAGAAGTCGGGTTGGTTTTTTTGCAGATGTGTGTACCCAATTGACTTTTAAAACGGATTTTAAAGTTCGAATCAATCGTGGAAAGTGTACTTGACGGCTGACGAAGTGACGAATTGACATACAACAAACCCAATCAACTATGGAGGGTGAATAAAGATCTCAACCATCAGATAACTTTGATTGATTTTTCTTTGTCTTGATTTTGTTTTTGGCTATATGTGGACAGTTCACTTGTTCTTGTTTTGCGTGTTTGGAATTTAGTAAATTTCATCAAGCTTCGGCCGACAACACACTTGAGCCAGCACGCACGTGGCCGATTTTCTATGCGATTTCCGATCGTGTTTTGGGCGACACAAAATTGCATTTTGGCACAATTTACTTCCGCTATTCATGCTTCCGTAGCCTGCGAGCAGGCTCTCTGGGAGGCGCGGGAGGTGAAAGAGCCTGCACGGATCCCATTGAAATTTGAATGCCGCCCCTTCTTAACGATTTGTCAAAAGTGACCAATCACAAACCAGACTCGCAGAGTAAACAAAGAAATCGTTTTTACTACCCCGCCAGACGAAACGCTACTTCCTGTCTGCCTTTTCCCTGTCTTTAATCTTTTGCTGTAATTCTACACGAAAACGATTATATTTCGAGTGGAAGGAGTCGGAGCCTTTGAGACTGTGAGTTTTTTCAGCCATTGTTTACTGGCCAAATACTGTAGAAAGTATAAACTATCACAGGCATCCTGGTCATGTGTGGATCCTGGTCATGTGTGGCAGCACTGCATGTTAAATATTTAAACTTGAATAGTTGTCAACACAATTTATAGTGCATGATAAATCTGGATAAATTCAGCGTGCATAATTTAAACGGGTTAGAACAACAACCAAGGCAAGTGTATTTTGTTTATTTCAGCTTTTAAGCGATTTTATCGTCGAGACTTTATAAATTTGTGTTGACATTAAAACAACGGCTTGTTAATTAATCCAGTTTTATATTATTTAGTGCTGCCACAGCACATAACCGGGATGTCTGTGTAAACTATAATGCAAATTCAGTGATTCAGTCATATAAATAACGTTGGAATAAAAGACATTCTGTTGTATATCCCGTGAGCTTAACAGTAAAACATCTGCCGGGCATGCAAGGTTCAATGCTTTTAATATATCGTTAGACTAGATATTCATTTCACGACTGTTACCTATGTGCTTTTCGCGGCGAACGGGTTGAACACTCGAATTTGCATGTTTTGCAAAAGGATTAAATTAGCCTGGGATTAAATTTGTTCGTAGTTCTCACGCTGGAGTACGCTGAGTTGATCTGCTTTAATTAACTTTGTCAGTCGATTAAAATATCCACCAATCAGAACATTGCGTCCAAATTTTGGACGCATGCATTCAAATTTCAATGGGATCCGTGCAGGCTCTCTTTCACCTCCCGCGCCTCTCAGACAGGCCAGTGCTTCCTCTCGCCTCCTGCTCGCAGGCTAGTGCTTCCAGTGAGTTGTTAGCCGTGTGACAGAGTGAGGCCATGAGCCTGAGGCATGTTGTAAGTTCTTTGCTCCTTTCGCTTTTGGAGTTGGACAAAAAGTTGAACAGCTTTGCCTTTTGATCAAGGTGTTCTTGCACGTTGTTGGTATATTTCGAAATAGACTAGCTGACTTTGTAGTTTAATAGTGATCAGATCTGACAGTGGCTGACAACTGTCTTGATCGTAAATATGTTCACCAGTGTGGAGTATGCACCACATAGGCTTCGCGTACTTGCCCGTAGCCTGAGTGAACCATGAGGCGTCTTGTTAAAGTGCATATAAACCCAAATTTTTTATCATCTGAATACGTTCTGCATAGAGCAAACAGTTGTTCAATAAAATACTTTTTTGATTGGAGCTATTCTTCAATGTTTTTTGGCGATTCGCATTTTCTAGTATGGTAGTAATGAGATGACGTCTATGTAGGCATTTGGCTTTCCTTCTCTTTTTGGCAAGATAAACTACCTGAGAATTTTTGTGGAAAAACTCATACAATATGGGACATGTTATTTAAACACATCATTAATGGAAGAATTGGGTCATGTCACTCCTGCAAACAAGACGCCCGCTAGGCGTTAACTCGGGCTACTTTCCATTATTTAGTGGGTAATTACTGCCATGGGCAATTGCGTATGGCGTAATTGGTGTTGACTGCGGCGAAGGGCCTGTTGGAAAGTTAGTTAGAGAGCCCACTCGCTTGTTTTACAAAGCACAATTTTCCAATTTTTTATTGACTAATATTATACATGCACGGACAATCTTAGATTGGGACAAGGTAGAATTCCTATACTGTACAATGGTATTTTGCTATCAGTCACCATGACATTGCTTCGGTATATTGAAGTACATGTACAGTGTTGTAACATTTTATGAACATATTAGACTAATATGATTAGACTTCTTTTGGTTACTGTTCATATATTGTTTACAAGTGTTCTGCAGTTTTCATTCGTCACTGGATATATGGATCAGGATATAAATGATGATTTATTTATGACATAAATCAGATGATTGCCATGGCATCATAGCACGCTCATGCTGTCTTACAGGGTTAATGTATGGATATAATTCAGACCATTGATGGCAAGCCAATGATTAACCACTCCACATGATCATTCCTTATAAAAGAGAGACACATACGCAGTAATCAACTTCGCTGCTTTGCCTTGGGTTTATTGACACAACGAAAATTGCACTTCATGAATTCAAGCAAGTGGTTAAAATAAAGTTATTATGGTGAACATTGATTTCTTTGGCTGAGTGGTGACTTGAAAGTCCACTAAATTTGTAATCACGATTGTCTATTTATTTATAGACTATTGATAATGGCCATAAAATAAACATGCCAGTGAATTATGCCAATAAGTTTTGTCTTTGATTTTGTACACTGTATTGATGAGTAAATGCTTTTGGTCTAAGACAACCCCAGGGTCTAAGGCTCAAAATCTTGAGTGATTAGTACTGATTATTACATGAACAAATATCAATCCAAGCTATTAGCTATACAGTATAGTATTAAATCATAATGTCAATTTTTAAGAGATTTGTTTTATTTGAGGCTATGTCACTATGGTTATTCCATGAGCTTGAGTTCATCAATCATCAGTTCAATTTATACACCACAGTTATTACTGCAAATTAAGAAAACAACGGATCTATTTATAAACACGCAGGGTAAACTTCTCAGTGGTAAACTGCTCAAACAAAATGGTTTGAACATGGTATAAAAACTTCTGTTCTATAAACTAAACTGTAAACATTGACAATCAATGACATTGGAAATATTAACAAGACAGCTTACCTTTTATAAATACTTCAACAGATCCTGGTGGGTTTCTAAATTGGCTATTCTGTTTCGCTATTAAAAACGGCCATACAATGTCTAATATCGCCGAAAGATTGATTCCTTGTTGTTTCTTTCGAAGAACACGTAGTCAGACAAAGGTGCCATAGACGTAATTTTTCGATTAAATGGTGATTTCTAATAGAGACAACTCGCAAAGCCTGTTGGGGTAATATCGCGCGGCTGGGAGACTAATGATCACGACCCCCCCCAAAAAAATAATAATAATAAAAAAAATAATAACAGAGCCGAAACCTAGACTCGGCTACCACAGGTAGCCCGAGTAATAAATATTGTATAGATAATGATGCTTACTTTGGCGTTATCTCATTTACCATTTTGAAAACAAAATTCTCTATTAAAGCAATCAAAGGTTTGCTCCAATCTAAAAAATATTTCGTTGTTCAACTATTTGCCAAAGGAATAGAACGTATTTAGATGATAACAAATTTGGGGTTTGCAGTTTAAGTTAAGTTTTTCAAAGCATTGATAGCACTGTTCAAGATTTATCTACCGGTAAGTGATCCGCGGCTTGGTCCCAGAGCAGTATACTTATACTCCGCTATAATAGCACAGCAACAAGTTTTAAATCCTAATACATAGAGAGAATAATAGACACGAATGCTTGGAGTTGGAAAAATGAAAATTATTTGTGTTGACCGTGCAGGATATCAAGTTATAAGTTTTGTTGGCCCACCAACAAAAGTTAATAGCTGGTCCAAGACTAGAAAAACCTCGAAGTATTAACACTGAATCGACAATTGAAGTCCATGTTATTGCTCCACAAAAATAGAGCAGTGAACCATGCAATGCATTTAATAGAAATATCTTTTGATTTTACGCGGGAAAAAACTTTACAAGCTGACTTACTTTACTGACAAGAAGATCTGTATCATCAAAATGTCGTCCATACATCTTCGGTGCTTCTCCTGGTATAGGTTCGATTTTTAAACAGACTTCCATACCTTTTGTTGCTTTTTCTATAGTTTTATGGTTAGCTTCTATACCCGTGACAACACCGACCTCTACAAACTGTAGAAGGGAAAATGTTATGTATTTGCGTTTGTTCTCCAGCACATCACCTAAATTCTGTTTTTTTAACAAGTTTTACTTCTTAACCCTTATTCGAGAACAGACAACGGGGTTTTTATAGTTTTACAGATTTTAATTCATGATCGAGTCGGATTGGATAGCTTTATCTATTACAAATCCTTCATTAACTATTAGTGACGTATTTATACATATAAAACCCTCCAAAATTGCCACATAAAATCATGAATTAAGTCAGATAAATGCCTCGAACGTTGGTACCTCCGTTGTCGGTATTTATCCTTTACTTATTCTGTGGCCGATGATATTGTATCTATTACTGAAGTTGTTCCCGAAATTATGACAGATCACAGAATCTAGACACAATTATTTATAAACAGAAGTTTTAAGCATGCAAACCGTAGTTCAGAAGATAACCAACGTTAATTACCTTTTTCATAAAACCGACACCTTGGTAATTAAAAATTTAGTGCTAGTAATTACATGATTTTTTTCGTGGAATTTGGAATGAGTAGCCCGGGTTAGTTTTCAAAAACATTATGCCCGAACTAAGTGGCCTATTTATACCAAATTGCACGAAAAAAACACGTAATTACTAATTAATTAAATCTTTACTTCAAAAACCCGACTAAATCAACGGGTCGATACTGATTAATTTGTTGCCAAACAAAGAAACTCACGGTTAAAATCAAGCTTACAACACACATTTCGTAGGAGATCACCAGTAAAGAGACTTTTGATTTAGATAAGCATTTGGAGTAGTAAAAAGCATGTTCTTTTTCAAAAACAACCAACTAAGTAATTTAGTTTCACTGCCGAAGGTGTTTCAGTTTCATTTTTGCATGAAATCAAAACCTTTTTCACGACAGCAACGCTAATTTAAACAACTGACCCACCTTTTGACTTCATAAAGGTACCTTTTAATCTTTTTTGTTGATCTGCTTAACACATTTTTTGCCTCTCGAGCAACATTTATACAATATTTCGAAGCTGTTTACCGAACAGCTCAGCGAGAAACTCTAGGTGAAATGCATCATTACGCATGGCGGAAGTATTAGTTGCCTATGCTGGACGTTTGTTGTTTCAAACATTTCGCTGTATTTCTGTCTCTTGTACTATGAGCTCATATACAACTCGAGCTCATGGTATAACTATTAAATATATCCTCGGCTTGCACGTGGTATCCAATTACGTTCCTGTTAATACTTAACTATTACACCTACTTTCAGCCATTTTGAAGTATAAAGAAGAAAGACTAGACCCGGAGTTTCCAGCCAAAAAGTGGTCTGGGACGAGAGCAATTTCAAACAGCGGCTATTTTCCAAATAATTGCCGTCTCTTCGTGTGTCGAAACCCCGAGCAATTTCATGTAACATGTAATTAAAGGTTAAATTGCATAGGTTTTTTGTCACATTTCATCTATATCTTTACCCGAGTTAATTATAGAGCTGGGAAATTATTGGGAAAAGATCCAAGTTCTCATTTTAGCCGGATAAAATCTTGAAATATATGATCAAATCCAAGAACGATGAACAAAAGCAAACATTTTCAAAATAACTGGCAGAAAATCCAATTTTATTAAGCACAATTTGTCAGGATATTTTACTGACGATAGAGTTCAACTATGCGGTAAAAAATTACCCACAAATTAACGCCTTAAATAAAACAAAATAATTGTTATAGGTAATAAAAATATCGACAGCAGAAACTAATTTGCATATAGCATTTTACCTCCTTGCTAGGTACACAAATTGGAGTTCCATCTTTGACTATACCGGCTTCCACCGCAACTCCAACGACAATAGGATCTCGACTGTTGTAAATATGTTCAGAAAGTATTCGTAGTTTACAAGGAAATATTGCAATATGTTTAAATTGATCACGCTTCTTCTGTTTTAAATCCTACAAAAAGACAAGATTAAAAGAATTAAATTAGTCAGATTAAAAATAGTTAACCCTTTATCGCCCAACGATGTCTTTAGTATATTACTCTGGCTAACGCCAGACGATTTTACTCGTCAATGGAGTGGCCACTGGGCGATAAAGGGTTAAATAACAAAGGGCAATAGACTATTACTTAATCGCTTAAATTCGTCGTCGCTAACAAACATTAAACTATAGCCTTAAATAAAGAGCGCTGTTAATATAGCTGTTATATAGCGCCCTGTCGCTCACCGCGGTACTAGCGCTTATAACCAACCCTACCTGCATGGGTCGGCCAAAATAGCCTTTGTTATGTCACTCGCCAGTTTTATTTAGTAATGTATTAAATGATCTCGTGTCATGCACATTTTGCAGCGTGTCATTTGAAGTTTCCACGCGGGATAAGTGAATATTAAACTAAACTAACCGCTTTATTTATACTGGATAACTCTATCAGTTATATCTAAACTCTCTGAAGATCCAGTTAAGGACAAAAGGAAATCGGAATAGCCGGAGGAAACCTGTGATGTTTGGTATATAGAGTAAACTGGAAGCACTTTTCTCACATTAAATTGTCTGGGAACGCGGTGAAGATCAAAGCAGCTAATAATGAGCTGCAAGTTATGTTGAAGCTGGCCTGAAAGTACACAAATCTTTTGTTTTACGTTCATTAATATTTATACAGCAACGCTGCTATTGGCTGGTTGCTTCATTGTACCAAAAATACAATGTGTTCTGCAAGCGTGAAGGTGCATGCACAAATACACAAACGTGAACAAAAACATAGAACAAAAATTTGGACCCGTTTCCAGACAATTTATTTCTAGGGACTACGGTAAAAACAGATATACGCTGCACCGACCAGAAATCGAACTCAGGTTGCAGAGGTAAAAGACACGTGCGCTAACAACACCACTGGAACGAGAGCAAAGGTTTGTATTAAACTTTTATCTAAATCCCACATACATTGCTTACCTCTCTATAGTTTGTAAATTTGTCAAAAAGATGGTATATAATATCCGCTGTAAAAATCTTCACACCTAAATTATCTGCAAGTTCTTGAGCTTCTCTTTCTACTTTTACGTCGAAAGCCAAAATAACTGCGAACCTGAAAAACAGCACAGAACATTTTTACAATAATTAATTTTTGTTACTAAAATAAACTCCAAGTAGGAAACATTAATTAGACAGTAACAGGACTGGCTACGTCTAAATACATACATTTTAAAGATTATTACTCTATTTATGTATTTGCCATGTTTCTAGCAGTGGCTACTAGCAATGAGGCAGCGGTAAAAAAAATATAAAAAATCTCTATTTATACAGGTCAACTCTGTCTGCTGCCACAGCTGTTATAAATAGAGGACCTGTCCTTTCTATCTGCCATTGTACATTCTCCACCTCGACATGGATGCCAAAACCGTCTCTCAACGCACTCCGGTTAATAACCAGGCTAAACATCGGCCAAACATTACACTTGTTACTCACTGGTTATCATGTTCCAACATTACTGAAGCTTTCATAACATCTTTTTTGTGGACAGGCCCAACGCTTACACTGCAATACTAATTCAAAAACATTGGATCAGAACACAAACAGCAGTTATAAAAAATAAGACTATATTCAAGATATATTAATTAGAGGGTAGTACTAATGTACAAAGGCTAAACGAAGAAACATAATATCCAATAAAACAAAAATATAGAAATTTATTTTTTTTCGGTCCGTATCCTACCAAATCCTGCTTTCTGATTGGTTAACGAGCGGTCCGTATGAGCCCGTACGGACCGCTCGGGATAATTTTTTTAATGTGTTTTATAGGCCGTAAAATTGATCGATTTTCATAACTATTTCGCTTGCCACAGAAAAAATACATTCGACAGAGAGCTACGGGGATACAAATGAGTTTTATTATCCAAATGGCTTTGATAACTTCGTGTGAAAACAGCGAATTTTAAAAGAAAGCGAGAATGCCGTGAAAAAGCAAAATTTCAGCCAGCGACATTTATAAAGTTTTAAAGTATTATTGCTCAACGACGTATGAAAACAGTTTAAAACAATAGCCAAAACATACATAAACTTGTGAACACAGTATTTTGAATCACCAAATTAAACTATATAGAAGTATATATTAAAAAAACATACCACATTACCACGAGAGGACAGAAAAGCTGATCAGTGAAAGCTTTTGATACTAAACTGTCATTCTTCTGTTGTCCAATTATACTCAACAAAACTCGCTACAAGTCTTTACCCTTTAGTCAAATATTTTCCACACGCCAACCTCGTATCATGTCATGTCTTTGAAAAGTTTCAAATGGCTTCTTACAAGCATTTTTGTCTTCAAACTCGAACGACCCACTTTCAATTTCCATGCAGTCAGCCGAGTATTGAAAGCGATTTTCCAAACGAACACCCAAAAATGAGCAAGCGACGAAGAAGGACGAAGAATCTTTATCAACTAAACTTTAAAAGCACTAGATCTTCAAGTTTTGACTGTTTTTTTATCACAAAAGACGTTCCAAGCTTCCCTGTCAGACTGCATGTCGGCAGTTGTTTACTGTCGAACGATAAACTTTGGACTTTTGAATATCACGTGAATGTCATCCCGATTACGCAATTAAATTATGTTAATTTACTTAATTATGTAAATTATAAATCGTACGATTAATAAAAAAAATAAATATGTTATTTTCCGTTTTGGTCGGTCTGTATAGAGAAATATTTCCCTCGGTCTCAAAAACAACCCTCGGCCTGCGGCCTCGGGCAGTTTTTGAGACCTCGGGAAATATTTCTCTATACGGACCTCCCAGCCGGTAAATAACATATATGTATTTTGACGATTAAATCTAAAGACTTGGCGGCCACATGGCTTCACCTGTTTTAAGATACTATTATACTAACCGGTATTTTAGACGTCTTTAAGAATTCCAAGAGTGCTTCGAGCGAACCAAGTGTTGATGCCTGAACGCAGACACCTCTCTCGGAAACTTTGATCGATTTTAAACTTTGTTGAACAATACTGGTTACTTCTTGCTGTAAAAAATGGTTGTGCTTTAATTAAAAAAAAGATTATTATATTTCTATAATTGGTAAACTGATATTGATATTGAAAAACATGCCTGCTTCGTTGTCTGTTTTACAACCTTAATATACGAAGAAATCTCCTCGCATCTCTCTCATATTAACCTAATACGAAAGCAGTGGGAGTAAGCTAATGAAAATCATCTTTTTATGCCAAGTAAAACTAACATAAACTATTTTCATGAACAATAAGACAGCTTCTGGAATGAACGAATGATAAAAGAAATTCAACATTGTTAAGTTCAAATTAAAAGGTTAAATGCATGTAAAGGGTAAAATATTTAATTGGACTTCATAAAAGTTCCTAAGAGAACAAAAACACCTGCCAAATGACAAAAGAGAAGTAATTGCAAACAAAACGCATTTTAAAATTTCGCTCGTTACTATATAATCCAGTGTCTAAATTAGCTGGAACAAAAAAATGCTCTTAGCTTGAGCTAAAAACAAATTATTTCTTTAGATTAAGCTCTGGTATATAATTAATAATGTTTTGAAGTGGCAAATGTATACTAATTTGCAGCTCATAGAAAACTAGGCCTGGTTGTTAAAAATAGTTGGTTGAGTACCTTAAGCACTTCAATCTCATCTTCTTGATAAGCAACAAAAAGTGGTGAACCAGCAAGTGCTTTATCCAGTTCTTTACCAGTAATCTTTACTCCCTGAGCTGCTTCAATTTCTTTAAACGTTGCATATTGGTTTTTAACACGGAGTTCTTTCAACGGTTGAGGCATAAGTAATGCTCTTACTTGGGTTACAATTGGTCCTTCAATTCCACCCAAAACAATCGTTTGGGACTCCGCTAAACAACCATTAGTTAAAATAACATCAACCGTTGTTCCCAAACCAGTTATAGCTTTCACCTATAATAAATAAATAAATAAATAAATAAATACATACATACATACATACATACATACATACATACATACATACATACATACATACATACATACATACATACATACATACATACATACATACATACATACATACATACATACATACATACATACATACATACATACATACATACATACATACATACATACATACATACATACATACATACATACATACATACATACATAAATAAATAAATAAATAAATAAATAAATGTTAATAATAAATGTATATATTGTGTCCAAGTGTAGCACGACCAGCTTCATTTTCACCATGCAGCATATAGCATGCGTTTACCATTACTATTGTTTCTATTTCGACATTTCACTTCGACGCGGGTTTACACCTTAAAATTTTGAACTGGGCTCTTATATTCCTTGAGATTACGTTTTTAGGTCTAGCAAATGGATTGCATCCGCACTATGCTATTTTATCCCATCAATCTACCATATTCAATCTATGTTATTTCGGCACGCCTCATCTCCTTCCATATATTATTTTATAGAGAAGTCAAATGTACTGTTCTTAAAGCGTTAGCTTGCGTAGCAGACGTTCCGTTGTTGGCGAGAGGAAGTTGAGAAGAGATAGAGGCAGAAACAAGACCTCTATCCCCTCTCAACCTGCTCGCTCCTCCTCCTCAAAGCGCTAAAGGTACGTTTGACGTCATTTGACCTATAGTTCGTTACTCGGAGCAGCATCTAATCTCATTATCGTAGAAGAAAGTTTGAAATCGGAAGAATATTCTACATTAATCTGGTCAACATACATCAGCTAGTTCATGGCGATTTTTCCTCGAAATGCAAGTTCGTTTTTGGGAAGCTAGTTCAAATACTCGCAATGAATACTTTCAAAATAAAAAGTTCGTTACTCAAAAATGTCGAAGTTCGCTAAAAAAATCGGTTTCGCCTTGTTTTTTAACTCTACTCGGTGTTTTGTAATCGAACGCAGAATTTGTACTCGTCTGATTCAAGGAAACCGAAAGAATGCAGTCTTGTTTTTAACCGTCATATCATATAAAGATATACAAACCAAGAACATTGATGTAAATAAGCATTATTTATTTTCTTCTTCCGATTATAATTAATAGCAATTAAGTTTCCTAAGTTTTATATTTGGCTATAAAGACAACTCACCTCCAAAACAGTACACTGCAATTCTCTCGAGTAAGTCAGTCTTTGAGCAAGTTTAGTTTGACAAAGAGTTACTATCAATGCTATCAAGTCACCCATTCCATCTCCAGTATGAGCTGATGTAGGAACTAACGATATATAACTCTTCGTGTCCGCGTTTTTATTGAATAATGTAGCATTCAACCCCTACAGAAAAATAGCAGAAATAAATACACCAAAAGCAAAAAAATAACATGATACAATCGCGTCAATTATTTTCACCCTCCCCCCATTCTCCTTTTTTCCCCTTTCCTTTCCCTTTCTTTTCCCTTTCTTTCCCCTCCCTTTCCCCCAGACCCCAAGCGCCGCTACACGCAGAGTCTTAAAGTAATAACGGTTGAAATAAACCATTTGCACGATGACGTACTGTACGATGGCGTTGGGTGATTATAACTACCAGAATGCTTTGCCAGTATTCTAGGGTTTCGGTTAAAAGGGATGACTCAAAAGGACCCGTCCAGTCCTTTCGCAGCTTTCCCAAAATATGCCTTCAAATTTATTTGTTTCCAAATTTGTCGTCAAGTTTCAGTGAGGGGCCGTTTACATTGAGAGTTTCAATTCGGATTGAACTCATTCTGCTTCTGATCAAACCCCTTTATCTGTTTACATGAATCCGGATTGAGATTAGCTCATTCCGGATTGAGTTCAATCCGTTTCTCATTCCGGGTTGAAATTTCGTTCCGGAATCATGTAAACGCTGCGAGTTTCATTCCGGAATGAAAAACGTGACAGAGAAATATTTACGGATTTCAGATTTCAGGCGGATTTCAATCCAGAAACCAAATTCCCATGTAAAAACGGATTGACTTCGCTTTTCAATCCGGATTGAAACTCAATCCGGATTCATGTAAACGGCCCCTGAGTCTCAATCTTTTCGATACCCTAACCACAACATAAACCCTAACCCTAATCAGAAATCTGGTTTACCCCCTAGCTTTTTGGAAAAACATATTTGACGACATGTTATGGAAAAGTCGCGAAAGGACTTGACGGGTCCCTTTCAGTCATCTCTTTTAGCCGAAACCCTAGAATACTGGCGAAGCATTATGGTAGTTGTAGTCAACCAACGCCATCCCACATCATCGTGCAAATGGCCTATTGGGTAAGATAACTTTCTGTTGGGGAAAGACAACAATTTTTGTTAAACAAACTAGGTGAAAATTGTATATATGTGTTCAAAATAACCGAAACGCATGCACGGTCACGCTGACAGCTAATTAATCTTCTGATATGTAGATGTTGTTAGGTTTCATTTTTTCCATCGATAAACTCATACCCCTCAAGTATATTTGTATATTTACTTTGTAGTAAGACGACTTTGAAGTAATAACAAAATATTACATTTTCAATAATCCCGCGTCTTGTTAGGATTAGTTGCATGTTATTATCTAAAATTTTGATTTTTCAGGATGGAATTATATTTTTTGCAATATGTTTCACTTTAGATTTTCCAAAATTATCGGATAGTACTGGTTTATAAGTTGATATGTTTAATAGGTATATACTGTATGTTGGTACCGTATATGTATAGGTATACTAGGGGGGGAGGTAGGAGAGGAGGGAAAAGGACAGACAGGTAGACCAAACGGTTGGTTGTACAAGTAAACGGTGAGGTAAAAGATAAAACCGTCCAATTTTCAAACCTCTTGAGCGAATTCACCAATAATCTGGTTCAACCTTTCTTCAAACTCTTGTTTTGTGTTTCTATTTTGTTTCTTCAAAGTATCTACGATGCTTGAATTTGGACCTCTCTTCCATTCAAAAAGACGATCGACCTGAAATAATCAACAAGTTGAACACGATTAGCAACGGATTTAATTTTTTTGGTGCGAATTTAGTTTTTAGTCTGAAGTTCTAATATATTTTTTTGCTTCCTATTTTCCCTTCTTGACAATCATTGACGCCTGGCACTATACAAACATAAAAAATTTCAGTTTCCGACTCAAATATACACTATGCACTATGGGATAGAATCAAAGGTCAAGTGAGCACCAATTAAATCAGTGCCATTGTTGTGGCTCATGAAGATTCTTTGTTAACGATGGCACTGACTTAATTGGTGCTCACTTGACCTTTAATTCTAGTGCATCATAATTGGGCCGGAAACTGAAATTCTTGATGCATGTATAGGCCTTCTAATTTATTATTATAGAGTCTGTGCGTCATGAAGCTACTTTAGCTTCCAGTCCCACGGCACCACCGTCCAATCATAAAAAAAGCCTAATGTCTACAGGCTGAATGTAAACAAAATATAATAATGTCATGATAATAAAGAAATTGATGATGATGATGATGATGATGATGATAATGACGATGATGATGATGATGATGATGATGATACCGGGTACAATGCGGTGTTGTATCTTACTGTATAACATGCAAATATCGAAATATAAGATAATAATTACAGAAACAAACTAATACCACTTTATGGAACCATTGTACGCAAACAAACTAACTCCTGTACAACATATGGCGTCTTTTACCTAGTCACCCACAATTCCTCGCATGTACAACGATCTGACAGCGACCACTTTGTCACGTAACTCTTTACCGGGCAGATTACCAGGTCTCCACTTGACGAGTAAAATCGTCACGAGTAAAAACGAGTAAAAGTAATAAGTTGTCAAATGGCAACCATGCCCGCGGTACAGGGTTAATTGTAGCTGGACTCAAAGCTTTATAAACCTTTATTATCGTTACCATCTTTTTTGTTAAAACTACATTCTTCGTCTACTTGCATGTAGTTCTACTGGAGAACCATCAACATATTGAGCATTTAGAGAGAATAGAGAATTTTCATTAAAAGTTGCTATGTGATTATTGTCAATTTCGGTATATACCGCACACGAAGAATATGTATTCTATGACGATTAATGACATGCAGAAGACGCCATTATTGTAAATAACAGAAGCACACAAGGAATTATGGATGACCATATCTACACCTAAATATCGCTCAAATTCTCAACAACCATTTGCAAGCTGCGCTGATGCGGTAGGAACGCCAACAGGGAAAACAATTCTCACCTTATTTAATGCTACTACAAAAGGTGTCTTCTTTTTTCTTAGTAAATTAATAGATTCAATTGTTTGCGGTTCTAATCCATGCATAATATCCACGACCAGAATAGCCATATCACATAGCGTCGAGCCACGCGATCTCAGATTGCTAAACACGAAATTAGATTCGTCAGAAAAAGTGTTACGAAATAAAATAACTGAAAAAGAATCAAATGGTATTTTACATGTAACTATAGCAGCCTTACTAAGCCCAGGCCACTCCAAAGATTCCTGCTAACTTAAACACAGGAGTTTATTACAAAGACGTTGACCCTAACCCCACCCTCTCGCTCACGAAGGATTCTATACGTATCTTACACTAATACATCGATATATTTATGTAACCATTAGCTACATGTACAACCGCCAATTTTCATTGGCCGGATATTCCATAAATTAACCAAAGAATTCTTCTATACTACGACTACACCTGAATATATAACCATCCTTTTACAATCACCTATTGCCGATGTTATTAATCAGCGGGATTGTAAGTTGTGGACCAAAATTATCAGTCATGATTGTAATCCACTTAACCATATCTACAATCGCGTGCAAAATAGTTGAGACATTTCCGTAATTTTTGTTCATAATTACGATATCCGGCGAAAATCGTAAGAAAAAAATTAATTTGTCTTCTCGGAAAACCCCCTCCTCCCCTTTGGTTCGCTATTATATCTGTGCGCTGACCACGGATATTTTTTTCTTTTTGTTAACATTGACTGGGGGGAGGGGGGTCAATTGATTTGGTTTAATATCCGTTAAACAAAACTCATTGCGGGGAGTTGTCTCAAGTCTTTTTGCACCCCATTGTAGACTTGGGGAGGGGGGAGGGGGGGCTGAAAGTACCCGCGGCGAATTTAAAGCTTTGTAACATTTTGAGTATTTAAAATAAATGCAAGAAATTTTGTGACTTTTCATAACTAGTGTTGCGGAACACTACTGTACGCAAAAAAATGTTTTACACTGATTAGTGATGCCATAGCAACCACGTTTTCGATGACGTTTGTTGCAAAAATTTCGAAATTCTGCTTTACGTTTTTTATGTTTGTTATGTTTGTTATGTTCAACATATTGATATCTCACCTGTATTTGCTCTAGTCGGTGCTTATTATTATACTTGCATTTTGTAGTTGCGGACTATAGAGTAGCAAGGCCAGGACCAACCTGTTTTGAAATAGCTCGTCATTTTTTACATACTTGGTCTACCGCGATCGCCGGCGTGTGTAGTTGTAAACATTGTAAAGCCTTGGTAACTGTAAGCATGTTTATGATGAAATGAAGCCAACTGTCAGCCGTATAACTGATCAACTATAACTCGGTCACTTGCAAAGCTATTCAAACAAGTAAACAACTGAGAAACAGTGAAATGTCTTGTGAATATTCAAAAACATCGATAAAATGGCAATAAAAACTTCGTTCAAAAGAGACAACCACTGATCATCTGGAGACAACTCTGCCAAACCTCGGTTTCGCAATAATTAAACATGACCTTCACTCCGTCAGTTTAAAGTTTCCGATTATTTTTAATACACCTTGATTCGCTGACAGTCCGACTACTCTGACATCTTTGTTTGAGGCGACTGCTGTGTAGTGTACCAAGAAATGTCGTGGAAATATTCAAAATCATCGATAAAATGGCAAGAAAAGCTTCGTTCAAGAGACAACGCGGCCATGAAATCGCCATCGCGCACCACTACCCCCCCCCCCCCCCCCCCTCAAGTAATGAAATAAAAAAACGTTCTAAATTTCTATCACTATAGCTACAGCCTGTTAGATCAATTCAACACTATTTTATATCTGCAACTTGCAGAAAAGATACCACCAAATTCAGCGCTCGTCGGACCCAAAATAACGACATGTCGATAACAAGCCTAATGCAAAGGAATGTAATCACGTGAGAGGTAAACAAATACGTTTAAACTGCATTCCTTCACTCACGTGATTACATTCCTTTGCGTTAGGCTTGTTATTGACGCGTCATTTGTTGGTTTTTTCGGCCCGACAAGCACTCTACTGCTTTTGGTAGTACCAACTATTCAGCGAAAGACTAACCTGAAAGATTCATGACCAGGGGTGTCAATAATCAATAAAGCAGGAATTTTCATTTCAAAGTCGGTAAACTAAAATCACAAAAATATAAACATATACAAACAATATTTAACACAATGTCAAGTAACATATTGGCAGCTTATTGATATTCAAAGTAAAAACTGTAGTACACCCAAATCATCATACACAAACATAGCCAGTGTAAAGTCGGTCAAGGCTACTTTGAAAGGGGGGGAGGGGTGAAACACAAACTGATCGTCTACACAACAGACATCAGTTTCAATTTACCAAACCCTCTGCAACATTTATTCTACTCACGTAGTCTATCTAATAGGAAGAAGGAGTGGGTGCACTGATCTCTATATAACTGGATTGCTCATCCGGCTCCAAAAATGAAGCCAGCGGAGATGACGAATTTAGAGTACCAAGATGGCCGCCACGGAAAATTTGTATGTTTTCGTAGCACGAAAAGAAACGAAAAAAGCGACATTAAAATATTTCTGCCATTGGTATCAAACAAAGAACACTGTAAAAGGTTTAGAAGCTTAGTTTTTGCATTCGTTGGTATTACTTAGCAGTAAAACGTGTTATTTTGTAGTTTTTTAGTCTGCCCATTAAACGATAAACTTGCCTATATCGCAAAACTCGCAAAACCAACGAAATCAATCAATAACTTCATAAAACTACCTATATACCTTTGGTATTAAAGCGTAAGTATATACAAAGCCTTGAAGTATGTAGTTGACAATTTCGGATTGCATGTGCTTGTATTTTCCTTCTGGTTTTCGGTGGTAACAGTAATTGCCATGTGAGAATTGTTTTACGGCTTTTCCGAACCTCCCAGTAAACTCTTACTACTCTTAAGCCCGCAAGGTACACTGGATCTGGAGTACCAAGATGGCCGCCAGTGGCTTCAAAATGTTTACTGCTGGCCATAAAGGATGAGCAATCCAGTTGTAAAGAGATCAGTAATAGATCAAACACAAGTTTGTGTTTCATCAGGGGTTCCAAACACGAGAAAACAAATGAAAACCGAGGGCGTAGCCCCGAGGTTTTTATTTTTAGTACGAGGGTAACACTTGACATTAATAAAAATGATAAACTTGTGGCCCTCTATATACCTAATTTATAATATTATCATATACTACAATTTTTACATTACATATAAGTCTACTTTTAAATCTATATTTACACTTGCTACTGTGAATTAGTAATATATATTAATAAAACAAAATTAATACGTTATTGTAAAATTAAAGAGATGAAAAAGATATAGAAAAGTGAGTGTCTCTCGTTGATTTGTTAAAAACCTGTTTCCTACAGATTTTCATTGGGTATCAAAACTCATGCATGTGATGTGGTATACGTTCATGGATTGGCTATGATATAATTCATGAATTATTAATGAGCCTGACAAGAATAAATATAAAACAATTTGTCAGTTACGCCATGCATGTTTTAATTAGCAACTCAATAAAACTATGGTATAACCCACAAATTGTGTTATATTTATATAAACTGCCATGCGAAACTTCAAACAATATACTTAGAAGCTTTCAAAATAACTAGATGGTAAATTAAGCATACTTCTTTTATCATTTTAGTTTGTTGCCTTATAGCATCACTAGGAACGTTTGTTGCCCCAATCTGTTGAGTGATTCCTCCTGCTTCACTATCTTGAACGTGTGTGTGGCGAATCTACAAAGGAAAGGAAAAAAAAAGTGTGGACATTTAACATTCAAAAAGAATAAAATATCAAAACAACCAGGAATTTACTTTCACAATACGAAAAACAACCTCGTCAATTTTCTCCTACAAATTTTAAAAGAGCCTATGAAACATTTTTTTCTTCTTGCTATATACATGTATTTGTTGTGAAACTAATAATCAGTATTAAAATATTGATAGTAAGTAGTAAAAACAATTCATTCTTTGAAAGTTTTTTTGCGGTAGACGTAATATAGATAACTTTTGTGGAAACACCACGTATATTTTTTTACTTATATTTTTATTTTTATTTTTAGCAGGTAAAAAAAATTATACGTTTCCACAAAACTTATCAAACTTATAAAAACAATTCATTGGAAAACTATTTTTCACAGTGAACTCTTGTTTAAAAACGCGTGCCGTCCACTTTGACAATCAACAAATTTTCAACAATAATTCGCCCTTATCTGGTTACCTTATCCAATATTTTCGTTTTTCCTGTATCCACATGCCCCATGACACATATTACGGGGGACCGGAGTTTATCTTTTGATCGTTTCAATTCTGCCTTAACTCTTCGTTTCTATGTAAAAATACAGTAATATACAACCGTTATTTTAATCAGGAACAAGCGTCAAACATTTGTACTGTAGTAGATTAGATATTCTTAGATTAGTGATGGCCTTTATTTCAACAAGATGGGTCTACATTACAAGTGTTGAAAGAAAGAAAAGAAGATAGAAGGAACCGTAGGAAGGAAGGAAGGAAGGAAGGAAGGAAGGAAGGAAGGAAGGAAGGAAGGAAGGAAGGAAGGAAGGAAGGAAGGAAGGAAGGAAGGAAGGAAGGAAGGAAGGAAGGAAGGAAGGAAGGAAGGAAGGAAGGAAAGGAAAGAAGGGGAGGAGGGAGCAAGGGAGGAAGGAAAGGAAAGAAGGGGAGGAAGGGGCGGGAGGGAGGTAGCAAGAGAGGGAGGGAGGGGGAGGGGGAGGGGGAGGGGGAGGGGGAGGGGGGGGAGGGGAGGGGAGGGGAGGGGAGGGGAGGGGAGGGGAGGGGAGGGGAGGGGAGGGGAGGGGAGGGGAGGGGAGGGGAGGGGAGGGAGGGAGGGGAGGGGAGGGGAGGGGAGGGAAGGGAAGGGAGGGAGGAGGGAAGGAAGGAAGGAAGGAAGGAAGGAAGGAAGGAAGGAAGGAAGGAAGGAAGGAAGGAAGGAAGGAAGGAAGGAAGGAAGGAAGGAAGGAAGGAAGGAAGGAAGGAAGGAAGGAAGGAAGGAGGAATAACAAACAGATACACGAGAAGACAAGAAACAGAGTTTTAATAAAATTCGTATGCTTCTTGATAGCTAACTCACCTCTATCCTATTTTTTGCTCTTGCAAATTCTCTTTCTTCTTTAGAAAGTGATTCATCTTCACCTGATTCGTTTTCTGAATCGCTCTCCGTCTCTTCCTCAGAAGCATTTCCTTCTTCTCCACTTTCCTCCTCCTCTTCTTCTTCCTCCTCCTCATCTTCACTTGATTCCTCCTCTTCGTCGTCGTCGTCGTCGTCGTTTTCTGCAACGTTTTTTACGTGCTACAATGATGTAATGCAAGAATAGTAGTCACTTGACACTATGGATGGCCAGAAATCTCAACGCAACCTCCAAACAGTACTTGTCTAATTAAAGCTGTATTTACATGAATTAAAAATGCGTTTTGATTTCCGACAGCTATTCTAATACATGCAATCAAAACAGAAAACTAATGTTATTTAATATTTGTGTGTGCACTGTAATAAATCACAGATGATGTCACATCATGTAAAGAACAAAAGACGTCGAGTGACGGGACTGTTGTCCTTTTTACTCGCTGTGACGTCTTCTGTAATCTATTGTAGTACACACACATAAAAATGTAATATAAGGTTTGTTTTTTATAAAATAAAAATTCAAGTGGTTTACAGAAGGATTTTTGGGGCATAACAAACAGACAAACAAACAAACAAACAAACAAACAAACAAACAAACAAACAAACAAACAAACAAACAAACAAACAAACAAACAAACAAACAAACAAACAAACAAACAAACAAACAAACAAACAAACAAACAAACAAACAAACAAACAAACAAACAAACAAACAAACAAACAAACAAACAAACAAACAAACAAACAAACAAAACCCAAGTCTACTGATGTGATATGACGTGATTTATAAAATATTATTAGCGTATGACAACACTAGCAAAAGATGACAAGATAGGAAAACATCAAAGCAAGACGTGCTAAGCCAATGTTTATTCTTACAATTTTTTTCTATTATAAGACTAAAGATTATAGAAACATATCGTATATAGTTCTTAGCATATATAAAACCTAAATAATACAGTCAAATTATTGAAAATATTGTGAAATATCAAATAACTTGTGAAATATCAAATAACTAAGTATCTTTATGGCACCCATAGTGCAATAGAAATTTTCCCGGTGGTTTTTCGTTAATTATTTTGTGTAATGTCAAGTAGAATATATTTCAAAAAGAAAAACTTCAATCTTAGAAGGGAAAATATACTAAAGTAAAAGTAAAAGTAAAAGTAAAAGTAAAAGTAAAAGTAAAAGTAAAAGTAAAAGTAAAAGTAAAAGTAAAAATAAAAGTAAAAGAAAGTAAAGGTAAAAGAAAGTAAAAGTAAAAGTAAAAATTAAAAGCAAAAGAAAGTAAAAGTAACAGTAACAGTAACAGTAACAGTAAACGTAAACGTAAACGTAAACGTAAAAGTAAAAGTAAAAGTAAAGTACAGTAAAGTAATAAAATAAAGTAAAGTAAAAAGAATTTCAAAACAAAATTCGAAGAAAAAATTGCGATGGAAAAATTTCTTGGCGCAGGTGACATCTCGATAGAAATATTTGCGAACAACATTGTTCTGGGCTCGTTTGCTAAATGATAAAAACAGGTGAACTTTGATAGAAATATTACAAATGATTTTTTACCTTTTCTTGTTTAGACTTGTTATCTTCTAAAATGACCACAGAAGAAAAACACAAGTTAGAACAATAGACATAAATTAAACATAAAAACTAAAAACAAAATAAACATGAAAAGTAAATATAAATTTCCCAATCGTAGAAATATCAATTATGTGCACTCTGTAGAGTGCTATTTTTTGGTAATCGTATGATAAAAAATTGCAAGAGTCGATAAACGAGTAGTATAAATCTTCAATAGGACAAGAAAATTCATATCATTACTTATCCAATTCGTTTAAATAATTCATAAAGAAAATTCAAAAGAAATGAATATTAAAAATATTTTGGCTACTCATTATGTAAAAAAGTATATATTGTCATATACAGTTCGGCCGCTCGCCTGCTCATATTGCTCTCTACTCCGCAGGGGCTTCTATTAATTATTCTGGTTAGTTGCAGGCGCGCGGGCAATCGTAAAGCGAGCGGAGAGCATCGGGAAGGTGAAAAAAGAGGAGAGAAGCCTCTGTCAAATAATGTGCGGTACTTTGTCACGATTTGCGGTTCTCTAGTAAATGGCCTAAAAACCCAACGAATTGGGAGAAATTCAGCACTCCCTTCAAGATCTAAGTATCAAAGGTTAGCATGACGATTTTCGTGTACAGTACGATTAAATGAATTTATTTGATTCTTGATGTTATCAACGTTTGATATTAAAAGGTTTGTCAGTCTGGCAGCGTTTCGAATTTTTTTATTTGTTCCGCAGGTGATTTCCACAGAAGAATTCAGAACTAATAAGGTTCAGAACAACATTCTAGACTTATTAGATCTTGAAGAAAACATTGTACTTGGTGCAAACTAAACTATCGTCGCCATCTCCCATGACCAGAGAACCGCAGATTTGTTACTTAAAAATGTTTTCTGCAACTAAGATCATCCTTCTCCGGCGTACTTGCACTTATTGCAAAGCATTCTATATTTTCTTCTGTATTATGGTTATCGTAAAGAGAATAAAGAAGTCTAAATTAATCGAAATGTAGTTTATATCTATTAAATTGATTTAAAATGGCAGACACGTAAATAAACGAAGCCGACAAACATGCAGCGCTGGAAATATTCTCAGCGCTAACTTTCTACATTATAACAAGCTCGAAACGAACCACATGCACTACATGTACACGTGCAACTTATCATAGGCAAGATCTATGTTTACAACAGTTCAGTGTCTTGATATAAACTTTCTCGGGTAGCGTTTGTTTACATGTTTAATTGCATAATTCAAAACAGAAAATCCTGTCTCCTTGTGTAACAACATTAACATTCTCGACTTAATTGTGTGGCAGCAATTTAAATGTGTCTTTTGTTCACAATTTATTGATTTCCAACTTTTCTGTAAATTAAATTTGATGACATATTGAAATTCCGAGTCTGCAGGCGCCTAGTCCATCGCCGAATTTAGGCGTCATAGTAATGGACATCATTATCTGGCAGAGGCTCATTTTCTTTCCCTCTTCTCATCATTCCTCGCGCGTCTTCTCACTCGCCCGCACGCCTTCGTCTCCAAGCCTCTGCGGAGGAGAGAGCTCATATTGTACGTACAGTACATGACAACATTTCTCAATATCAACAACTCACTCTTTTCAAACATGACTACTTACACTGCATGTTCATACTGTATGGCAACAAAGTGCTGTTAATATACAATTGTTGGATGAGGTTGAGCATGATATCAAGAATTATCAAGGCCGAGGTTTGTGTTATCTGCCGAAGCCGAAGGCTGAGGCGGATAACACAAACAAAGGCCTTGATAATTCTTGATATCATGCGATAACCGAATTCAATAATTGTTTTATTATACAATTATAAATGTAGAAGCCTTTAGAAAGTTTTTTACAAAGTTAGGTAAAAATAGTAAATATTCATACCGTCTTCAGTTCGAGGTGCGCTAACTTTTTTCGCTTTCAAATACAATTGTCTCTTTCAAACACTGCTTTAAACTCTAACAGCTGTATGTGTAGCTCGCTTGTTTTTTCTTGGTGGTTTTAGCGTCAACAAACGTGACAAATGTGCCGGATAAATCCGCTTCTGATCTTCATTCCTAAGGACGGCCGCCATGTTTGTTTTGTTCAAACCGCTGGCCATGCAGCGCGTCATAGCTACAGATAATTTTTGATATTTTGTCGGTGGCAAGATATCAAGAATTGTCTGTAGGTTTTAGCCAATCACAGTTGAGATTGTATCAGTACTGTATAATAATACAAAATCATACGTCGAGTAATTGCAGAATTAAATGACCGCAAAGCCAGAAGTCCATTTGCTAATCACAAGTATGATTTTGGCTTATTATGCCTTGGTTCTCGACATTTACGTCCTACGTAATTACTGACGTTTGACCTATAGGCTTCTTTTTTAAAAAAAAATTGCAGGTTATTAGCTGCTATTTTATTTAACTTGCAGTTTATAAGAAAATCATACAATTATGCGTTACTGTATGTGAAGACTAAGTCTTCGATAAAGAATAAGTAAAACGTCAGTCATTTCATACTAAATCTGTGTTTATTTAGCGTGTTACATGTACATATCTATTTTACTTTTCATCGAGTTCATAATTCGAGAAGTTCTGCCATAGAGATACAACACTAAATGACATAAACCAAAATTTAATACTTAAAATAATTCATCTTTTTTTGAAAAATTCCTCCAAAATCCTGCTCAGATTCCCCTAGCTTAACTCCAATAGAGGAACTATGATTAGGTAACTGTGATAGCTTGCTAAATTTCATTGGCTGAAACAGGTGAGCAGTTGCAGTCTAGAAACGGTGCTGTTAATGCATGATAAAATTGCATCCTAAAGATTGCAGTATTTGAGCCAGGTTACAAAATATGGTTTGTGGCGATTACCAAGTTTTGTCGTTCACTGATTACTCATTATTCTTCCTGCAGTTATTTGGTTTGATGATCGTAAAAATGGTGGCTCCAGTTGCTAAAGACGTGAGCTTTTACATGAAAATAGCACACGTGTATGGTAAACACAGATTTTTATCGGTTGACCAGCCGATAAAAATTGGCCGACTAAAATCGCAGCGTGTGCGCTGTTTTTAGTGTGTAATGTTTCCACTAAAAAGCACAAACATTTCAAACCTGTTAAACTTTCGTCTTCGCTGTCTTCCTCATCGTCCCACGTGTCTTTCACGCCGTTGATATCGTCATCTTGTTCAATATTCTTTAACAAAATAATCAATTATATATAGAAAGTCAGATTTATCACACCATAGTCGTAGAGTTTTATTATGGAAGGGGTGGGGGATCTGATAAAATGTTGTGGATCAAAACGACATTTCCCGCATTTTGACAGCACTCTTAAGTAAAATTTTAAAAGCTTTAAAACATGATTTCAATGACACATTCTTGATTTTTCAGGGGTGCCTTGGCAAGAAGAAAATTCAAGGAATAACGAGGCTTTTATGATTATATAACCCTAACCAGTAATCGTTCATTCATGAATGAGTGAATAAGTCAGTTGATTCCGACTGTGCCCCCCCCCCCCTCTCCAAGAATCTCTCAGAGGACTGAAGCCCCCAACCTTCCTATACTCTACGCCTCCAAAGAAACTACAAAATGACAGATGCTAGGCACATGGATATATGCATAACCCACACATTGCAAATTATTTTCTAAATGATATAAATACCAGGTTTAGTTATAAAGGTAAATATACTAGTAGAATAGGATGTTTTAACGTGTTTTTGAACCTCGTCTTTTACAGTTTCCTCTTTAATCTCTTCCTGAACTTCAGCAACAGTCTCTGCTGTAGTATCCTCTGTAGTCTCTGCTGTTGTTGCTGCTACTACTGCTGCTGCAGTATCTTCCACTTAAAATATGAGAAAAAACAAATTAGAAAAAAACAACATGTTTGTCCTTTCGTTCGTTCGTCCGCGCTTTCTTTTTTTCGTAGTTCGTACATATGTTGGTTGGTTTATTTTCCTTATTTAAGGTATTTAAGGTGGCTCCCTAGGGTTTTTATATAATGCTTATGAAACCCAGTTTCCTTCTTATGTTCGTGAAACTTTCCAATAAGATTAGTAACATTCTCGCAATTAATTTTGCACTGTTAATTACATTATGAGGATCGTTCCCATGGCAACAACGAGTCTAAAAGGATTTTTTCGAGTTTTCTTCGGTGAAATTTTTTCAAACTTCGCAGTCTTATGGGAATTGCTTCGAGAAACGTTTTACTGCAAAATAAATGTGGTGGTGGTGGTGGGGGTCCATTAATGTTTTCTAATCAGATGTAAAAGCGGGGGAGGGGTTATTGCATTTATGTATTTCTAGTAAATAATATACACTTAATGTCTGCTCCCGAGGGAAACAGTTAGTTTTGTTTTCCCGAGAGTCTTGATATTTCTCGAGACGAAGTCGAGGGAAACATCTAGACTCGAGGGAAAACAAAACTAACTGTTTCCCGAGGGATCAGACATTAAGTGTTTTGTTATATAGCTTGAGTTTCACTGAATAATTTCGACGTTTATCAAGGGAAAGTACACAAAAGACAAACTGAAAGACTTACCAAAACATTTCGCCTGGCTCCGTAATTTCACTTCAACCAAACAAATATGAGTCTCAGAACAAAAGAAGAGCAATACATTTCTCCAGTTAATCTTCACACATGCATTGAAGACCTATAAATATTCCTTCTTTCGTACCAAACAAGCTTTTGTTTATAGGATGCCGTGAAGAGTGCAAAGTTCTAGTGGGCAGCAATTGAAAACTTATTGACCGAACAGGCAATAAGTTCTCAATTATTGCCCGCTCGGTAGACATTGAAATTTAGCTAAGGTCATGTGACCACAAACCAACCAATGACAGTCATCGTTGCATCCAGTGAAACTCTAGCTATATAACAACAATACTTATTATTTACCTATCTGTTCCGGTTCCTGCTCAGCTCCTTCAGTCTCACCCTTTTCTTGATATTGTTTCGTTTTCTTTTTCCCGTAACGAACAGGCTTTTTTACATCGGTTGGTTCTGCACTGCTTCGGGCGGGGATTTCAATTCCTAATAAGATGTAGTATATGCACGAATTACAGGTGTGCGAATCCGATCCGATTCAGATTAGTTTCCCTCGCAGCGGTTGTTAGGGTAGGTCCCAAACTGGCTCCCCACCAACCAGGGGTAGAAAAAGTTAATTTCTTTCTGGGACCGCAGACAGAAAACAAAAAATTTTCTCCCAGTTCCTGGTTGAATTTATTTACCGAATGCGATGGGGTGACGACGCTAGAGTGTAACAACTCGACCGCTGCCTAAGCCAACAGAAAATATAAACAAGAGAAATGATTGTATGGTATATTATGTTAGAAAGTTTAAAGAAAATTTAGCAGCTAGACAAATACTCGCTATCAACTAATTTAAGTCCACTAAGTCGTGTTTTTGTACATGAGCAATGCATCTATCGTGATTCATGTTGTCTTGGTCCTAAGAACGTCGTTGCAGCTTCTGGTATAAATGGTGCATGTATGTTTTTGGTGCAAGAAATTCAAGCAAATCCTGTACCCAAGTTGAAGAGGAAATCAAACAATGGAATTGCTTGTATATTTCTACATGTAAATTATCCAGAACCAGGTACTGCGGTACAGTCACGTCAAATGATTCAAACCATTGCCAAGTCTTCTAAAATGCTGGAGTATTACAGTATGTAAACATCTTTTTATAGCTTAAAAGTTTAGTGAAACTACATAGTAATTTGATAATGGTTGTGACTTATGATAACTTAATTATTGTCAATAAAGTTGGGCGCAAATATGCAATGAATTTATTGACCTGGATTCTGAGATGATCATGAATTGCATTACTGCATAGGCTAGCTCTTTGTTTAATTACATAATAAAACGAATATATTATAAAGCCATTAAACAGGAAGTGATGAGCACTGTTCTGCTACGATGCTATCTTCCCAACAATCCCAAGTTATTAGTTGTTGATGCAATGATGCCTTACTTTTATTTAATACCAATGGTTGTGATTTGACTGCATCAACATTCAACAAATTCAGGAAATAATATAGTAATATACCTGTACTGTAGGCAAAATAAGCAGTCTATTTTAGAATCATTGTCAGAGAACATGAAGAGAAAATTTGATGATTTTTTACTCAATGGAAAATTGTGTTGATCTCCTCGCCTCCAAAGGCACGAGTTAAAACCCTGAAATCCCACTCGAGTCAAACATTTTTCTGTCAACTTAAGTCTTCAGAAGTATTAAGTATAAGATATAATGTACTATAATTTAGTATATTTTTACAAACATAGAAAGAATTAAAACATCAGTAGTTGATTTATCTCTCAAAATATAAAATATTAGGTAAACATTAAGCCATACAATGTGAAAACTTGTTTCACATGTTGCATTCTGTATTTCACTATTTCCAACTGTACAATCCAGGCCTTTATGCCAGTATTCTACTACCATTATAATTAATAATCCTATCTTTCTTTTTTCTATTTTTCTTCTTTTTTTCTTCTTTTATCAACAGCTGTTTTACCTTTTTCTTCTTGCCAATTATTGGAACTTAAAATATTTTCTGGGAACCCAAAACATTTTCTGCGACTAATGGTCCCGTGGTCCAATACATTTTCCACCCCTGCCACCAACGGCTGCTCACTCGAGCAAGACATTCCATTCCCGCATCTGATCAATAAGAGCAAGCCTTCCAAAATCTGGAAAGTCGACCTTCACCTTGGCATGTCCTTGCCTCGGCATTTTGATGGCGAATTAGTGTGTGATATACGTTTAAACGTTTAAAATAAAAGATCGTAATCTCTATCAACGGAAAGCAGTTGTCCAATTTGTCCAAGGGAACACTGATATTTGTAAAATTTCCTACCGAGTGTGGCAAGAACAAGTCATTCACCCACGAAGTCTTGGGATTTCTTCGGTTAGCTCGAGCAACATTAGAGAAAACAAATTAAAATACGTAGAAGAAATATTCTTGATCGGTAGTTTATGCACACCTAGCTGAAGCACTATAAAAGAACGTCTGCGAAGGAGAATACCTGGACCTGCTACATTTCGCAAACACTTGTAGCCTTTTCAAACGTTTTCGCACAGATTTATTTATATGCATGAGCGGCAAGAACATAATTAAATTACCATTCTTCGTAAATCTCGTGAACTTCTAAGCTAAACTACTCGAAATACACTCTCTCTATATATATATATACTAGTCGCTCTCTTGTTGTTCACCCCATTTCCGTCTGGCTTGTGTTTACATCTTTTATTTCGCTGACGCTCATAACTTCAACACTTGTTTATCTGCATGTGGTGAAAGAGGATAATCGAAATAGCACTCTTCAAAAATTCGGTCATGAAGTTCTAAGCTATAGTTCTGAAAATATTCGTGATTTCAAGTGCCGTGAAGTGCGCAGATAATTTTCAGACTTCGGAAATGTAATGTCAACACGGCCATTTCTCTGATGCCCACATGCTTCACATTGACTTTTACGCACCTTTGTTTGCATGGGCAGAAAGAACATAGTCAAAACATTATTCTTCGTACATTTTGTAATGTTCTAAGCTAAACTTTTCGAAATATTAACTTTCGATTGAACAAGTTTTACACAACAACGCTTGCCTCGTCGCTCGGCAAAAGCTTGGCGTTTAATTTTAGCAGTGATCAATGCTGTAGTCTCATTGGTTTGAATTTGAATTTATTAATTGACATTCCCTAAAATGGGCTTTTCAATGACAATTTACATGTTATAAAAAGAGATTATAAATTATCGACTATATTTACAGCAATCTTATCGTTAATGACTAATTAAGACAAATTATTACGTAAACTAAAATTATACTTTATATTATGGTTTATAAGTTAAAAACAATTAAAAAAATTATCGCTTTTCAATAAGAATTGTCTTAAGTTTCGTCTTAAAATTGTTCAAGTCACTGACTGATTTCAGCTCTGTATCTAGACCATTCCACATCTTCGTCCCTCTGTATTTAAACGATCTTTGACCGATCGATGTCCTAAATTTTGGAATATCCAGGTCTCCATTTCTTCTAGTATCTCGGTTATGAATTCTGTTACGTTGTTCAAAATTATCACATAAGTACCGTGGAGCTTTGTCATTCATGCATTTAAATGTTAGTAACGCATCTCTGTATAATAGATGTTCTTTGATTGACAACCATCCTAACGCATGTAATGTCGGAGATATATGATCATACCTAGGTACCCCTGTGATTAATCGGGCTGCACAATTTTGGATTAATTGAATCTTTTTAATATTGCTGTCTGACGTATTAGACCATACTGTTGAACAATAATTAATTTTGCTCATGACTAATGTGTCAATGATTGTAGCTAGTGTTAACTGATCAAAGTTGTGTTTCACCCGACCAATCTGACCCAATTTTGAAATACATGATGATGACAATGCTTGTATGTGTTTGTCATATGTTAGATGAGAATCCAGGAGCATACCTAAATCCTTAGGTATTTAGGGATACCTAAATACCTAAGGATTTTTGTACAAAGGGAATGGAATGTATTGATCGAGTGAACAGCCGTTGGTGGGGAGCGAGTTTGGGAGTGACCCTAACAACAGCTGCGAGGGAGACTAATTCGGATCGGATTCGGACTAAACTTTTATACATTCAGATCAGATCGCATTTTGTTCCTTTTTTCTCGGATCGTATCGGATTTTGTTCTTTTTTTCACGGATCAGATCGGATTTTGCACTTTTTTACCTCACAAAATTAACAAATTCACTAGTTGTACGCACATTGCATAACATATGAAGGCTATTATTGCATAAGATTATTATTGTATATTAGTTTTCTTAAATTTATTTGTTCATTGGTTTTCTTTTTGGAAAGTTCGCGCAACTATTGCAACATATATCCGGTGTTTTAATTTTTTCGGATCGGATCGGATTTGAGCGACTGTTTTCGGAGCGGATCGGGCTACGATTTTATGACAGTTAAGACAAACCCTCGGATTATAAGAGGTCAACCCGATCCGACGCACACCTCTAATGCACTTGTTATAAGAATGTCCTCGAGCGCGACTCGAATCCACAACGTTCTTATCACTTTATGAGAAATGTATATTTCCTGTTTTTGCAAAGGTGGATTTCCATTCAGCATTTCTTGTCGCACGAGCGCTTGTTTTCTTTGTCTCATATAAACAACGCTGGAGCTCACAAAACAAAACAAAACAAAACAAAACAAAACAAAACAAAACACACAACACACAACACACAACACACAACACACAACACACAACACACAACACACAACACACAACACACAACACACAACACACAACACACAACACACACCACACACCACACACCACAACACAACACAACACAACACAACACAACACAACACAACACAACACAAAAAACAAAACAAAACAAAACAAAACAAAACAAAACAAAACAAAACAAAACAAAACAAAACAAAAAACGAAAGCGAGCGCAAAATACAACAAAAAGAACTGAATGGAAATCCGCCTTAATAAATGGTTTATTTATTTTAAAAGCAAACGAGTTACATTTTTACAAACGAGTTACGAGCTTCAGAGTTACATTGACTATAGTAAGAACATACAGGTATTGTAAGAATCTGTCTGTTGGAACTGCTATAGAGAATACAAATAATACATTGTATTGTATCTCAGCATTATAAACATACATGAGAAATTGTGTACATATATACTATATACTATATACTATATAGCTATAATTACGTTCACTTGTACCTTGTTCACGCATAGCCTGTAACCTAGCCTCATTTTCAGCTCTTTGTTGCTTCTGAGATTTAGTTAATAATTTCCCTTCTTGTTTTAGCCTCAACTTTCTTTCCTAACAACGAAAATTCGAGCAAAGTACTAAAATAAATTCTCCATGTTTAAGAAACTAAAATAGATAAAACAGATAATAAAAATAACACTCCAATGTTAAGTACACAGTTTTTCACGCGATAATCAAAATCGCCTCAGTGACTATGACAATAGGTGGAGTTGGATCAAGTTGTTTGGCATGGCCAACAAGGTGGTGTAATTTTAACTTCCACAGTTGACTCGAACAGTAATAATAACAATAACGATAACAACGGCAGTGACTGTATAACAAGAAAACCAACACACAACATATACCATGCATAACACATGATTTTTCCTCATTTTCCTCATTTTACCGAATTTTACCATAAAAGGAATCGTAATGTAGATGCGGCGTTAATTACAAGGCAACTCATAGGACTTTAACAAAAAAAACTCTATATTCATGACATATTTATTTTATAAGATAAAACGAAATTCGTACAGTATATATCACGTCATAATTTCCCGATCAAAGCCGGTTTTTAATGACAAACTTTACATATAATCACAAGCTTAAGATCTATTCTAATTATCCATTACGCAATTTTCTATCTAACCAGATTCCCGCGTTTGTCGGGCAAAACAAGTTACAAGGACGGAAAGTAACCAAAAAAAGTCATTAATAAGACTCGTCGAGTCGTTGTGCATACGCCTCGAAGAGCAATGCTGCACAAGCCATGCAGTAACGTTCGGTACCAGAGAACCATCGGTTAAGACGACTTATCACAATCATCAACCTCATAAACCGTGTTATAAGTTCAACAATACCCCCAGCAAACAGTGTTTTTACCCTTCGGTAACATTACCGGTTTACGTTGTGTCGGCCTAAGGAATGTTATTTATGAGATTGACGGTCGTGATGGAGTTGTCCGTGCCTGTATCTTCCGTCATTCTTGTTGGTAACTTGTACTTGGCAGCAGCAGAGCGGCAAACGCGCGGAGCTGAAAGAAAAACCGTCCAAAAGCTCGTGCCATAAAAATCAGTTAACAACAATGACTATGAAAATATTCCTATATAGCACCATTCACGTAGAACACGGTTAATTTCAATTTTCAAAACTTACTTTTTCCTTCTGTTTTTGCCTTTCTTTACGTTCTTGCTCAAGGCGAATCTACAAAAATATTGTAGAGTAATGAAAACATTCAAGAAGCTTTTACAGTCAAATCGGGTGTTCTCTTGCGAGCTACAATCCTGGTAGCCTGCTGATACAGACCTCCCGCGTGGGGGTCTCGCAAACCGAATCCCCCCAGACCGAATCCCCCCAAACCGAATCCCCTTCCTCTGGGGGGATTCGGTTTGCGAGACCCCCACGCGGGAGGTCTGTATCAGCAGGCTACAATCCTGGTCAAAATCAATAGGACACCTTGCCTTAAATCACATCTGAAATCAAATTTCCTTCTGAAACTCATTCCCCCCACTACCCCCATGCAATGTTGATAAACATTTGCACTGAACACACTTTCTAACCAACATTGAACGGGAGGCGGGGGCGATGTTTTTTGTACATAATGTTAGGAATTGATGCGCTTATAAACTTCGTTTTAATTATACGCGACTGTCCGAGAAATTTTGGCCAGGACTGTACATTGCAATATTCCCATGCAACATGCATTGCAATGTTTATTGACAAGTTGGCTTGAGCAATTTGCAAACGTTTCGGGAATATTTATTTCCGAAATTCAACATTCCTTTATTTAAACTACCATTTGCATTGCATTTTGCCATTTAATAGTTTTTCAAAATATAGATTTTTCTGCCCGCAAAAAGGTACATGCCGCCATCTTTTTTGTTGGGCCATCCTGAATTCGCAATGCATTGGTGTCTATCCCGGAAAACAAGCTTAATTCAAAAGGTCATTGCTAAGTAACACCGCTGCCAAATGTTTGCGCATGCGTGAGTATATGAACACTGCAAGATATGTGGGAAATGATAACAACCAGACAGTGAAGACTAAGTAAGATTCGACTATTCAATATTTGTGTTTTAAAAAAAAGTCATGGAAGTTGCGAAATGACCATTTCAGAATATTTAAGGATATTGATATAGCAGCTATACAGCATGTACACGAACATTACAATTTCAGTTGTTTTCTTAACGTTTGCTCATTTTTGGGCGGGAGCGCGTGCAGGCGCAAAACCTTTTGCAGGGTATTTCCCTTAGTGTGGAACACAATGCGGTAACTTTATCTTTATAAAGACTTTTCGAGGCAACAATGTCTAAATATGATCGTTGTGATATTTGTAAAAGCAATAACACTCGGACGTGTAAAGATACAATTGTCACGAATCTACCATTATACGTCCGCGTATTCTGGCTTTTACCAATATAAAACCATCATATTTATTGCCACAGAAGTATTTATAAAGAAAATTGCCGCATTGTGCCTGCACATTATAGATCACAAAGCTTCGCAATTTAAGATGGCATCGTTATTGTCACCAATTGGTATAAACTAGCCAGAAAAAACGGGCATATTGAAACCAAGCCAAAATACAGTGGAAGCTGACACGAGATCTATAATGCAAAAACAATGCAGTCTCAATAAAAAAACCCAGAAAACCACACACACACCTTTTCCAGTCGTCTATTCTCAGCTTCTTCCAAAGCTTTTTGCTTGGCTTCTTCCTCTTGTCTTACTCTCTCTTGTTCAAGTTTAGCTTTCTCAAGAGCTTCTTGCATTTGTTTAATCATTCCCCTCGCAGGTTTCTTGGTTTTCACAGGTTCTTCTTCTTTCACTTTCTTTTTCTTTTTTTTCTTTTTCTTTTTTTCATCTCCTTCCTCGCCGTCTTCTTTTTCATCCTCCTTTAGCTCTGAATCTCCTGCACCAGTTTCCATTCCTTCTTCTAAACTTTTCTCAACTTTCACTAATTCATCATTCTTGTCTTTAAAAAGAAAGGAATAAATTGCAATGATGTAGTACGTAAAGATCGTGTAAATTCGCACGAATCACTATGCATCTATGCATCTATGCATCTATGCATCTATGCATCTATGCATCTATGCATCTATGCATCTATGCATATACATCTATGCATACACATCTACACATCTATACATCTATACATCTATACATCTATACATCTATACATCTATACATCTATACATCTATACATCTATACATACTGTATATACATATATACATATAAACATATATCTACATATCTACATATCATATATATATATATACATATATACATATCATATATATATATATATATATATATATATATATATATATATATATATATATATATATAATATATATATGCATCTATGCATAGATCTGAAGAAGAGGCTGTGCCTCGAAACGTTATCAATAAAGATGTTTTAAAAACTTAGTTTTCTGTTGATTTTATATATTCTTGTCTGGAACTGTTTGACGAAAGCTGGCTCTTGTTTATACTATATATATATATATATATATATATATATATATATATTTGAATTAGCCAATCGGATAGCTTGTATACGAGCCCCTGATCCACATACCGATCAGAACTCCCCACAGATCGATCAAAAAGCAAATTGGCCAATTGGATGGCTGGAATCAGACTACAGAGCGATCAAAACTCACGTGCAAGACCGCTGTTCTGTGACTTGATATACTATATCGAAGGCTTTGCCCGCTGTATGAAACTTGACAACTGGACTACAAATTTTGAATAGTAATGTCTTTGCTATGGACCGCAGTTTGAATTAATTAACTTAATTAATTAACTGCGCAATTTTTACCTTAGTCGCGTGATCGGTTTGACTACCCCTAGATCCGTCCCTGAATAAAAGCGAAGGTGTGCCGATGTTTTCCGATGTAGCAACGAAGTAACGAGGTAATGTGATTTAGTGAATATGGCGTTGACTGCTTTCTGCTTCATTGCTTGTCTACGAACGATTGAGTCATTGAACACGAGTTGTTTCTTTTGATTTCTGGGAGATTTTATCAAGGTAAGGAACTAACTACTTATACTGTGTGGAAACATGATGGTTGTATATATCATCAGGCGCATGAAATAGTTGTTTGAAAGGAAATATCTATTTACAGTTGTTGTATTTTTAACTCAACGCATTTTGTCCTCAACGTTACTGTAAGCCCGACAATTACAGACAAAACAGTTTATCGTGTCAAAAATAAATATAGGAAGGATACCCTGATTCATGTACTGTATTAAGCTTATATTTTATTGAATATGCAACTGTATATGCTGTAAAGCAGTCCAACCAAGCGATCCATTTCTTCAAAAATGGAATCAAAAATTAAACTCTTAGTAAATGCTTCCTACCACGATTATTATTAAAACTTTTTTGCTTCAAGATACTTATATTTTTCCCTAAATGGTTTTAGAAATATTAACTGACATGTGTTCATAGCTTGTGACAGTTGTTGCACAGGGACCAATTTTAGTAAGTTGCCCTTTACTAAGAGGGTTGATCAACGACAGACACCACTTTCGTTAGGTTGCGTTTATTGATAGCTCTCACTCACATTCACTCGCTAGGACGGTCGTTCAGTCACTTATTCCTTTTGCAAAAAAACACATCCTCTTTTACCATATAACTCACACCTATAATAAATCTATATAATTTCCTTAAAAGTTATTAATTAAATTAATCAGGGTCCCATAGTAATTATCTCATAAACCCCAATTATCTTGAATATTGAAAGACATATCCATGCAGTCTCCGACACACTCCCCCATGCAAAATTGCGAAGGAAAGTTGCATGTAATGAAGAAGACTGCGTAACTATTGTCTACAAAAATGTCAACATATAAAATTGAACAATTAACTGTCACAACTGGATATTCAGACACATTGTTCGTTCTTCTCTGCATCCTCTCTTATCCGCACCCCTGCTTCTGCAGCTCGTCTCGGCACGAATCACAAGCATTTGGATTCTTCTTATCCACCAATTCTTTGTTTCACGCAGGTCTTCGGATGTCAAGGGGCCTTTGCGCGCTCGGTTGGTGGTAAAACGACGCACCCAGGCTTGAACACGAAGCGCTCGAAGAAGGTCGTGACCCTCGATGAGCTGCTCGAACTCGTTCACCGGCACATCGGGTTTTCGTTGTGCTAGGCTCAGCATATCTTTGGTGATTTTCGCTTCGGCCTCGGAGACTTGGGATTTCACTGCGACAGAGTTTTCTGGCCACCGGTTGGGATCTCACAACCACGCTGGTCCGATCCACCACAGCTCGGAATTTGCTGGATTTTCGCTGGTGGGTACGTGCCTCCACTGGATTTGGGGGTGATCTTCTTCACCCAGTTTTCCACGAACTGTCGATACTGTGCGTGTCCCAGAATCCAATGGAGCGCCACGGTACTTTCTAGCGACCCGTGAATGGTCGGCTTGGGTAGATCTTGAGTGCGTTGGCAACATTTACAACCAAATCGGTGGCCATATGGGCGCTGACCAGTTCCGATCGGGGTATTGTCAAACTTCTCTTGGCAAGTCGCGCTTTGGCTGCAACCAAGGTCTGGGTGACTCCTCCTTGTGGACACACGATCGAATAGACAGCGGCGCCAACTCCGTGGATCGAAGCGTCTCCGAATACATGGAGTTCGGTGGAATCAGTTGGTTGTTGGTAAGGTGCCAATGGTCGAGGGATGGTTGTCTGTGATGGGAGTGACTGTTCAAATTTCTCCCATCGTTGTCGAATGTTCTCTGGCAGGGGAGCATCCCAGGCAACCTTCGAGTCACGGCGTCGCGATAGATTATCTTCCCTTGCAAGGTGGTTGGAGACACTAGACCAAGGGGGTCGTAAATTTTCGCCAACGTTGCCAACACTTCACGTTTGGTTGTCATACAGGTTGTCGTCGGAAATTCTACAGCTATCATATCTGCAGACTTGTCCCACCTGAGGCCCAATAGCTTCGACTCGTTTGGCTGGACTTGTAGTTGTTGTTTGGCATAAGACTGTTCCTCGGTAGTCGTAGGATTGGCGTTGTCTTCTAACTGAGGGCAATTTGAGTTCCATTTATGTAACTCGAATTTCGCGTTCTCCATGATCCCGGCGGCCACACTTTTGCGTTGATGGGCTTGCTTTTCATCTTGACCGCCTGTCAAAATCTCATCTACGTAGAGGCTTCGGCGCAGTCTCGCTGTCTCGTCTGGGTATTTTCCTGACCAGGCATCTAGATGGCAATCGAGGACTCCCCCAAGCAGGAATGGTGACGGCGCGAGCCCGAACAACACTCTCGTGAACCGGTAGGTGTCGATTCCCGAGTTATCATATCTGGTCGCCAGTGAAAGCGGAGCGCGTCTCTCTCGCTCTCGTGGATGTGAATTTGGGGAAATGCTTTCTTAATGTCGCCCGATACAACCACTGGATAACCCCTCTGTTGAACGAGGACGTCCCACAGTTTGTTTTGCAGAGCTGGCTCGGTGTACAGACAGTCGTTTAGTGACGGAGCTTCAAGCGATGCTCGAGCTGAGGCGTCGTACACGATCCTCATTTTTGTAGTTTCGCCAGACTTCCGGATCACGCTTTTATGTGGAATGTAGAACTCCTTTGGCTGGGCAACGGTCGGTACTTTCTCGATCACTCCCTCTTCTAACTGCTCTTGGATGATCCCATTGTACTGTTCGGTTAAACCTTCGCGTTGAAATTTTCGGCTCAAACTCTCTAGTCGTTTATTTGAGACTACCTTGCTCGTTGTTGGGCAGATGTGGTTGGCTTTCCATGGGAGGCATACCAGTCTTCTGGAGAGCGTGTCAACCGTTCTTTAGACTGGTCATGTTCTGGTGCGTCTTTCAGGCCGAGGACGTCCAGTCTGCACAATTCAAGTTGTTTCAATGTTTCTAATGCTTGCACGCAGTACATTAGTTTCTCACTGAAGAGTGAAGTCGTGGATGTTCTTCGGGTTTGCATTGTCTACGGTTGGTAGATCCAAAATCTCTCGAGTATAGACTTTAACTATCTCTGATTTCTTTTCCGTACTTGTCTTGAAGAATGCTTTTGGCACGATTATATCCTTCCGGTGTGTGGTGTCGAGTAACTCGCGAAGGTACGCAAACTTCGTGATGGGAGCAGCCATGGTTTTGTCAATGTTCTCCGTGAATTGTCCCCAAAACCTCGGCCAATCCATGTACTGTATTGTGCCTTCAAACTTTGAAATTACCAGCTTTGGTAATTTTGCTTGTGTTCCGATCGCAGTTCCGGTCGACTTCGTGTTGCTTTGGCTTTGGTTTACGGTTTCGTGTTCGGTTTGAAGTTTCAGTTTTGTCTCAAGGAGTTTGACCTCGAACTGGATCTTCTCTTCACGCTCGATCGTCTCTTGTTTATTCTTGTTCTCCTCCAGCCATTGCTTCGTCGCTCGGACGTGGCTGTCTGCCTGTTCTATTTCGTTGTTGATCTTATTGTTCCATTCAGTGATGTCGTCTTTCGCTGCGATTTTCTTTGCTTCTACTGTAAAACGAAGATTGTCCACTTCGTTGGTGATTGCTCGAAGGGTCGCTTGGTGTCGCGCAATGCTTTCTTCGTCGGCTTTCGCTAGAACTCCGTCGGTTCGTTTAGTCGTAAGCTGAAGTTGAGTTAATTTTGTCTCAAGCGCAGCGAGTTGTTGTTTCCATTGTTGTCGAGGAATCTCCCGGATCCCGTCGGAGCTGCCACGTTTAGTAAATTGCCCTTTACTACGAGGGTTGATCAACGACAGACATGACTTTCGTTAGGTTGCGTTTATCGATAGCTCTCACTCACGTTCACTCGCTAGGATGGTCGGTCAGTCACTCATTCATTTTGCAAAAAAAAAAAAACCTCTTTTACCATATAACTCACATCTATAATTCCCATAGTAATTATTTCATAAACCCCAATTATCTTGAATATTGAAAGACATATCCATGCAGTCTCCGACACAATGTGTTAGTGGTGACTCAGTGGCTGACATTCTGATCAGTATCTGTGCAGTGAATTATCACATAACTCAAACTAAACAAACTTAACAAATGAAGTGAAGCGTGTGTAGTATGTTATATATTGTGTATGATAAGTTGTGCGTATACATGTAGTAGATTTTAGATTTGGACCCCACTTTTTAAACATTTTTTATACCCAAAACAACCCAGTCAGAGAACAATGAATACGTTACATTCATTAATTTTCACATCCAAAGCCACTTAGAAACCCCACATAGTCGAGCTTATTGTGTTGCAATAGCGAATAGAAAAGATTCTTGGGCGACATTTTCATAGTTCGAAAATTTGGTTCGTTGAGGTATATCATAGGCAGCCCATAACTACAGGTTGTTTTTATTATTTTCTCGCTACGGTCTGCTCGGCGACCATCTTGGAACTTGAGATGAATACTCGCCCCGTTTCCCTTCTTGCCGCGGCGTCGCGCGCGAAACGCGTAAGCAGCATAGCTGTCTATAATAATTGATAAGGTAGGAAAGCATTTTAATTTTTGACGACAACATGCCTCAACAAATCCGAAAATTGTTTGAAAACAACGAGGAGGACAACCACAAACATAACAACACTTTGAATACTGATAATTTTACTAAGTAGTTACAAATTACTGGCTTTCAAAACAGTCAGGAAAGACATGAAATAAACGAAAGTCTCCGGGTTTTATCCAAAATTTTGTCTGTCCAGATGCGGGATGCCCATTGCCTATTGCTCGTCATACGAAAACGAAAGCTCATTGGCTATCAAAAACGCCAAAATCATAACATCATTTGCCGAACAGGGGGGTGGAGGTACAAGCCATAAAAATTGTCGAAATATTAAGCAATAGACCAAATTAATATTGCGTGTTTTTTGCGTGTCCGGAAAGACTTCTTGAATTTATATTTACAAGTCTACTTCATTATACTTTACTATAAAAAACACATACTGGGGAAAACGATGTAAGGAAAAAGAAAAGCAAAGAAGTGATTTAAGTGCGGTAAGTAAACATAAATATCTTTTTTTTCTGAGAGGAAATAAACATTTTTAAAAGTACCTTGATTTTACTGCTTCCTTCGTGTCGGCGGAAAATGGCTTCCTTCGTCGCTTCGGCGAAAAATAAATTTAAAAGGTATAATATATCCATTATACATTCTCTCGGGAAACAGGATGCTAAAGATGGAAAGAAAGAAAGCAAACATATTTTGCAAGAATGGCCACTCTTTTGTTTGGTAAGTTCGTGTATTTGTTCTTGGTTTAAATTATTTTTTGTTTTGTGTTTGAAGTGTACTTTTTTAATAATGGACATATCCGACGACAGTCGCTGAATGCTGGCAAAGTTTCACTTTCTTCAATTAATATATCTCATACAACTGTTTTAAAAAGGCTGCATGAACGGTTAAAAACCACTGATCTTTAATACGTTTGTTAAAAAGAAACAACTTTAAAACATGACCCAAAGAATACTATTAATATAAATACGAGATTTATTATAAACCACCAACAACAAGAGGAAGACCTTTAACTGCTGCTCTTTATAATAATCGGTACCAGAAATTTCGCCGTCTTGAATGCTTATTTGAAATCGTTTCATTTTCATTTGAAAAGGCTTACGAAAAATGACAACTATTTTTAAATATATAAAGACAGCTTTAAAAGTTAATGTTTGATTTCAATACAGGCACACACACTGCCAAAAGGAAACATGCATGCACTATAAAAGCTCCAAATTAATTGTTTTTGTCAGTCAGGAAATAGACGTGTTAAAAATGACTCAAAAACCTACCTGTATACAAAAGCAAATAACTTGTTAAAGGCGAATTTGTTCCATTTCTTGATCATATAGATATAAAAATCCTTTTTCGATTCGACTATGAGCAGTCTCCAAACTCTAGTACCGCGCGAGGCGAAAAGAAAGCATATAGTTTCCATAGGCATAAACATGCACAAACTATATAAACCCACAACTGATGAAGGCCCACAACTGATGAAGGCCCAGAACGGCAAACTACAATCAGAAGGACAAAGGCAAGTCAGACCATTGTATTAAAGCTATAAAATTAAAAGAAGCAAATCAAAAGGACTATACAAAAAGCCGGAACAACTGTCACTTCGTTTAAATCGAATGGCAGAGACGACCAAAACTCTGCAACCAACACAAAAACAGCAATGTATGTTACCTGAAATAGACATGATTCAAAACAATACTTCATACCTTGTCAGTAAAATCTGCTTTCGGGCAATCGTAGTAGAGCAAAAATAAACATTATGCCGAACCAAACGTACGTGCTTATCAAAAGTCAGTTGTTCGAACGTCGAAATATACCATGCAGCCTGGTAACCTGGCAAAACAGGTTTGACAAGTTATGACAAGATAGGCCAATGAGAGGCGGTATAAATGACAAGTATTCACTTCCTGTGAAAATAAATTTTACAGCTGAGAATTTGTTTCGTTTTTTATTTATGAATATTATAACATTATATACATGGGGTCATTATCGTGTGATCATGTGATCATTATCATCACTATTAATAATAATAATAATTATTACAATATTAATCTTTATTACAATATAATAATAATAATTATTATATTTATGCATGTGCATGACAAAATTAATTAATATTATAACTTTTCCGATCTAATTTTCTAGCGATTCTGTCACTTACCCTCCTGAAAACATTTTTCTCAAATATAAAACTTACCATATAATGCATGTAAATTAAGAAATTAAAACCTATGATAACTATCTGTTTTCAGGGTCGTATCTAATTATGAATATTGTCGAGATGCGTTCGAGTCGGCAGAATCAATTCTGGAAGCAGCCTTAAATGCTGGTCTTGAAATAAGTGCATCTACTTTGGGGAACGTTATCCATGATGTTTGGCGGGACAAAGTCGTGAAAGCGTCTTCGTTAATGAAAAGTGGTTCTGGTTATGTGCACCTGAAGAAGCGCGCGAGAAGCAACCACCCAATAATAACCGAGCTTAACGAAGGCACAAAAACTGAACTCCAATCATTGTGTGCTGTCAACAATGGTTGGTTTCTCGACAATTCAGTGAAAGACGAACAGTCCCTGAAGTTACTGAAAATTCAAAGTTCGTATGGAGGGAAAGACATAATGGTAGATGACCGTCACTTGGTATTCCAAATTGGCATTACATTGATCGCACCGCCGAAAATAACGTTAAAAACGTATGGGAATGATGTAACAATCAAGGACGTTGAAGGCTTTGATGAAGTTGAAGTATCTCTCTCGACCATTGACACTGCGATGCGATCGACTTGTGGACGCGACCCTGCCATGCATAGGTCAACCAATTGAAGATGTGATCATTAATTCAGAATTTCTTAGAATGCCAGTTTCTGGTTCGAGACTTTTAAGCGTTACGACCCATGATTTAGGAAAACACAAAAGATTAATTTCGTTATCCTGTTGTTTATTGACCCGCCGTGGCAAAAGTGCCTGCAAAAACTGCACGTATGCATTCAAGTTGTTGAGAAACAGGGAATATAAGAGAAAGGCGACTGACTCTATGCACTGCACTCCGCGCAAGAAGTCCAACGTGCGATTTCTGAATCGAACAGGCTTGGAAGAAAAAATAACCAGTCAAAGAAAATTGCTCGAAAACGAAGTTAAACGGGATCTGCGCCGCATACAAGATGGTGAAATGATAGAGTTTGTAGACGAAGATAACTCAGACCTGGTTATCATAGGTTTTATCATAGGTTTTAATTTCTTAATTTACATGCATTATATGGTAAGTTTTATATTTGAGAAAAATGTTTTCAGGAGGGTAAGTGACAGAATCGCTAGAAAATTAGATCGGAAAAGTTATAATATTAATTAATTTTGTCATGCACATGCATAAATATAATAATTATTATTATTATATTATAATAAAGATTAATATTGTAATAATTATTATTATTATTATTAATAGTGATGATAATGATCACATGATCACACGATAATGACCCCATGTATATAATGTTATAATATTCATAAATAAAAAACGAAACAAATTCTCAGCTGTAAAATTTATTTTCACAGGAAGTGAATACTTGTCATTTATACCGCCTCTCATTGGCCTATCTTGTCATAACTTGTCAAACCTGTTTTGCCAGGTTACCAGGCTGCATGGTATATTTCGACGTTCGAACAACTGACTTTTGATAAGCACGTACGTTTGGTTCGGCATAATGTTTATTTTTGCTCTACTACGATTGCCCGAAAGCAGATTTTACTGACAAGGTATGAAGTATTGTTTTGAATCATGTCTATTTCAGGTAACATACATTGCTGTTTTTGTGTTGGTTGCAGAGTTTTGGTCGTCCCTGCCATTCGATTTAAACGAAGTGACAGTTGTTCCGGCTTTTTGTATAGTCCTTTTGATTTGCTTCTTTTAATTTTATAGCTTTAATACAATGGTCTGACTTGCCTTTGTCCTTCTGATTGTAGTTTGCCGTTCTGGGCCTTCATCAGTTGTGGGCCTTCATCAGTTGTGGGTTTATATAGTTTGTGCATGTTTATGCCTATGGAAACTATATGCTTTCTTTTCGCCTCGCGCGGTACTAGAGTTTGGAGACTGCTCATAGTCGAATCGAAAAAGGATTTTTATATCTATATGATCAAGAAATGGAACAAATTCGCCTTTAACAAGTTATTTGCTTTTGTATACAGGTAGGTTTTTTGAGTCATTTTTAACACGTCTATTTCCTGACTGACAAAAACAATTAATTTGGAGCTTTTATAGTGCATGCATGTTTCCTTTTGGCAGTGTGTGTGCCTGTATTGAAATCAAACATTAACTTTTAAAGCTGTCTTTATATATTTAAAAATAGTTGTCATTTTTCGTAAGCCTTTTCAAATGAAAATGAAACGATTTCAAATAAGCATTCAAGACGGCGAAATTTCTGGTACCGATTATTATAAAGAGCAGCAGTTAAAGGTCTTCCTCTTGTTGTTGGTGGTTTATAATAAATCTCGTATTTATATTAATAGTATTCTTTGGGTCATGTTTTAAAGTTGTTTCTTTTTAACAAACGTATTAAAGATCAGTGGTTTTTAACCGTTCATGCAGCCTTTTTAAAACAGTTGTATGAGATATATTAATTGAAGAAAGTGAAACTTTGCCAGCATTCAGCGACTGTCGTCGGATATGTCCATTATTAAAAAAGTACACTTCAAACACAAAACAAAAAATAATTTAAACCAAGAACAAATACACGAACTTACCAAACAAAAGAGTGGCTATTCTTGCAAAATATGTTTGCTTTCTTTCTTTCCATCTTTAGCATCCTGTTTCCCGAGAGAATGTATAATGGATATATTATACCTTTTAAATTTATTTTTCGCCGAAGCGACGAAGGAAGCCATTTTCCGCCGACACGAAGGAAGCAGTAAAATCAAGGTACTTTTAAAAATGTTTATTTCCTCTCAGAAAAAAAAGATATTTATGTTTACTTACCGCACTTAAATCACTTCTTTGCTTTTCTTTTTCCTTACATCGTTTTCCCCAGTATGTGTTTTTTATAGTAAAGTATAATGAAGTAGACTTGTAAATATAAATTCAAGAAGTCTTTCCGGACACGCAAAAAACACGCAATATTAATTTGGTCTATTGCTTAATATTTCGACAATTTTTATGGCTTGTACCTCCACCCCCCTGTTCGGCAAATGATGTTATGATTTTGGCGTTTTTGATAGCCAATGAGCTTTCTAGGCCGTGGGCCAACCAAGGAAAAGTGCTCTAGAAAAACGATTCCGTTGCACATGTTCGGGAAATAAAATATTTTCACATGAACTTACGTTTTGAAATGTGCTGAGTTCCCCAAAAAAGTTCCCAAGCATGAAACCTGCCAGTTTTTTCGTAAATGGCTATTCATTTTCACTAATTTCATGCAAAATATGAGTGAGTTCTGCCATTGTTCACCGATACGGAAGGATGACGATACTAGATAATATTACTCAAAAGGACCTTCTTAGGAACCAGTCTCTCACGCGCGTTAATATTGTTAACTAACAACAGTTTAGCTCGAATCCTTTTGAGATATGTAACTTAACACCCTGCACGTAAACAAACAGAGCTGCTGTGTTGGCTGTGGACATGGTTCGAAAGAATATAGATATTACTTTCTAAATTCCTGATTTATGGCTATATTTGTATGAAATCAAAAGGATGTTGTTGCTTAGTCATTGGGTTATTTATCTGCATTGTTTTATAAGCGATCGCAGTGTTCATTTCAAATGTGTAAGCCGTAAGCCAACGTGATATACCAGCATTTCAATTTCAAATATCGGTTTAAAAGCCTGAATTCAGAGGTAATATTAGTTTATCATTGACCTAACATAACGTGTATGTCAGTTATTGCTTTTTGCCAATAAGCGAATAGACATCTATCTATATGTACGTCAGAATCGCCACACAATTAGCACGTGGAAGTCTTTCTCCAGTTCGTCGTGGTTTTACAGAGCTGGTAATCTACATTGGTACAGTTTCTGTTCTTTAACGTTCGCAGACTTCCTTCTAGTTTGAAGTTATGTGAGCTCTGTGCTGTCTCAAATTTTCTGTGAACAAACGATCGGCAATACTTCATATTAATGTCATCTCTGATATCAGATTCGCCTACGCCATACCTTTGAATTGAGCCGGTCGATCGTTTTTAAAACTTTCTTCCTTAATCCAGAGCAATAACCCAATGCCTACACAACAACATCCTTTTGTTTTCATACAAATATAGCCATAAATCAGGAATTTAGAAAGTAATATCTACATTCTTTCGAACCTTGTCCACAACCAACACAGCAGCTCTGTTTGTTTACATGCAGGGTGTTAAGTTACATATCTCAAAAGGATTTGAGCTAAACTGTTTTTAGTTAACAATATTAACGCACGTGAGAGACTGGTTCCTAAGAAGGTCCTTTTGAGTAATATTATCTAGTATCGTCATCCTTCCGTATCGGTGAACAATGGCAGAACTCACTCATATTTTGCATGAAATTAGTGAAAATGAATAGCCATTTACGAAAAAACTGGCAGGTTTCAGGCTTGGGAACTTTTTTGGGGAACTCAGCACATCTTAAAACGTAAGTTCATGTGAAAATATTTTATTTCCCGAACATGTGCAACGGAACGAAACGTTTTCCACTTGTGGCCCACGGCCTATTCGTTTTCGTATGACGAGCAATAGGCAATGGGCATCCCGCATCTGGACAGACAAAATTTTGGATAAAACCCCGTAGACTTTCGTTTATTTCATGTCTTTCCGGACTGTTTTGAAAGCCAGTAATTTGTAACTACTTAGTAAAATTATCAGTATTCAAAGTGTTGTTATGTTTGTGGTTGTCCTCCTCGTTGTTTTCAAACAATTTTCGGATTTGTTGAGGCATGTTGTCGTCAAAAATTAAAATGCTTTCCTACCTTATCAATTATTATAGACAGCTATGCTGCTTACGCGTTTCGCGCGCGACGCCGCGGCAAGAAGGGAAACGGGGCGAGTATTCATCTCAAGTTCCAAGATGGTCGCCGAGCAGACCGTAGCGAGAAAATAATAAAAACAACCTGTAGTTATGGGCTGCCTATGGGTATATGCATCAAATAAGACTCTATTGCCAGTATAAACATTATCTAAATTCAAAAATCTTAACACTGTTATTAAACTGAGTAAGTACAGTACTACAAAAAACTAGAAAGTTACCAAATGGAAAATATGTATACAACTTCAAGGGTAAATAAACATCGCTAAAAAATGTATATACAAAATTAGTTCTATAAATAAGTTTTGTGGAAACACCACGTAAAATATTTCTTTGCTAAGCTTTCGGCCTGTTGACTCAGGCCTTCATCAGAGCAATGACAACAAGTTGTTGGCTCACGTCATTTATAAACTAAGCAACTGATCAATTAAATCACGTAAGAATACAATGGCGTATCACGTTAATTTTATTAATTAGAAAACAAAATCAAGAATGTTCTCCGAATAGGGCACACCGTGCTGTTTAATGGCTGTCCTTCCTGTCATTGCTCTGATGAAGGCCTGAGTCAACAGGCCGAAAGCTTAGCAAAGAAATATTTTAGGTGGTGTTTCCACAAAACTTATTTATATTACATTATCGCCATGAAAACTTTCAAAGAATTAAAATCAGTTCTGTTAAGAAAGTTTCAACTGGTATAATCGTTTATGACCAAATATGTAAAAGTTAAAAAAAAAACATTACTGAAAAATGTATGTCACAACAATCGTTCTGATAAAAACGTTTCAACTGTTATAATCGTTTTGCAAATAAACTGTTATAAATGTTTTTAAATTAGGTTTCCCGCCTGGTATATCCATTGCAACTGAATTACATCTTATTTATTCTATACGCTGTTAGCTCGGTCGTATAAATCACCAGCGTTCTTCACCGTGCTGTGGAGAGCGTGGAGATCGCTTTTACTAACTCTGTTAGTGGTTTCTATTTTACGGTTTGTGTTCTTTATCACCAATATAAAGTGACAAAAAAACTTCAGACTGTTCGCTATTATGAATTTCGTTTATATTATTGTGTTCACAATACATATATTTAACTTTTGGAGGGGGAGGGGGGTCCATATTTACTACCGGGGGTACAAATCTATTGGACCGGGGGTTCATATTTAGGGGGGTCCAAATTAACTGGGACACCACAATTAGTTTTCGAACGAATATCTTTGTCATGTGTGACATCGTTTAACACAGTGAAATTCCGAATTTGAAGTATATTCATTTACTGTTCTCTCTCGAGCCATAGTCCAAAGTGTTCTTATCAGGTTTCCTTCACGTGTGCTGTAAGTTAATATCTAAGTTAAAACGGCTACCCTGCGAGTCAGAGTCCCTTTCCGACCTACGCAGGCTTCGGAGGGAAATGGGCTCTGCCAACAAATTCGATATTTTCTCTTAAGCATGCGTGAACGGTTGTCAAGATAGTATTTTGGGCCCAGGCTCTAACGCGTTACTTGCTATTTTCCCGCTTGGGGGTACTCATAAACTAGAACTTGTTTGACCAGTTCAAAACCTGACTGACTCGCCCCAAACTTGGGGCGAAGATCGAGTTTGTTGGTAGAGCCCACTTTCCCCCGAAGCCTGCGTACTGTAGGTCGCAAAGGGGCTCTGACATGCAGGGTAAGAGACGGCCTATAAGTTAGGAAAACTTGTAAACAGGACTAATAAGCAGTTAATAACTGTACGCTTTTGAATCGTGTGAAAATAACACCTTCGGTGACAGCAAGAAACCATAGATGCGGCCTCACCGGTTTGATTTGTTAAGATATTCTTAGAGGAATGGTTGGACATAAGTATGTTAGTCAACAAAAAGTTAAAATAAAGCTGCATTGAAACCTCGTATACATGATAGATTTTTTCATTAATTCAGTTAAAAATGTTCTTAAATTTTAAGTATTAAATTTCGCGGTAATATTTGTCTCGACGTATCTATAGTATTTTATTCTGGCTAACGCCAAACGATTTTATTCAGCAGAGGGAGAGGTCCAGGCCTCAAAGTGTTAAGCGTTGTTTTAGAAATAGCAAAAATCAAATGATTAAAAACGCGCGAAAAGAAGTACAAACCAAACATAGTGCTATAAAGAGCGGTGCCCTATTTGGCGTAAAAAGGGCGCTTTGCATTCTAGTTCTCAGAGCCCACGTTTCTGTGTCCGTGGCGTAAGGTTTCCACGGGCCTGTCCGCTCACGCAGTGGCTACTCATCAGGGCACCGCAATAAGACGTATTAGTTACTTTTGTATTAGTGTCTTTTGCCTTATTTGTCAACTCAAAATCCTCATCGGATTTTCCCCTTCCAATATTTCTACAGAAAACATCAAGAATTCACTTCACAAACCTGTCGTATCTTCTTTCATGTCCTCCCCTTCCAAAATTTCATCTTCATGATCTTCATTTTTTTCTGTTTCTTTTTTGCTAGATTTCTCGTCCTTAGCTTTCTTTTTCTGAGCTTCTTTCTTTTTCTTGTCTCTTTCTTTCTTTTCAGCTCGTTTTTGCGCAGCTGTTTTCATAGTCACTTCACCTTCCAAATTAAGTTGCTCATTTTCTTCTTCTTTCTTCGCCTTAAATTTCTTTGTTTTTCTTTTGTCTTTTTTAGACGTATGTTCATCTTCATCATCAGTGTTCACTGCAACTTCTGCATCCACTTGGTTTTCACTTACTCCAGAAACGCCTGCACCTGTATCACTGTCTCTATCATTTGCAACGTCTTCTGCTTCTTGACTTACTTCAGCAGTTACGTTTCCTTTTTTAGTCCTTTTTTGTTTTCGTCCTTCTTGTTCCACTTCAGTTTCTTCATTCTTATCCTCCTCATCCTCAATGTCTTCAACATCAAGCAATCCAAAACTTGATTTCGAACCCTTATTCTTTCTTGACATTTCGTCGTCCTCATCATCAGAGCCTTTACCTTTTTTACCTTTCTTCTTCTTCTTTTTTGTCTTTTCATTTTCATGATTGTTAAGTTCAAACTAAAATGGAGATGATACAATAAAAACTCGGGACTGATTAGCAGTCCAACTGCATGCATGTGTTCTGCAAATATATATAATGAAAGATCACGAGTGTAAAAAATTGTTTACTTTATTTTATCAAAGAGCACATTTTACTTCACAGCTTTGGACAAATGCTATTGGTATATCTGGTATATCTAGCTTTGAAGACTTTCTCACAACACCTGAAATGTTGTTTACTGATAAACATACTGTACCATTTTATTTTATCCTTCTGTATGTTGAAGAAAGGCCTCCAAATATTTATTAACTATTTACCATTAAAAATCCAAACCTTTTCGTCATCATGTCATCACCAGGGTTAAAGAAAAACTATCCCTTCTGTATTACAACATTGCACGACAGAGTTCATGGATTTCCTTGTACTCGATCATACAGTAACTAATGGTAACTAGATTTTCAGGTTTGTATTTCCATCACAAAGAAGTACTTTTGGTAATGTTAAATAAATGCGCAGCAGTGTTACAGTATATGGATAAAAGACGTGATGCGATTTTTATTCAACGGCTTAAAAAACGTTCCGTTATTGGTTGTTTTTTGTTATTACAGTATGTCAATTGGTATTTTTTATATAAAATTATATGTATTCGTGTTCTTTATATCTCGGGCTGTTCCCTCGTGGCTTTAAACCCAATAAAACACCACTGCTCATTTATTAAACATATATTATTTAATGAGTTGACAAAACAGCATCACAAGTGTAAATGACAATATATTACAGTCCTAGAAAGGGTTTAATAATGAGAACAAAAGTGAGAAAATAGTTGAAAACCTCCAACTTACAGGTAATTTGTTTGCATTTGAATCATCTGTTTCATGTAACTTCATTTGTTCCAGTTCATTTGCAACCTCATCTTCCCTAAAAGAATTAAAAGTTTAAAATCTTCAAAAAATACAAAATAATAAAAAGTCCAAAAATAGACAGCACTTTTATTTTTACTGTCAAAACACGAGTCAAAACACACATGAAGAACAATAGTGAAATAAAAGTAGTGTGCTGTGTAGACAGACAGACAGTGTTGAAATCGAAATATAGTAAGGTTTGAGTACTGCCGAAAATATCGAAGGTAGTTTCTAACGTTTCGAGCGAAGGCCCTTCGTCAGCGAGAAACGTAAAGCCTGTAAACAAACAACGAGCTTAGACAAAAAAGATAATCATGTAACTTGACAAAAAATGAGCCAATCAGATAAAAATAACAATAACAAATTAATGAGATGCGAAACAATTAGCCAGTCAGAGCAAAATAACAATAAGAAATCAATGAGATGCGAAAGACATTTGCAATTCCCACTGTCGATGAGCAAAAAAAGGAGGGGGTGCAAAAAGGATGGGTGAAAAAAACCTGAGTGTAATTGACTTGATTCTTGATTTGTTCTGGTAAGGTTTATAATGTTCTGCTGTGCTAATGTTCTCATTGGCAGTTGCTTCTACAAGCTGTTGATGTAGTGGTGCTTGTCTGCTCCGGCGTTCCTATAACTTCTCTGCTTGCTTCTGCAAAGTCTTCTTTTTGCGTCCCTACTTTGCCCTTTGCTGCTCCTGCTCGTCTGTTGTGCGCTGCTGGCCGCTTCTGATTTCTTTCTTTCTTTCTTGGATCTTGCGTAGCGTTTCCCCCGATATCCATTCCTCCTGTTAGTATCCCTTTAGGCCAATGCATGTTGGCGTCAGTGTGTCTCTCAATTCAAATTTGCTGATGATACTGTAGTCCGTCTGTACTCATGTACACGATGATATAGTACTTGAGTACTTCTGCCTTTTACATCATATCAATACTGTAGCTACTGTATGCAGTACATTTCTGCCTTTTTGTCGCTGTCTCCGTCCGGTTCTTCTCTAACTTTACTTTCAGTTTCAATCTGGCAACCAACAGATGGTGGTCGGGTGCCTGTAGCGACCTCCCGAGTTTCTTAGGCCTACAGCTGTGGTCAAATGTCAATCATGTTCTCTAGCAACATAGTCTGATGATATACAAGTAGTCTTGTGTGGGTGAAAATGCTGCCACTAACAATCAAATTGTTCACTACGCGAATGTCCGCAAATCTCACCATTCTGATCAACACTCTGCATCATAGTAGACAGCTCACCGACACCTTCGAAGAAATAGAATATCCAGTGGAGATTGTGGACACAGCTGGATGAGCTGGACTTTGCGGATGAGCTGGATTTTATCTCCCGTGCTGCCAACAGTTGCGATCGAGACCACAGAATTGGCGGTTATCTCACTGCAAGTTGACCTCAAGATTCACAAGGGAAAGCCAGCAATGATCCAGTCACATTGGAAGAGTGTGTACAGTGAAAAGCGCGACCCTTCATCTGAGACGAGGATGTCCGAGCAAGATTCAGCAAGGCAATTAGAACAGCATTCTTGCAGCTAGTCAAGAATACAACGTATCTAAAACTCCAAAGCACTATATCAACCTAAACAAAGATCAGGCTACTTGACTCCAAGATCAAGTCAGTCGTACTATAGCATGCAGAGACAAGGTGGATAACAAAGACTACCATAAAAAAAGTGCAGACTTTCATCGATTTGCGGTCATTTCGCCCCAGTCGTTTCCCAGTCTTTTCTTTTAGCTATATCATTTCCCATGGAGGAGGATATTGCACTCTTCAGAATACTTGGAAAAAAAAGTCCTGAAGGGGAACCAAAGAATTTGGAGACAAAGAATCCACCCAAAAGTACAGGCCTATCTTTCTTCTCTCAAATATTTCCAATTTACTAGAACGCTGTGTTCTAGCCAAGATAAGAGATTACTTACTTCATTATATCAACCCAAACCAACATGGATTTATTCCAGGTAAATCATGCACATCACAATTACTAGAATACATCAGTCAGCAACTTAACAATGGCGAAAAACTGATGTGATTTACCTACAGTAGATATGAGTAAAGCCTTCGATAAAGTGCACCACAGCAAATACTTGAGAAGTTTCAGGAAATAATTAACATCCACAGTAATTTCCACTCCTGGTTTGGTTTGTACTTGTTGAGACGTAAGCAACATGTCACCATTATGGCACACCAGGAGCAACCTCATTGTTACTCCCCATACTGTAAATTTGGGAGTGTAGCCCAACGCCAAAAACGTTGTAAATTGTTGCAGCTGTGTGGCCACCAAAAGTGTACATTTACAATGTACATGAAAATCGGTGTAAAAGATTATGTAAGTTTGCACTGTCAGTGTAAAAACACACCAAATTGGTGTCCCCACAGCTGCAAGTGTCCAGTGTAAGTTTACACTATTCATGGTGTTACTTTACCCTCACTTTGTACTAAAGGTGGTATTTTTACACAAATTATTCTCAACTGTAAATTGTCCAGTCAGAGAGCTTGCTTTGTACCACATGACCAGTTAATTTATCATAGAGTTACCCACCACAGCAGGGTATAACCTTGAATACCCCGCTGTGGCAGGGTATTTGAGTCGAATACCCCACCGGGGACGCCTTGAGACGACAACAGAATGGAAACAGACAATGAAAAGTGGACAAAAATTAAGCTAAGCAAATTTTATTTGAGCTATTTTTTCCCCTTCTGTGTCACACTCTTAGCCTACTCCGCAGGCCTCTCTAATCAGAAAGCACAGGCTCCAGTCAAGTGCACATTTAACTTATTCCGCCGTCTCGATCAAGACAAACATAATAAGACTTTGCGAAACTGATGCGTGCATGCCAAATGCTTTCTTTCTTTGCTTTCCTGATGTCTGATCAAGTCTTTCTCCTCTCGGATGTGTTTTGTGTTTTCACAGACATAGTTATTGGTCAGTAATGTCGCTGGCAAGTATCTTGATATTATATACGCTTACGATCTCACACACCGTATACATGAAGCTGTGTTGATATTTAATACCCGAAGAGACTTGACATATGAACGCTGTACATGATTGTGTGGAAATAATGGTTTCTTTCTTAGCTTTCCTACTGTCTGATGATCAGAGTCTGATCAAGTCTTTCTCGTCTCGGATGTGTTTTGCGTGTTCACAGATATAGTTTGATACTGGTCAGTAATGTCACTAGCTGTGTTGATATTTAATACCCGAAGAGACTTGACATATGAATGCTGTGTACGTGCGTGGAAATACGTTACAGGCAATCGTGTTTTGTGTATTGCAAATTGCGTTTTCTATTGGAGATTGGATTGTGTTTTGACTTTTGTCTTTTGACTTTTGTCTGTGACCTGAATGTGTTTAGACGGTGTGCACGTGATTTTGCAGTAGCCCGAGTGAACGCCTGACCAGGTGTCTTGTTATTAGCAGCTGTGGGTTATCCGATGGTGCAGGTAATACACTGATTTATTTTTCCAAAAGTAACATTTTTGTTGCTGTGTGGGTTATACCCCGTGCGGGTTATCACCCAGAAAATATGGTAGTTGACACACTGTACAGTACCTACCAGTCATCATCGTCCTTTCTCCTCCCCTTTTTCTTTCCTTTCTTTTGAGACATCCTTCAGCTGTTTGTAGAATTATATACTGTAATGAAACTTCAGCTAAACACCAAAAACAAAAAATTACATGACACTGTAACCAGTAAATTGCTCTCATACAGTAGCACACAGCTAGTGTTATGGTTAGTATAATCATGCAGTCCCACACAGCATCACAAGCATAGTAAAAAAAGTTTCTTTTAATTAATAGTTTAATTTAAAAATATTAATGTATACATATTTGTATGTGCTTCAGCTATAACATGGTCAAAAGTACTTCGCTAATTGTTTTTAAGAAATCTCTTACAACATATCTTTTTAACTTGTTTCTAATAGTTTTTAATGTAATTCTTTCAGTTTAATAGTTTTAATGTAATATCTAACAAGTTGGCTTGAGCAATTTGCAAACGTCTCAGGAATATTTATTTCCATTTCAACATTTCTTTACTTAAACTAGTCCATTTGCATGGCTGAAAATACTATGTCTAGTATCAACCTACCAACAGTACTGTTTTAGTTACATGAATTTGTATATCCACTCAAAAGAAAGACAAACCTTTGTAAAGGAATCTACTGAGGAATCTTCACTAGATGTTTGCACGTTGTTCAAGCCAAATTGACAATCAACATATTTGCAATGTTGTGGTGCAAATTATAGCATGCAAGCTAAATTATATACTTCAATTAATTCAAACACTTAAAATTTTCCCTCATCAAAAATACCTAGCTAGAACATGTCGTAATTAATCAGATGAAATGCCAAATATTAGTTATGATAAACTTGCAATATATCTGTAATACAAAACTGTCTTTCAAAAAATCAGTGAACTATTTTGAAAAAGATCAACTCCATAACAAAAACTTAAAGGCTAACATATATTCACATACAAACAAAACAGAATATACCTGTATCATCATAAATTATAACTTATTTAAATGCTTAACTATAGGAAAAAGTTAAAACAAGAATATTTCCGATATAAAATCCAAAATCGATCATCTTCTTGAACTGTATAATTACTTAATATATTTATTTAAGCTATTAAGTTAGTTGTGGTACAAAGTTTAGAGTTTGAAAAATATTCTCTGCAGCTCACTCTACCCCAACATACGAAATAGTTCTCAGCAAAACGTTCAACGTGAGAAACAATTGGACTAATACTTTAACAGGTTTTCAATACACAACTCATTCCGATTTAAACACGTGTACCTTAAATACAGACGAGTCATTGAAAATATTCTACAAAGTTTATACGACAAATCTTACTGCATTGTCTGCATTCAACACTTACCAAAATCATAAGTGGTTGGTAAAAGTTGGCCGATAGACGTTCACTCGTTGTACATTATAAATTCCTTTAAAATATTGTATTTTTAAATAAATTACTAAAATTTGATTTGGATGATTTTGTTTCTCTCTTCCTCTTCGCTGACCGATCTTGTTCCAGAGCCCGCGATCCTTTTGGCCACCTTTTAAATTGCATATTTCACGTCTAAAACCAGAATAAACTACTATATATTATATACACATTGTATCCAGCAAGTTACTGGAAATTGTTTAATAAGAGGCTCTTAATGAAACCCTCCCCCCCCCGAACCCCCTAAGCCTAATCTCAAAAATGTGAATTTCCCGGGGGTAACCCTAACCTGAAAAGTGTCAGGGGGCGTTTTAGCCTGCACGTCGCCGGCCTACCATCCCCTAATATTGTTGGTAATTTATGGTCAACAGTTCTTGGCAAAGATTGTGGGATGCGCAGTGAATTTTAATCCGTTAATTGGCGCATCTTACAAATTAAACAATTTCCAGTAACTTACTGGATATAATGTGTATATAATATATAGTAGTTTACTGGGTACAACGTGCGGATCGGGTGTGTTTTAGCGATTGGGGAGTTAATGCACAAGATACTAGGGGCCTTATAACGGGGATTTAACATGGATGGAGACGAGCGAGAAATCTTGGTTCTATAGTGTTTATTAATACGCTGTCTGAAATGCATCATGGCGGAACAAACGACTTCGAAAAAGGTACGTATTTTCATCTGTTAATATCACGCTTCTTTATAGTTGTCCATCGTGTTTTCTTTTATTCTGTTTCTGTTTGTAATAAAACTAATCAGTTATACAGGGTGTATCAAAAAAAAGGCTACCCTTAGAAAATATAATTAACATTCTTTTCAAATAACCTATTGTATATTGACAGCCCTGGACACCTCTGAAGTCACGGATGCGTAAAAAACAAATGGTCGTATACACCTGGGAAATTACGATAACTTCTAAACGTATAACTGAAATAAAAATGTTAATTATATTCATATCAGTTCGATTAAAATGGTTCAACTGACCACAGGGCTGTCAATATACAATAGGTTATTTGAAAAGAATGTTAATTATATTTTCTAAAGGTAGCCTTTTTTTTGATACACCCTGTATTTCTATATGGCCCTGCACACTACATGACCACATAGGTTTGTAAAATATAAATTTTCCTATTTAGCAATTTAGATTTGCTGTTTAAACTCGTGTTTTAGTTTAAACATGTATTAAATGAGTATAGGTGGTGTGCAATCAATCCCTTGAGATTCGAAGAACAAAGAGATCTTCGCCATGTTGGAGCCAACGGGGTCCTGGATCTGTCCACAGTGCGTTTCGTCTGACACAGTTCTAGCAAAGTAGATATTCTTGTAAAGAGCTTTTATACTTTCTGTAACTTTCATATTATATGTTGTTTATTAAAATGCATTCCAGAAAGCTTATTAGAGCTGTGTCATAATTAAAGTGAGTTACGACCTCGAGTACCGGGCGGGGGTTTTTAACAGCCAAACGTCCTTCTATGGTCGGGAAAATAGTTGGGGATTAACAACAGGAAAATGTTAAATTCCCCGCTATGGCGCGGGGTCGGGGGAGTGCATAAAGCAAATACAACGCGAACGTCAATGACAACGTCCTTAATACAATAGAATTTTCCTCACACAACAAAGAAAATGAATAATTTGTAGTCCAAAGAGTAATCTTAATGTCGTTCCCGTTCTACATACAACATTATTCAAATCATTTTCACGTCTTCATGTTGCGACAAAAAAACACACTTTAAGTATTGAATACTACGTAAATGGATTCGTGGTTGCTGCTAGATACTGAACTTTACATTGCCGTCGTCGTCCTAGCTTGTTTATCAGGGACTTAAGATGCTAGGACGACGACGGTGGTTAAAACGCAACATGAATTTTACAATTTAAAGAAGTCATGCACAGTCAAGTGATTATTATATTTGATATTTAAAGAAAGTTAAATGATTTCCAAAACGCCCCGGTACTGCTAAAGTGATTGTAGTGTAAGCAACAGTTCTCATCTTTTGGCGGTTGACGTCGTCCAGAAGACGTGAAAATATGCTCCATGTGGCGTTGTATAAAGAGCAAGGACGGTGTTAGGATTACCCTTGGGACTAAATATTACTCATCCTCTTTGTTTCCAAACTAGACTTCTTTTATTTACAAGACGTCGTCGTTGTGCTTTCCATCGTAGATCTTAAGGTCCCTATATAGTAACTACCACGGGCTCTTACCATAAGAAGAGCCTGTGGAGGAGCTAGGCAGTGGATGTGCTAGGTTATTTGCCTTCATCGTACTGCCGAGCCATAATAAGGATAGATGAAATTAAGGAATTTCAGACTCGCCAACATTCTTTCAAATTTTAGAACTAAATAAAAATAACTTAATAATTTAAACTTTTCATGTGAAACTGGAAGTGTTGTTAAAAGGTTTTATCGTTTCGCCATTTGACACGTTCACATGGGAAATTTGAATATTTGAGCATTTTGACCAATAGAAATTAAGGCGTTGCCAAACTTTTAAATTTGCCCTTGACGACAACATCACAAATTGCCCTTAGTAACGTATGCATTTCAATGTTTAAACTTTTCAATAAAACTTTCCGAATCTAAACTCAACTGAAAATCGCAGTAATTACTTCATTGGACTTGTATTCAGGTATTTCTTGAATTTCCTTTGTAATTAAAACCACTTAAAATTCATCAAACAACAAAATCGCCACAAAGTATATCTCGTGTTCCCTGCCATTATGGAGTTTTATCACATGGCACAAGTTACCTCCGTTGAAATTGTGTGTTCTCATTGGCTTAGACGCGTCACGTGCTGTTCGATTATTTTCCATTTTCCATAATCGAGTTTCACAAGAACATGCAGGCCCGCCCAGAGGGGAGGGCAACTGGGGCAATTTGCCCCGGGCCCCCAGCTCGAGAGGGCCCCCCTAATTATAAATGCCGTAAAATGGCATGCGAAATTCTCCCGGGCCCACTTTAGCCTCTGTGCGGGCCTGAGAACATGTGACAAGAGCAAAGGAATAAAATCGCAAAATGTTTGTGAATTCAATAAGCTAGGGACTAAATCATGTACGAGTCCGATGATGAGCAATCTGGAAGTGAGTTTTAGGATTCCGAAAGCGATAACAACAAGAGCAACAACATTGAAAACGATGAGTTTATGTCACACGCTCAAGGTCACACTAACTATACGTATCATGTAAGGTATGATAAATATGAATAAACCGGGCTAACAATCCTTACTTGCAGCCAGCGGCTGAGTTGGGAAGAAGGCAGATCAACGGCACCACGCTTGCTTGGCACAATAGCCAATCAAAGCGCGTGTATAACTGTTCATTTACTTTCGGTTATTTAATCATTTCTCAAACTCATTAATTATTATTCATGAGCTAATTAGCCAATCAGAGAAAAATATTTGGTCATGTGCATGAGTTTTGAAACCCGGTAGAGGTCGTCATTCATTCAAATCAGATAATAAACAGCACAAGCAAAAGGCCGTTTATTACCACATTTCTTAATTATAAACTCAACATGAGATATTAGATACTAATATACACCGTTGTCTATTCTGATATGCACCAATATCACCAAGTCCCACGCGAATTTTACTTTTATTGACGATTGAGAAGCTATTTCATAAACTCGTGTTTGACCAGGGGTTACAAACACTCGAGAACAACAAAAATCACTCGGCCTATTACCTCGTAATTTTCATTGTTCTCTCGTGTTTGAAAACATTCGAAAACAATAAAAATCAGTCGGCTTGCAGTCTCGTAATTTTCATTATTCTCTCAAACGAAGAGGTAATACATCTAAAAATACACTTTAAAAAAAAGAAAAATCGAGGTTTTTCTAGAATAGAATATTTATTGACCACTCCACAAAAGGGATTTTTCAGTGACAATTACAGTATTTAAAATTCAGGCAAATAATTCTAGGCGGTTAATAAGTCCTTTTTTTGTTTAATAAATATTTTTTCAGTAAGTTTGCCCTTTCAGTAATGTCTTTAATAATGTTACGGCTAAGTTTTAACATTACGTTCGCGTAACTTACACTTTTATGTCTATTACAATTCAGACAATATTGACAGAATTGCACCCGAATTTGCATGGCAGGCTATCTTGCCAATTAAATTATCGAGTTCGTTGAGTACAGTAATGCAATAAGAATCGTTGGGTTTGTTTATCTTAAACATCAACCATATCTGTCTCGACTAACCCGGCGTCTTTAAAAAGTGAAAATAATTTGTTCTGTTCCCTTAGAACAAAATACAAAGTTTTCTTGGCGTAGTAGTTACTATCAATGTTTTCAACATTATCTATAATATCCTGTAAAAGATGAGCTTTACCCACCACACTGCCTGGAGCATCGTATTCTATAGGCGTAAAATGAACATGAAAATGGTAATAAGATGGCTGATAATGCACGAACACGCGAAGTTGCGATGGCAAAACTTTGTAGATGTTCTTAATAGTTTCCTGAAAATGAGATTCAAAAATACTTTAGAATCAAAGAACAGAAATAAAACAAACAAAAAGGACATTTTACACTAAAATATTTCTAGTCAAAAACCACTTCTGTTTTTACTCCACAATATATTTTCTTAGAGTTGATCAGTTGAAAAAAACAAACTCGACAGGGGTAATTCCTTCGCATATACACACTAATCACATAATTATATAGCGTTAGAAAGGGAGAGAGTCCGAAATGAGCAACTGAATGTTTTCATTCATTTCAATGTGCATCATTAATTCATTAATTCATTCATTCATTCATTCATTCATTCATTCATTCATTCATTCATTCATTCATTCATTCATTCATTCATTCATTCATTCATCCATCCATCCATTCGTGCATTCAATCAATCAATCAATCAATCAATCAATCAATCAATCAATCAATCAATCAATCAATCAATCAATCAATCATTCATTCATTCATTCATTCATTCATTCATTCATTCATTCATTCATTCATTCATTCATTCATTCATTCATTCATTCATTCATTCATTCATTCATTCATTCATTCATTCATTCATTCATTCATTCATTCATTCATTCAACGACCCAAAATCTAATTTATCGTAGACACAAAGTTTCGGTTACCACTGACTATCTTGATAAAATGCAAAACAAAAAATACTCCAAAAATGGTTAACCGTTAAATTTAAATAAATATCGCATTAATAATTTATGAGGAAAACACAAAGGAAATCAGTACCGTGTCTGTGGTTTGTATATCGGAGGAAGAAATTACATAAATTAAGCAAACTTTCATGTTGATTTTCCCTTAAAATACTGATTTGTTTGAGATGCTATATCATACACTCGGAGGAGTGTTTCATCAGGAAATCCAAACACCTCGAAGTTTGTTCAAAAACCGAGGTGAACAAACATCTCGGTGTTTGGATATCCTGATCAAACACTCCTCCTCGTGTATGACATTTAAGTGTGTCCATAATTGTAATTCAACCTGCGGCTGTGAGACATGTTTTCGTTCAGAGATTTTTCTCCTTTCTTGTTTTGGTCTCCTTCTTTTGTCTCTTTCTTTCTTGATCATGTTGCTATTGCTCGGCGTTTATTTCAAGTTATGACTTTAGTGTATAAACAAGTCTTCATTTCCATACAAAGTTTCAACCAAAAATACACTATGTTCTTGTAGTTGTAAATGCACGCTCATTCTACCCTACCCTACCATGTGAAAGTTCCTGGAGCCCATGACCCTCGTGGCCTCCACACACCACACTATACCTTGGGTTTCGGGGGCATTTCATCACTCATATCGATAATGTGATGGTATTACTTTTAAGTCATACCCTGCAGCAGTGCTATACAACACCGCTGCTAAATGTTTGTGCATGCGTCAATTCGCTGAGTAAACATTGCAAGAGAAGGGGGAATTAGCCGTGGCGACAGCAACCAGACAGTGAAGATTAAGTAAGACTCGACTATTCATTTGTGTTTTAAAAAAAGGGTAAAGAAAATTACGAAGGGGTAAATTCAGAATATGTTACAATATTGACAAGGAAGCCATGCACAAATTACGTACCTTATCTTTTTGGTAGTGCTTATATAATTTTAACTTTTGTGTCGGACTCTCGAACCAGTCCAAATATTTCAGTGTTTTCCCGCTCTTTTTCCGAGGACGAGCTCGGACGTCGCACATGCGCAAAACGTTTGGCAGCGGTGTTGTGCTACACTGGATCTCAGGAAGGTTTCTGGCAGGCCTTAACCTCGTACCCAGGGTTTTTCTCGGCGCTCCCAACTCGCTTATGACATGTATATACTTACCGTGCCTTTATGAAGCATATTCTTCAACAGTGGTAAGTGCTTCTCGTTGATGTCGCGTAACGTCCTTATGCCATGTTTATGAGTAAGTCCCATAACGTAAAGATTCTTCATCTGCTTCTGATCCCATTTTATATCAGGTAAGAGAATAAATCCATCCTCGGGATGTGGATCTTCAAACAGAATTCGATCAGTCTCTGCCTTTTTTTCCAAAATGTTATAAACCCACTAAAAATAAAAGTACACAATGTAAAATCAGTGTAAACATTGATGGTACGTACATGGTGGTAATTGATTGAAAGCCTTGTTTCTATTTCATGAAAGCATGGATACCCTTTACATTACTTAAGAGGGGTTTAATTAGGTTTGGCATATGAAGTTTAGATCTTGTTTAAAGCACGAGTTCTCAGCTTTTTTAAAGCAACCATCGGCAGGAAATTCCAGAGAAAGATCCAAGATTGGATTCACAGTCTTGCCCAAGGATAAGTTAAGGTACATTTAAGGAAGAGCACAGACAACTTCTTTAAGGTCCTTTTAATTAATAAAAACGTTTCGGCATTTCATCCTTCATCAATTAACAAAGTGTTCTAATTAATGAATTTATAATAATAATATAAATAAAAGTTTGTAAAAACAAAGGATTAAAGTTGCTGCATGCCTCCTCATTATAATAATTTACACGCTTTTTATATCTAAGTTCATTACGTTTATTCATACCAAACGGTTTATTATTATTATTATTATTATTATTATTATTATTATTATTATTATTATTATTATTATTATTATTATTATTTTTGTTAATCTTTATTTATACAGGATAACAACCTACTCAGTACCTAAGTACTGCATGTTATCAATTAGGGTCCTGTTGAATAATTATCTACAAATTCATAGCTTTCTAACGATATTCATTTTATTTTTGTGGCATAAATTCTGACGATTTGAAAGCGCTTTACAGAAATGACCCTGCAAACCATAACGAAGACCTTAAAGGCTCGCATATGCAATTGTTAATACATTTAAAAACAAGAATCAGTGCATTGATCTTCGTAATATTTAAGACAGATGGCAACTTTAAGTCAGTAATTCGATCATTATGTTTATATATGGCACGTACGTAGGATGATCTCAGAGGCACGACTTTCTAGGTATTTGAGATTTTTAGTGTTCGAGTATGCAAGATCAAGAGTGATTATGTCACAATTTAGCCCTGTTTACACGGCCAAAATATAAGCACGCTTAAGTTAAGCGTGCTTAAAATGCGCCACCTTGGTGCGTTTACATGCACGGTCATTTAATAATCCCTTACTAAAACACGTACATGGCGGACGAGCTATATTTTTGGTTTTGGAAGCTTCGTATGGGTAGTGTGCGTTAAAGTTCAAGAACAACGGAAGACATCGGTACACGAGAAAGAGTAATAGCTAAAAGAAAAAAAGAAACAAAGAAACAAAGGAACAAAGAATAGCGAGATGGAAGCTTCTACAGCAGGGCAAAAAAATGCAACCGTATTAATAATAGCAAGCGTTTTTCAATCCCGTTGCGTTTACATGGCCAAGTCATCATCATCATCATCATTTTTGCTGTCGTGGTTACCCACATAGCGCTGTCACAAATTTTGCCCAGCGGTCTCTGTCTTTGGCTAAGTTAATTGCTTCTTCGAATTGAAGGGAGTGCTCGGCGAGGTCTCGTACCACGCAGTCCTTCCATCTCATCCTTTGCCTTCCCCTCCGTCTTGAACCAAGGGGGGCCCAAAACATTAGTCGCGATGCGTTCATAGTAGGTTGCATTCGTACCACGTGTCCAAACCAAGTAAGGCGCTTCCTACGCAGTATTGTTAAGAGAGGGGGCTGTCCTGTACGCTGGAACAGTTCTTCATTGGATACCCGGTCCATCCAGGAGATTCCTACGATTCTGCGCAAGCATCTGTTGTAGAAAGACGCCACGCGTTGTTCTTCCCTTGTTGTTGTATTCCAGGCCTCTGCTCCATACAGGAGCGTGGTGGTAACTACAGCTTGGAATATTTTCATCTTTGTCGTAAGAGTGATTGACTTGTTCTTCATAACTGGCATTAACTGGTTGAATGCACCTGCAGCCTTACCGATACGGCAGTCTAGTTCGGACGTGAGCTCTCCATTTGCTGTGATGGTACTTCCGAGATATGTGAATTTGTCTACATTGTCCAGTATGTCATTATTGTCCAAGGTGATTGTGAGCGGTGTTGGCTCTTTAGAGATGGACATTACTTTGGTCTTTTTGGAGTTAATAGATAGTCCAACCGTGTTGCCTTTCTCCTCTACTTGAGATGTTGAGAACTGTAATCTCTCCTCTAATTCATCAATGAGTGCAATGTCATCAGCGTAGTCCAGGTCAGAGAGTCTCTGCTGCTGATACCGAGAGCTTCTTCTCCTCTCTAGGACAATACCTGCGTCATTCATATCAAGAGCATTCCTTAAAACCCAGTCTATCAGCAACCCAAATAGAAGTGGTGACCATATGCATCCCTGCCTAACCCGGCTGTAACAGGAAACCAGTTTGTCAATTCTCCATTCACCTTCACGCAGCACTCAGACCCTTCATATGTGTTCCTCATGATCTTCACTATCTTCTCCGGAAAGCCGTAGACTCTCAATACTTTCCACAAAACATCTCGGTTTACACTATCGAAAGCGACTTTAAAGTCGATGAAGTTGATTTTAATTGGAAGTTGCATCTCTAGGCTCTTTTCAATCAGTTGTCTTAGTGCAAAGCACTGGTCAACACATGATCTTCCGGTTCTAAAGCCAGCTTGATTTTCCCTGAAACGTTCGTCAGCCGCATCTCTGACTCGTAGAAGTATGATTGTACAAAACACTTTTCCGGCAATGCTTAGCAAAGTGATGCCACGGTTGTTCTCACAAATAAGTAGATCCCCTTTCTTAGGAATTTTAATGATGACACCTTTCTTCCAGTCATCGGGAGGTTTTTCTGATCTCCAAACTGAGACGCAAACTCTAATCAACCAATCGTTCAGCTTACTACCACCTGTCTTCAACATTTCTGCTGTGATCCCATCATATCCAGGTGCTTTATTGTTCTTCAGGCGTTTCACTGCGTTCTCTACCTCACTTCGCGTTGGTTCACCAAGGTCTACATCAAGTTCGTCCCATTCAGCGACATTGGTTATTACTATATCGTTGTCCGTTGGACCTTCTGCGTTTAACAGTTCTCTGAAATGCTGAGCCCATCTCTCCAATCTACCGATTTCATCATCTATGATGTTACCATGCTTGTCCTTCACGAATATCGTGCTTTTTGTCTTTTTCCCCGTCAAGAGTTTGACCTTTGTAAACACCTCCCGTTGGTTTTTGCTACGGGCAGCATCTTCGAGAGACGCTGCTTGACCGTCCACCCACCGTTTCCAATCATTTTCCGCATTACGTTTCACTCTCTTATCTAGTTCCCGATACTTTTCCTTCCACTCTGTAGATCCTAACTTATCCCTCATCGTCTTAGCTGTTCTTCGCTCCTCAATCATATCTTCTGTTTCTACACTGATCCATTTCTTGTTTTCTTTTCCCTTAAAGCCAACAGTTTCCTCAGCTGCATCATAAACTTCCTTCCTGAACCTCTGCCATTCATACTCTGGATCAGGTTCTGACGCAAGGTCTGACAGGACGTCAAAACGGTTAGATATTTTCACCCTATAATCTTGCGCTAGCTGTGGTAGTAACAGGGACTCGTTATTCAACTTGGGTTTCTTGGTTGTTTTCCTCTGTGCAGCAAGCTTAAGTTGAACTTTAGATATTACAAGGTCATGATCACTTCCTATATCGGCACCTCGATATACTCGCACATCCAGTAGGGACTTCCGCCATTTTCCATTTATCATTATATGGTCTATTTGGTTTCTGGTGTTTCCATCCGGGGAAAGCCAAGTTGTTTTATGAATGTTCTTATGTTCAAAAAGTGTCCCACCTATAAGCATGTCGTTTTCTGCGCAAAACTCTGTCAACCTCATTCCGTTATTATTCTGCACTCCAATACCATGTTTTCCGATAACCAATGGCCAAAGGTTACTCTCACTGCCAACCTTGGCGTTAAAGTCACCGATAATGAGTCTTAAATCATGACTTGGTAAGCTGTCTGTGACTGCATTTAGATCTTCATAGAATGCTTCTTTTAACTGATCATCTGCCTCCTCGGTTGGAGCATACGCAACCACGATGCTAAGTTTTGCCTGTCTAGAGTAGAGCCTCGCCTTCAATATTCGGTCACTAATAGCGTCATATGACATTAGGCTTGCACTAGTTTTGGGCGAAAGAACTAGCCCTACGCCATGATTGTGAATAACTTCTGGACCGGAGTTGATGAGGGTCCAACCTTCTGTCCATTCCATATATTTCTCTGTGAGATGTGTCTCACAGATGCCGCATATATCAACGTTATATCTCAACAATTCACTGATCAGGAGTTCTTTGTTCCCTGTCTTATAAAGTGTTCTTGTGTTCCAAAGACCCACCTTCAATGGTCTCTTAATATAATTCATATCTTTCCGTTTGCTTCCTTGGATCGGACTGGTGACGTCATGGTACATGCTTTGATCGCCAGTCGTCATACAACCATGGGGGGCATTAAGGTCACTTGCGGAAGACAAATTACTGGTTATATTTATGTCAGATTCCGTAGCTAGGTTGTACTCTAAGCGGAAAGCTAGCCCACTGTAGAGGGTTTTTCTCTCTAGGGTTATTCCTTCCCTCACTCTACACACTTTCACTTCTGGCAGTTGTCACCTTACTGGACTTGGAGACCTTGGCCGTTGTCCTCAGAATAAGAGAATCTTTCGCCCAACGTCGCTGTGAGCACCGCCGTTCAGTCACAGTATGGACCTTTCCGCCGATACCCACACCCACCATGCTGTTCACCATGGTTTAACCGTATCCCTGGCAGGGGGGACTAGGGAGTGCTACCACCTGTCCAAGGTGGACTCCCAGGCTAGCGGAGGGAAGGAGTTGCCTTACTGCTCCTTTGTGAACTGTCCAGAGGAAGGCTCAGTCCACCCGCCACCCGATTAACTGATCGTGCTCAGTTTAATCCACCTCCTTGAGGTGGTGCAAACTAATCGCGATTAATTTACGCCGATCTGTTTACATTTTAAGCCCGCTTAAAGTCAGATGCTCAGATCCCGCTTAAATTTTGGCCGTGTAAACAGGGCTTATGACATAATAGGAACAATCATATTTCTTGCGGCCCAAACTGACATTGATGAACGTATACGCGATAACAGCCTTATTCGTCCAGAAGCTTTTCGGTAGGTATTTTTCAGGTGATACTTTAGTGACAAAGTTGAATCCAGTATAACTCCAAGGTACTTGTATTTAGTTTCAAAGTTTATAACAGTATTTTGCAGCTTGATTGTAAACAAATGTTCTCTGTATTTTGACAGACGTTTTCCTGTTCCAAATAACATTGATTCAGTTTTTCCTTTCTTTAAATTTATCACAAGATAATTCCTGGCAACCCAGTCGCCTATTCTGCCCATATCCTCTGACAAAGCAGCTTCCACGTTTAAAACATCATCATACATGATTATTTTTTAGTTCTTAATGCAAGTCTGTAGGTCATTTATATATACTAAAAATAATATGTAAAATGCAAAAAGTTAAGCGGTCCAGTAGACTTCTCTGTTCAACAATTTACAATCAAAATCGTCCTCCCCGTGACAAAACACTTTTTCAATACAAACTTAATATCATTAAGGTCATGCAGTGAAGAATTAAACTGAACTGCCACTTCGCAGCTTTTTTTGTTAATTTTAATTTTAATTTTTAATTTAACAGCTTTATTTTGACAATAAATAAATCAATATTTACATACATTTCTACAAACAGACTAAGATAACAGGACAAAAAAGACGTAAAAAAAGGAAATAATTCTAAAATGTCAAAAATGGGTAAAACACAAACGGGACTGCTCACCAATAAAATCCATACGCTAAAGGTTTTTTAAAGATAGATAGATAGATAGATAAGCAAACAAACAAACAAACAAACAAACAAACAAACAAACAAACAAACAAACAAACAAACAAACAAACAAACAAACAAACAAACAAACAAACAAACAAACAAACAAACAAACAAACAAACAAACAAACAAACAAACAAACAAACAAACAAACAAACAAACAAACAAACAAACAAACAAACAAACAAACAAACAAACAAACAAACAAACAAACAAACAAACAAACAAACAAACAAACAAACAAACAAACAAACAAACAAACAAACAAACAAACAAACAAACAAACAAACAAACAAACAAACAAACAAACAAACAAACAAACAAACAAACAAACAAACAAACAAACAAACAAACAAACAAACAAACAAACAAACAAACAAACAAACAAACAAACAAACAAACAAACAAACAAACAAACAAACAAACAAACAAACAAACAAACAAACAAACAAACAAACAAACAAACAAATAAATAAATAAATAATAAATAATAAACGAAAAGAGAATAGGAATTAAGGAGGTAAGAAGACATCTCGTTAAACAAGATATACATTCACATGCACGTAGTTATGGAGTGGGAACTAAGCATGTCAGGATTAAAGTGTGTAATAGTTAACTGAAGATAAGTTTTGTGTAGATAATTCTTAAAAGTAGAGAGACTATTAAAGGAGTTAGAAGGGGCAGACTTAAGTACGTGATTCCACAGTTTTACAGTTCTGATAAAATACGATCCTTGGAAAGTGTTAGTTTTACAATATTGTGTTTTTAGAAGCGAGGAGGAGCCTGCACGTGTCCTATTTACAGTGATGGGAGTATACTTAGAAATGTTTAGGTTTGTGATGTTATGCCTGCATTTATAGTAAAAAACTAAGTCTCTAATTTCTCTAGTTAGTGATCATAAATGATTTATGGTTACGAAAGCGAACCTTGAATTGGGTAGAGGTAGAACCCACATATTGTAATCTACATTTCTCACGCGACAACATATACTATGTTGGTTAGTGGTGTAATTAACGACTTGTTTTATTCTATACAATTTCCCTGTGGCGAAGCTCAAGTGTTGACAGAAATCACATTTCTTCTTGCATTTAGAACAACCTGCAGGTAAATCTACCTGATTTATTTGGTGGCCCCTTTGGGTTTAGAGGGTGCAACGATTTCTTTAAGGTTCTTGCACCTTCTAAATGCTGGAATAACCGAATTAGGTGTGAATAATCCATCAAGAGCAGGAGAGGAACTCAAAAGACCTACATTTCTTTTAATGATTTTGGAAATATCTGGCGGTCTGGGGTTAAAATTGTCTACCAAAGGATAGATTTCTCGTTTACTCTTCTCACTGCTAGATTTGAGGAGATTCACCCGATCTAACCTGCAGCGCTCGATTAAATTCCCTGTCAACAACATTTTCAAGATAATTTTGCCGTATCAAGTATTGTTTGTACTCATATTTCTCAAACTCATTAATAATTCATGAGGAAAACACAAAGAAATGATATGTGATATAGATTCCTCTTGATTTACATAAACTTTAGCTTCGATTTTCTCGACTTACACAGCAGTTTTTTTTAGAAAAATTACTACGCCAATGAACTTACCAACTAGATCGTTTTAGAAGTAATTTGCAGAATTAGTGTCCATTCTGCATCGGAATACAGGCACTCGGCGTCGCCTCGTGTCTGTATACCCCGATACAGAACGGCCACTCGTTCTGTAAATAGTACATATATAATACAAAATTGACATAATAATGAATAACATTTATGGTAAATATTTACGGTAAATATTAACGGTAAAATTTATGGTAAATATTTACCACAAAAAATTTATGGTACACTATTTACCATAAATTCTGTTAATTAGTGTAATAATTTGTATATAATGAACCATAACAAAATAAGGTTATTTTGATAAAGGGGCAGTGCTCCAAAACGTTAAATAAAGTAATAAAGTTTTTAAATTATATATATATATATATATATATATATATATATATATATATATATATATATATATATATATATAGTTTTTCTCCCTTTTAGTTATATATATTTTACCTTTAAAATATAAACAGAGGCGTTACAATCACCACGTCGAATGGTATATAGCGCACAAACTATATTAATAAAACATACTGACGATCTCTATGACTATGTTGTATGGATCGCTTTAACCGATGTCATGACTATTTTCCCAGCTGGCAATAGTGTAATATTTTCTATGTAGCGCGTAGAGCAGGAAAAATAAACCAAGAACCAAATTTTAGATCCTTAGTTATAGTAGCTGAACTATAGCCATTGGAAAACTGAAAAGTCAAATATTAGCTTGATTAACAAAAGGGCGCCATGTTGGTTCATCGCTTTGGTCAACCGCCGAGAAAGATCAGATCGAAAGCTGAATGTGGTGCATACTTCACAGAGGTGAACATATTTACGACCAAGACTACTTAAACTACAAAGTCAGTCAGTCAGTCTCTTTCGAAATCTACCAACCATGTGCAAGAACGCCTTAATCAAAAGGCAAAGCTGTTCAACTTTTTGTCCAACTCCAAAAGCAAAAGGGGCAAAGATTTAAAATATGCCTCACGGAATCATTGCATTACACGGCTAACAACGCACTGGAAGAATATTGCAAAATCGTGGCCTACCACAGGTAGCCCGAGTAATGATCAGATTTTATCTTAAAGTGGTTTGGACATCACTTAAAGGTTAACTCAATGGATTAAACATCGAATTGTGTGAGAGAAACAACTTTCCACCACCTTTGAAAACTGTATGCTGACGTCAGCATTAACATAACATTTAAAGCTCTGTATTTCTAGAAAGAATAGTCGCATCAACCGAAAGTTTTGGCAAAAATTTTAATCGGCTTAAAAGGCTTCTTGCCGTTTAGCATAGACCACGTGGCTTTTCTGGCCTGTAATTCGTTAATTTCGAAGTTCAAACCAAGAGGGACGGCCTAATGGTTATAACTTGGCCATTTTCCAGAGGATCAGCCGCAGTTCAGTTATATTTGTAGTGTTATTTACCTGTAAATGAGCTTGTTCTTCTTCAAGATATGGGACTGTTACTTTCTGGTAAATTTCAGGAGTTTCATTAACCATATACGTCTTCTGAGCAGAGTACTTTTTTAGATGTTTCTCATTGGCTGGATATATAAGAGTATTCTTTACACAATTTATTTCCTCAGGAAAATTGCAAAGGTACTGTGAGTAAATATCATTATTAAATTGAAGATTCATTTTTACATCACTTGAAAGAATCAAATTTATCATATTTTCTGAAAATGGAGTTCTTTCAAGCATACAAACAGCATCTTTTACAGCTTTGTCCTCATCTGTAGTCCGTGTTTTATCTAGTAAGAAAATATTATAAAAACTTTAGAATTAAAAAAGGATTTAAGTCAGATGAGTGGATGAACATATTTAGTATCTACTATTTTTCAGCCATTTTATATATTTTTTCCCAATACTTCTTCTCCCATAAGTCTTTGTATAGTTTATTATTTATTGGTTTAAAATTCAATAAAGTCCAGATTACGTTAGCAAAAAAATCACAAAACAGCAATGTACAAACATTGTGCAAATAGTATCCAAAGAACGTTCGTGCGCGTTATTCTCGCTATTCCTATTCCAGAACATTACCAAACGAACGCACGCACCACAACAATGTGTCATTGGCTCGATGGAACGCGGCTAACATGCATGCTTCTTATATGAACGCGTTAACAAAACAGCTAACTATATAAATTGACTTTTTAAATAGTCAGGTCAGAAAGAGGTTAAGAAAGGTAGTGAGTGTGAGATATTCGTGAGAAAATAATGAGCCCGAGAGTCACGACGTGAAAGCAGATATTTTTGTAAAGTTTCATTTTAACGCAGTGGAACCTGCACTATAAAACCAGTTACACCATACCGAATTGAAAATTAAAGAAAAATTAAAAAGAAAAGAAAAGAAAAAGTGCGTTTCTTGCGTGGGTTGGACATTGAAAAGTTAAATTTGTCAATCTATTGTTATAGATATTACATTATTAATTTTATATTTATGCTTAGCTTGCAATTTTTATGTCAATGAACTAGCTGTCTATCAAGTAATTTTATTTGGCTTGTAAACACGTGACACGGTGCATAAATGTTTTGTAAATAGTCTAAATAGAATAATAAGGTGCTCTCTTAGTTTTGTTTCTGCATATACGTTTATCGTCGGAGTTCGAATTACGATAGTTCACGACATCTATAAAAGTCGGGTTATTTGGGTTTTAGCCAGTGGCGTGGTGGCAGGGGGTGGGCCGGGGGGGGCCAAGGCCCCCCCAGCTGGGGTTGCAGAAGGGGCGCCAAAACATAACAAAATAAACCTATTTCTTTGTATAGCTAGGTCTTCAATGCCCGCCGGCCGACAATGGTGGGATATAAAATCTGAAATCTGTAATCTTTTATGTTTTCTATGACGTTTTACAATCTTCAGAATTCTGTAAAATCTCACTCCAAAATGCAGGAAATGGCATATCAGAGACTCTAGATTTCAAACTTTTCCGGGGGAGCATGCCCCCGGACCCCCCTAGGCGTCGCCTTTGAGGGGACCCGTTGTTTGTTGTAATATTATATATTGCTATTTGAGTTATTTTAAAACAAAAAATGTGATCATTTATGAAATACAGTAATGTCTTATCTTAAATTTTTCTTTTTTTTGGGGTGTGTGTGTGGGTGGGTGGGGGTGGGGGGGGGTGGGGGGGGGCGCAATATTTGTAAATTAGCTTTTACAAACATTACTCTAACAGTTTTATCTATCTCTCATCCTCGTTTATTTGACTCTAAAATTCTTGGAGCATGTTTTGTCTGTGCGATAAACCTAAAACCTGAACAATACCACTTTTATACTAGATCAAACATTTTTTTTCTATTTTCAATCAGTATCTTTTTTGGATATGCGAATAAGCTTGGGTACAAAACCACCTTTGTATCAAATTTCTTTTTTTCTATATACACTGAAACGCCATGAAAACAAAATACAGAACATTGAGTCCATATATTTGTTGCGCGGTAACCCTCTGAATACTAACTTCCCCTTTTAGTATTTTGATCTGACTAACGCCAGACGACTTCACTCGCCACATATAGGCAGCTGGCGTTAGGAATGGCGCTAGATGTTTTTGAAACCGACAAAAAGTGATGGAAGTAAAATATTTAAAAGCACAACGTATCGCATTAGGCTGATTAAATTTACACTGCGACGCAAAATATTGGATAACTTTTTATATCCGAGTGATATCACCTCCAAATCTGGATGCTCCAGGTTTATAGAGCGTTTGGCATTGGTTCGCTACCTATACGCACCATAGAAATTAGTCTGAAAACAATTTTAATAAAAATCTAAATTAAAATGTTTACACCAAAAGTATAATCCTATATTCTACCCTCCTTACCCTTGATACCTTCGCCACCCCCAACCGACGACTAGTTGCCTTCGCTACGTACCCTCGTTACGTTTGGTACCCTCGTTTACTAGGGACATTAAGATTGACGTTTTTTTCCTAACGCTTAACCACAAACCGCCAAAAACCACATGACCAAGAGCCCGATGTTGCGTTTGCCGTGATTTCTTGACGTTTTCATCGAAAAGACCCCCATCTCTACGTAAGTCGTTTACCTCAAGATATTGACGAATAACTGTTCAGTGACTACACTTTTCATAAATATATTCATGACAAACACTGTCTTATCTTTGATTCGGTAGGTTTTTTGTTCACGAAAATGATAAAATCTATCTATTTTGAGTACTTTAAAACGAAGCACGGTTGACTGTTAAAAATAGACATTGCTGCCAATTTCAGAAGTTAAAACAAAGATCTTGTATTATTTGCAGTTATAGTACTTCTGCCTGGTTTTGACTTGCATAGATTCTTAAGTTTGTGTTTGTTATTTTGTTATTTCGTTACCTGCCGTCCAGCCGTCTTTTGGACGGCCTGTTTCGATTTCAGACGGCCAGTTGATAAAGACGGCTTTTGGACGGCTGTTTACTATATTAACACCTTTTGGACGGCCAGTAAAGAATCTAAAGGGCACATTTCATTGTTCTAGTATTTTTGGTGGCACTAATCGGCCATCAGCGAAACAATTATCGTGCACAAAACATGTATTTTGACATTCACAACCAGGCTCAGATTCCAGCAGTTGTGTCTCGGTGCGCCCACGATCCTGACCCAACGGTTGGAATCTCAGCCTAGAATGCACACCCGATCCGCACGTTGTATCTAATAAACTACTAGACATTATATACACATTGTATCCAGTAAGTTACTGCAAATTGTTTAATTCTAAGATGCGCCAATTAACGGATTAAAACTCACTGCGCATCCCACAATCTTTGTCAAGAACTGTTGACCATAAATTACAAACACTATTAGGGGGGTTGGACGGGGAGGAGGTTGCTAACCCCCCCCCCCGACACTTTTCAAGTTAGGGTTAGGGTTACCCCCCGGGAAATTCACATTTTTGAGATTAGGGTTAGGGGGTTCGTGGGGGGGAAGGGTTTCATTAATAAGCTCTTTATTAAACAATTTCCAGTAACTTACTGGATACAATGTCTATATAATGTCTAGTAGTTTATTAGATACGACGTTCGGATCGGCTGAATGCATCGCACATCGTTCGAATCGTCGGATAATGCTAGGGGAATAAGGGGATGCACGCACATTTAACAATAGCAGGCACCAGTGGCGTGGTGGCCAGTTTCAGGCTGGGGTGGCCAGATTAGCTTTGGCGCCCCCCCCCCCCCCGTCAAAAAAAATGAAAAAAAGACATTACTGTACTGTATTTGATACATGATCACATTTTTTGTTTTAAAATAACTCAAGTAGCAATATATAATATTACAACAGACAACGGGTTCTCTCAAAGGCGACGCTAATGCGGGCGCTGAGTTAGCGCCAAACGTCTAGGGGGGTTGGGGGGCATGCTCCCCGGAAAAATGTGAAATCTAGAGTCTCTGATATGCCAATTCTTGGATTTTGGAGTGAGATTTTACAGAATTCTGAAGATTATAAAACTTCATAGAAAACACAAAAGATTACAGATTTCAGATCTTTACAAAGTTTATTTTGTTAAGTTTTGGTGCCCTTGCTAATTGTGGTGCCCCTTCTGCAACCCCAGCTGGGGGGGCCTTGCCCCCCCCCCTGCCACCACGCCACTGGCAGGCACTCTCTCTTGTTTCTAGGAGTCTGCACCAGATATAAACAAAACTTGTGCCTCGATGCCTCGTGTCATGAATAATGGGGAGAATTATGAGTCGTAAAAGTCAACAAACTGTTCAGTCGAATCTGATGACATTGACAGTGGGCGTAGCCAGGGTCTTGAGCTTGGGGGGGGGGGGGGCAAGAACATCGATCTCCTAGGAGGGTCCTGGGCAATGGATTTCTAGGGTCTCTGAAACACTATTTCCTGCATATTGAGGCAAGTATTTAAGAGTAATCTGAAAGCAATAAATTACATAATTTTGTTGAAATCAAACCAGAACGTAGAATACGACGTCAGAATATCTTTAGATTTATTTATAAACAAGTCGAGTATAGCATATGCTAGCCTGCGAAAGCATCCGGCGACTCGACTGCAAAAATTCCATACTGATGACGTCAATGCACCCTGAATCCAGGCGCCGATTCTGATTGGTTATTCTGTGATCATACGAATATATTAAATCAGACCGAAGACCAACGCCAATGCCGTTTGGCCTGTTTCTGTCTTAAATTCGAAAGAAAAGAGCTATATTTTGCCAACAAAGAAAACCCGATAGCTATTCTTTCCACAACAAGTTCGGTTTGCGATAAATTGCAAGATTTCTTATCGAAACCGAACGATTTTCCGAGTGTGACTTCCTGTCGAGACTTTAAATAATCGTAACGTAGCAACGTCGCGTTTCAAATTTCACTCAACCGTGAGAATAACAATTTAAAGTCTCGACAGGAAATCACGCTCATTTCGTATGATCACAGAATAACCAATCAGAAGCGGCGCCTGGATTCAGGGTGCATGACGTCATCAGTATGGAATTTTTGCAGTCGAGTCGCAGACGCTACTTCGGGGGGAAGCCCAAAGTACGCGGCTGCTTTCGCAGGCTAAGTATATGCATGCCTGCAATATATATAACACATTATTTGTCTACTCATTTGGCTTGAAAACAATGTACTCCCCCCCCCCCCGCCCCTACAAGTTTCTCAACGGATTTAAACTTTCCACGAGAACGGTCTTGGAGACCATTGGGGGGGGGGGGGGGCGACTGTCCCCCCTCCCTCCCCCCTTGGATACGCCACTGCAAATTTTAAAATTTTATCCCTTAGGGTGGGGGGAGTTGCAGTTTTGCTAGGAAGTACACTGCCAGATTGGCAATTTGGACACCCAAGTTCCAGATCCTGGCTAAGACCCTGCTTCGCTATCCTCGTTTCGCTACCCACGTTATATTTGCTGCCCCCGTTACCTTTGCTATCTTCGTTACATTCGCTATTCTCCTTACCTTCGCTATCCTCGTTACCCATTCGCTATCCTCCTTACCTTCGCTACCAAAATTACCTTTGCTATCCACGTTACCTTCGCTACCCTCGTTACCTTCGCTATCCACGTTACCTTTGCTACCCTCGTTACCTTCGCTACCCACGTTACCTTTGCTACCCTCGTTATCTTCGCTTCCCACGTTACCTTCGCTTTACCTTCGTTACCTTCGCTAGCCTCGCTGCCTTTGCTGCGGTTTGCCAACCGTCGCTCCCTTGCTACCTTTATACTCACTACTTCAGCCTTGTAAGCAGGGTTTTAACTCGGCCTTTGCAGACAAGTCTATCAAAGTAAAACTTAAAAAAAATCTGTTCCCTAATACATTTCATAAATACAATATTTGGGGTTTTCTCCAAATGGGTCATTCCAGAAAACATCCACACCTCCCCCATGGAGGAAATGTGAAGTTGACCCCCTCTCCCCTTCGGACGTCCTAGTACATTTTACTATTATCAGAAGTAGATTTACCCCCCTCCCCTCCCCGGATGGCACAAATTTCCTCTGTGGGGGAGGTATGGATCTTTTCTGGAATGACCCAATCAGTAATCCACTCCAAAAACCGAGTAATCACTAAAATCAACCATCTTTAGCAGATGTCACCTAGGAACGGAATATGTCTGAATTACATCATTGACTTTCAAAAACCAACTGAAGGCAGAAATAACAATACAGTATAGCGTGTTATAGCAGACACATTTCAGAATTCTTTACTCTTCTAAGGTCAAGTAGTTAAAGTCAAAATAATTAGAACGTATGTAGAAGCATTGACATCTATTTAGGCATTTCAGTATGATTGTGTCCATTAGCTGACCAGTATATAATTATGGAATATGGAATATACTGTAATTGGTTGTGTCCAATTAGAACCTTCTTTTATTAATATCTAGAGCAAGATGGAAAAGTGGTAAACTGCCATTGAGATTTTTAGTGACAAAATACTGGCATCTTTCAAGTGGAGTGCTTAACAATATTGTTCATGTTGGCTGTATAAAATAATACAGTACATAAATAGCTTATATATACTTTTGCAGAATAAAGTAAAAATATTTGCAAAATATAACCAGTTCTATAAATAATTACCACCCACTGGCTGTCTGGTCAACATTATATTTGTCTGTGATATCATCACATATGCTGTGCTATTGAAAATTTAAATTTCAGATATAAGAAAAAAGGGTGAAATTTTATATTACAACAATATTATACAAGATAAACATTGAAAGCAATTGAATACACATGCTTGTTGTGTGGTGTAGAGTTACAGTACAGTATCTGAAACCAGGAAAAGATTACAAAGACATTGATCAAGGCTAAAAATCTTATTTTCCCAAGTGCTGTCTGATCTACTTTATCATAAACTTTATACCAAATATCATAATTATACCTCGAGAATCAATCATTTATGCAACAATACCTAGCTTGCATGCATGCATAGAGCCTGGGCTGCTTGCAAGCAAGAAAAAAAAAGTGCCTCAGTGCAGACAGTGCTATAATCCTACTCATAAAAGCATTCTGTTCCCATGGTTTTCATTATTTATCACTTTTAATAGCAGGATCTAGGGTGGGCCAGAGTTAGTAATGCTCCCCTAGAAAATTTTTCAATTCAGATTCTTAATAAATTTGGTCTCCAAAATAATTTCTGTATTTCAAATATGTATATGGTGTTAACCTCGATCATATTTAATTGGCAACAGCATTGAGCTAGATTTAAAGTGAAATTGAATTGGTATCAAATTTGTACAGATTTCCCAAATTATTTTGTTAAAACATGCAGAGATACTGTACCTCTGATGAGTAAAAATATTGCAGTTTTTTAACATGTGCATAAAAGGGGTCCAGACTACTAATTACTGCCTGAGACTGCCTGGGGTATATAAAATGACTGCCCGAGACTGCCCAGGAGTAAAAAATGACTGCCAGAGATGGTATACATCTATATTATAGGCCTTATATGATAAAGAATAGATCCACATTTACGGCAAACCATGAACTGCAGTTTGAAATCAGCAGTTAGTCATTAGAAGTTAGGACAATTTGTATGTTAAGATTGAAAGCTGCCATTTATGATTTGCCATATAGTCAGAAAACTATGTGAGTCAGAAAAATCTAACATAACTGAAAGTCTAGCAAACAAAAGTCTTGTACTGTGCGGAACATTTAATGCTGTCCCTTAATGCATGAAATCATCTAGCATTAGCCGGAGTAAAGCCAGAGTAAAATCGTTGGGTACTACAGCTGGCTAAGTTCCATATAAACACCCCTAAGACATAGACTCTAGTCTGTCAACAGCCTGCCATCTTCTTTCCCTTTATAAAGATATGGATAAAGGAACGAGTTATAGGTCTTGGGCAGTCATTTTATATTCCTGGGTAGTCTCAGACAGTCCCATTCCCTTCGTAGACCAAACTTTACAGTCTGTGGTGTCAGACTGGCTATAAAATAATGATGATATTTTGATAATTGTATGTTAGGACTATCCTACAATCAGTCAATGATGCTCTGGTCTGGGCCCCTCTAGATCAGTGATCTCTGGACTTAAATGTAAACGAAAGCACTTAAATTCCTTTAGATCAATTATTTTGGGTGGCATCCCCCCCCCCCCAGTGGCATGGTGGCAGGGGGAGCCAGGGGGGCCAAGGCCCACCCCAGCTGGGGTTGCAGAAGGGGCACCAAAACTTAACAAAATAAACCTAAAAAAAACCAAAATAAAAAAATTTCTTTGTATAGCTACAATCTATTTCAAAAGTAGTTGGGACATTTGAGCTTTTCTAAATATACTCAACATCGTCTATTTTGCAATATGTACACAATCCCTCCCTCCCCTTCCCTTTACAATGTTGTCTAATGAAACAAATTAACAATTCCAGCAAAATTCACCGTAAACATGGTATACAACATTGAACAGGGGGCTGGGGAGTTGGAAAACCAAAAAAGGACACAAATGTCCCAAGACTTTTGAAAATGATTGTAGGTCTTCAGTGGTGGGATACAAAGATCTGAAATCAGTGATATTTTGTGTTTTCTATGAAATTTTATAATCTTGAGAATTCTGTAAAATCTCACTCCAAAATGCAAGAAATGGCATATATCAAAGACTCTAGATTTCAAAATTTTCCGGGGACCCCCCTAGATGTTTGGCGCTACTTCGGTGCTCGCATTGGCATTGCCTTTGATAGAACCCGTTGTTTGTTGTAATATTATATATTGCTACAGTACTTGACTTATTTTAAAACAAAAAATGTGATCATTTATCAAATACAGTAATGTACTTTTTCTTTCTAAGTTTATCTGGCCACTCCTGCCTGAAACTAGCCACCACACCATTGCCCCCCCCCCCCCCCCCCCCACACACACACACACACACACACACACACACACTACACTGTACACATATGGCAAACCCACTATTAAAATGGGTCAAGTTAATGTATAGCTAGGGGAAGTTAGAGAATATGTGTAAGCCCGATTACTGAATAAGAACAGACTTGTACAAATCAGAGTTGTGTTATATACGTTAATAACTCTATAAGTACTGTACCTTGCAAATGCAGAACTATACTTTTACTTTTCGTATCTTCTGAAAGAACCTTTGCTAACTTAAAGTTACTCATTTCTTTTATGCCTGCATCTTTTCTCACTTTGGCTTTTCTTTCTTCGTTTTCAAGTGCTGAATTACTTTCTAAACTCCTTTTCTCTCCAGAACCACAATCCGCCATATTGCCTCACATTCGCACCGGAAGTGAGATTTCAGTGATAACATTGATCGTTCCCAGGGCCATTTGTGGAGGCTGTGCCAAGATGGCGGCCAACTGAGAAAAAATAGGTCCGCAATGCGTACATGCGCTCGGACTATAACTATGCGACAATCGTGAAAATCGGCAAAGTGTCCCAACAATTTTGTCCAGGATTGTCTGAAAATGACGAATTTATGAATTTTCAATAAAACACAGCTTTTTAACTTTGTAACAGTGCAAAAGATATACAGTTTAATAAAAGAGCCCCTGTCTCTGCTCCCCCTTACCCCCTCAATGGGGAAGGGATCATCGTGAAAATCGGCAAAGTGCCCCAACAATTTTGTCCAGGATTGTCTGAATTTATGAACTTTCAATAAAACACAGCTTTTTAACTTTGTAACATGTTGCAAAAGATATACAGTTTAATAAAAGAGCCCCCGTCTCTGCTTCCCCTTACCCCCTCAATGGGGAAGGGATCACTGGAGCAGAGTCTCTGCAGAGTTCCCACCCGCACGGGTACCACCCGCACGAGAGCTCTTATTTAATTTGCATATTCACCAAACCATCTATACACCACAAACAATCTGTTGTTCATGCATGTGGGAGCGTATTTGTGCCATTTTGGAACAAACTGCGCAGAATCGTCGCGTTCAAATTGTTTTTTCTTCGATTTTGTCTAATTCGCCATTTTCAGACAAAAAATGTGCTTGGGACACTATGCGACAATCGGCAAAATCGGCAAAGTGTCCCAACAATTTTGTCCAGGATTGTAGAAATTACTATCACAAGTGAAGTGCTGCTTCAAATTGGACAAAAACCTTTAGTCTACTCCACAAGCAACTCTATGCAGTCTGTGGCCAAAGTGACACCCCCCTTGCGCACTCCACCTAAGATTGCCCACTCCACTTAAGATTGCTAACTACACCCTAGATTGCTCACTCTACTCGAGATTGCCCACTCCTGCTGAGATTTCCCACTCCAGCTAAGATTGCCCACTCCACCCAAGATTGGGCACCCCATCCAAGTTTGCCCACTCCACCCGAGATTGCCCACTCCACCAAAGATTTTCTCACCTCTTCACCATAATAGCCGACAGAGTTGCCTGTGAAAGAGGCTGGAAAGTCCAAAAATTTAATATTAATTACAATAGATAGAGTATTTACATATCTCTTCTATATTTCTTAATTATAAGATCGAAAACTACAAGTTACTATAGCTTATTGACATATGGCAAGGGTTTTGACAGGATATACACACAATCAAAAAATCACGTCTCTTGCTCTGATGCTGTGGCAAAACTGTCAATGTTTTGACAAATCTAGAGCTTTAATAAAATTATACAGCAATTACCATCGAGCCCATCATATTGTTTTGCAGAATTTGTATAAGTCAAAATATATACACACGCAGTGCAAACACAATGAACCCACACCCATATACACCTAAAAATAGAAGAAAACAACCGTGAAATCTCCTATAATTTTAAACAACGTATAATTATTGCAATGAAACAAACTAAAGACAAAAGAAGATATAAAGATTATGACTAGGTCCTTTTAGAATTTACTGAAAATCATGTTAATGTGAAAAAGGTTCATTCCTGATTAAATATTATTATTATAACGTTATAAACAGTAAGTGACAAATTTAATTTGAGAAAAAGATAATAAATAAAAAGTTTTTATAAGGTTTTTACAAGAGTTAATGTCTAAAAAAATTGAAGGGGTATGTAATAATTTAGTTTTTCATGTTCACATATATTATTCTCTAATAAACAGCCTTTAATCAAAATGTTAACGCCGTTATTTTAGTATTGCAGTGATTTACAGTAGGGGTAGAAGATGTATAATGTTGGGGGAAACTAAGTTTGAGCCCATCAGAAGCTTTACTCAATTTTTAGCCACATCAATTATCAAGTCTGGTCACACTTACTATAGGCTAGGCAGTAGACACAACTCACAGGGTGCTGACTTAGCTCCATACTGTCAGCAAAGTCTGGTTGAACTTCACTGCTTAAAATTATGTCTTGAGGACAACATGATGTAAATTGAAAATATTTCACCAAGTTTTCTATGCCCTCAACAAGGCATTGATGATTGATTCCATATACGTTTCTTGAGTGAGATTCCAAGCTTTTTAATACTTCTGGGAGATGTCTAAATATATTACAACAGTGTGGACCCCAATTGTAAACAAACAAAAGGCTCATGGTTAGCTGTCAAAAATGCATCACCAAAAAACGATCGACTCAGGCACATCAGTTTAAAGTAAGTCTTCATTCAATAGTGCCTCCATTCAATAGTGTTCATAAAGGATATGTTTGCACGTTCATGTGCAAATACAACGATTCCGCTCTATATATTTGTACGTGATATCCACACGTAAATCAGTAGCGCCTGATCGAACTGTTGGTCAGTGCAAACACAGTGGCTCCAATAAACAAAAAACAAATAGCACTTATCCTGACAAAAACCTGCACCAAACGTTACTTTTGAAGAAGCGATGTTCGACCTCGTGAGCAAAATGGCGCACGATCGGCAAACTTTCGTTACTTTCCGACAAACACTGCAACAAGATTTTCGCTAGCAATACGTCTTCGGACTACCGTTCGAGACGCAAAAATGCCAGCATATCGATCCTCTCATCTAGAATTCAGGAATCCCAGATGGTTGAGCTGATTTATCCGAGCAAATATATAGGCGACTGTTTGACGGTAGACACGGGGTGCTATGCCCAGGGCCATAGATAGCTGGGCGGGGGGGGGGGGGGGTTAGCAGGGGCAACTGCCCCCCCCCCCCCCCCCCCCGAGGAAATCCAAAATATGATTTTTATAATGTTTATTATTATTTTTTATTGGTATTCAGACAGTTATATAGTTAATAATTGTGCAAGAACATCCCATTTGTTCCCAGAGTCACAGAATAAAGAACTAACTACACCTTTTTCAGGTCAAATTCAGAAACTTCCAAACGAACTTCAGATAATTCAGATCAATTTCAGAACTTTCCAAGTGAATTTCAGATAATTCAAGTGACTTTCAGAAATTTCCAAATGATATTCAGATTTTCCAAATGATATTCAGACATTTCCAAATGATATTCAGACATTTCCAAATGATATTCAGACATTTCCAAATGATATTCAGACATTTCCAAAATGAAGCGAGAAGCTTGCACAGTAAATAGTTCGGATCAGCTGAGGGAACACATATATACAGTATACCTTTTTTGCCCTGCATTACTCAATAAAAAACATTCAATTGCACTCATTGAAATAAAAATAGCACTTTATGTAATCAATGCTATTGAGGTTACAGAAGTGTTATTGAATGTCGTTTCGCGCTAATAATAAAGTGCTATTTTTATTTCAACGAGTGTAATTGAATGTTTTTTATTGAGTAATGCAGGGCAAAAAAGGTGTATGTGTTCCCTCAGCTAATCCGAACTATTTACTGTTCACAAGCGAAGCTTAGCCTCTCGCTTCATTTTGGAAATGTCTGAATATCATTTGGAAATGTCTGAAATTCATTTGAAAATGTCTGAATATCATTTGGAAAATCTGAATATCATTTGGACAATTTGAATATCATTTGGAAATGTCTGAAATTCATTTGGACAATCCGAATATCATTTGGAAGTGTCTGAAATTCGTTTGGAAGTTTCTGAATTTGACCTGAAAAAGGTGTAGTCGTCTAATATCATACAGTAACTCTGATAATGAGTTTTCGCGTTGCGTTCGCGCTTCCCAACAAACTTGCGAACTTCGTAACGAACTTCTGAACATTTTGGTGAAAAGCGACAAGTGAGTTGCAAATGACTGTCGTGTCTTTGTAAATATGTAATACTGTAGTTTTAGACAAAATCTTTTGTAAAAATGAGAGAACGTGTCTTAAAAATATGCTTTAAAATGTTCAAAATTTTGCTCAAATATGATGTCAGATCGCGAGAAATGCTATTTCAGAGACTCAAATTTCAAAAATTTTCCGGGGGGAGCATACCCCCCTGGCTAAGAAATCCTGCTTACGGCCCTGACTATGCCAGCTCGTGTCAGATCAGTAATGTCAGCTAGCTAGCAGTCAGCTAAATATTATGCTCGGATAAATCAGCTCACACATCTGAGGAGACACAGAGTTGTCTGCGAAGGAGGCTAAAATGGTTTAAAATTCAGGATAATGCTGAATATTAAAGAAATTAAATCCCAACTCCCCACTCCAACCCAGACTTCACCTCTAAACCTGACCCTAAACTTAACCACCCCCTGCAACCCTAATCTCAGACCCCGGCCACAAGACCTCTACTAGGTTTTCTTGTTATATGCTTTTTAGTTTAACATCCCGCATGTGGAACAGAGAAGTCTCCTTAGGCTTCAGGATAATCCTGAATTCTAGAGGAGTAGAGGACATGACAAAGAGGACATGTTGCAGCGGCGGGAATATCGCGCCGATCAGGTTCGTTTTTTTCTGATTATTTCAGAAATTTATACATTCATACATTCATTTATACATTCATTTCCAACCATTGTCGAATTATTAAAACAAATAGACTTTTAATAAATATCTGTAAATGCTTAGTATTTATCACTTGCTTCACCGTTAAGTTGTATATCAAATTCGCAAGAAACTGGATTGTCCTTTGTCTGGCCGGGCCGTGCCGGGCCGCCGGCGCCGCCTTCTTTTCGGCGGATTCGCGCATTTTGAATAACATCAGTTCTGTTAGGCCAGATATAGTTAGGCTTCGTTTAGACGAGGATTATTGGGCTTGCTTGAGGAAAGCAAGTGGTGTTAATTTCCCTTCGCAGCCAAAATACATTTTGACTTCGTTCACCCATTTGTTCAGGGTCTCTTTTGAGGATTTTTCCGTGGGGTGGTCCGGGACCCCCTCCCCCGGAAATTTTTGAAATTTAGAGTCTCGGAAATGCCATTTCCTGCATTCTGAGGTGAACACTGTTTCGCTTAGAACTTATCAGCATGTTCATTTTCAAATATATTTAAATATGGAAAATGTACATATGTCTGAGGAACTATAAAAAGATTTTTCGTCCCCACATACATCTTATATCAAAATAAAAACTATTTAACTAATATAAAGATTTATCTTTGTAACAACTGAAACTATTCAACTGACTTGCTTATCTATACACATTTTTAAAATCCTGTGGTAAAAAGGGACTTTTGACTTTTACTGGGGGTCCAAAATTAATTCGGGGGGGGGGGTGGGGGGGCTCAAGGCCCCCCAATTCTCTGCAGTTTTGTTCGCCATGGATTTGAGTTCGTTCATAGTAGTTCAAAATATGGTCTGGATACTCAGCTAAGTCTTTCTTCTATCTTTTTGTTCGTCTTTATGCATTTTTGTGCATGGTGCACGGTCAGTGAACCCATTGTATTTTAGTATAATGAACGAATTATCTAATAACAACGTTTTAGTTCAGTCACTCAACCGTGCTATTTAAATATTAATAAACCTAAAACAAAGGATGTGCACGGTGCCAAGGTACGGTTCAACATAAACTCGCAGCTCATTATAGGTGCTTTGAAGTTTGCCGAGTTTCCAGACCATATCTCGATTGACCATGATTCGTTGTATGGCAGGGCACAGAGACGACACGACGCACCATTACATGTTCTTCCGACGATTTTACGGGTGTTTCACCAGCTTTTCTCACATTTTCATTCATTTTGAACAGGTGCTTGATTATAGAAAGTCTCGCACGCTGATTGGTCGAGCTACTTCGGGCTAATTCTCGATATCACCTACAGCGTTTATTCAAAATGGCCACCAGCCAATTTGTCAATGCGACAGACGAGGAAATTAACAATTTTAAAGAAAATGTTGTTTCTAAAGTAGGAAAATGTGTATTTATACTAAGGAAATTATTCGCCTCAGGCTCAGTGAATATCTCCGCCTTCGGCGAATAATTGTTTAATAATAATCTTATAAGTTGAGCCCTATAAACAATATCCCCGCAAGTTAACTTGCGCGCCAGACTTATTTCCACGAATCAGAGTACCTAAATTATTTAAAACAGCCAATGTTATCTCGACGAATCAGATGTGGTGATAGCTCAGTAATATAAGTATAGTGCAATCAGGATCCTGGGTTTGGGGTTTGGAGTCAATGTAAACAGAGTTAATTGTTGGAAGAGAAATAATAATCGCTATCAACACAATATATTAGACGAAAAATAAGATGAGTGCTTACCAAACTTGTTGTGTGATTTAGGTAGGCCAACGCATTTCAAAATCTTGGAGTAGAGTGGGAAGGTAGCAGTGTGTAGAGTTCTTGTAGCAGTTTAGTATAGGAGAAATGGCCCGACCTCACACTAGCCGGTTAATTTACACTTGTTATTGTCGCATTTGTCGAGTATATTTGTGATATAAACTTGGAAAATGTTGCCGTATTTTAATTTATAGTTCCCTAAATCATTAAAATAAACTTACTTTTGACAGTTCATCTCCTCCATGAACTGTTTTAAAAATTAAAATACGGCAACATTTAATTTTCCAATTTTATATAACAAATACTCGACAAATACGAGAATGACAAGTACAACTGCATAAACCTATTGCATGTGAGACAACGAGCTACGTGAATGTCGCAATGTCGTCTATTTTGAATAGGCGTTGAAAAAAGCTTTACGGCAATAATTAATACGAGCTACGAGCAACTCAGGCTTACGTTGCTTACGAAATTTTGAATTGGAATATATGTGAATGTCGTTTGACTCGTCAAAATGCTAAAATATTACCGTAAATGTTGGAATAAAGTTTAGACTAGTTAATCTAGTTATCACTATACTCCGATATATTCTTGTCTTTAAATTTTCTGTGTATTTTGGGTGAGACTTAGGCTCGTTTAATCTAGGAATAATAACGACAATCCCATGCATACATATTTTTTTGTGATTTTAGTATTTTAACTTCGGGAACTCTCAACTTGATGTTCTCATCAAAGAAAGTTTATTTATCTCTCAAGTCAACCCTTCTCTCAATTAAAGAATTAATGTTCTATCTTTTCCGTTAACACTATTTTAATCACCATATATCACTTTTTCTTTGAGACTTTGACAGTCTACTCACTCCCACTTTTTTCTCTTATTTCATTACATCTATTTTAGTAGCTTAAACCGGACATATGGCGGCGGAAGTGACGTCATGCTTTCATACCGGAAGTGAGGTGTGCGCACAGGTGTGACGTCACAGGTGTGCGGCGGAAGTGATCTGACGTTATGGGATTGTGTGCGCACAGGTGTGCGCACAAGGGTGACGTCACAGGGGTGTGCGCACACCTTTACGTAAATCCTAAAAAAATTAATAAAGATTTTTTTAAAAACAAATATATTTTTTAATTATTTTACAATATAAAAATCTTTAAAATAGAATATAATTTTGAAACCTTAAAAGTGTTCATAAATATGTCCATAAAATATAACGAGAAAAAAGTTATAGCTTAAGCCAGAGACAATTACACCAGGTGGCTTGACCGCACTCTAATGTCTTTTTGGATTAATGATCACAATGACAATGTGCATTAGACACTTTTATAAGTTTATGTACACTGAATTACTTACACCGATGTTTTATAAGTTTATGTATACTGAATTACTTAGACTGATGTTTTATAAGTCTACGTGAGAATTTTCTACCATAACTAAACACTTAATAAGTATACTGTTCAGGTTTTTACGTTGTTTGTTTATGTAAATGGTTACACGAGAAAGAAACGTCATGTGGTTATTTTCAATGGGTACCTGAACCAGCAAAGTCGTCCCGCGTTGAAGAGCCGTTCATTTTTGTGAGATGAGAAGATGAGCACATGCTCATAATTGCTCTGAGCACTTGCTCATTTGCTCATAACTGCTCATGAGCACTTGCTCATTTGCTCATAACTGCTCATGAGCACTTGCTCATTTGCTCATGTGGGCCGATCAGGCCCGATGGCCCGATTGCTGACTAGACGTCTAAATGTCATTTTATGAGTCATATTACACGCGCTTGCGAATCAGAGAACTTCGTTTCGAAACATGCCACGAAGACGTAAAGATTGTCCCTTATGTGGGAAACAAAGTTTGGTGAAAGCTATACAACCATTTGGCTGATGTTCATCAAATTTCTCGCGAGAAAAGGCAGCCATATCTTACTCAAGCAAGATTAAATGCGTTAGAGAATGATCGACAAAAACCGGTTGCTAAAGTTGAAATAACTATAGAAAGCATGGACGAAAGAAATTCCTAGTCCAAAAATCAAGTGGTGTTTATTAATAAGGAATTTCCGTCCCTACTCGTCATTTACAGGTTGTCTGAGCTGAAAGAATGAACTGCCAATATTGTGGGAAAATGTTTAGTAAAGGCTATAATCTAAGACGGCACGAAAACGATTATTGGCCGTCAAGGGAATACACTGATACTGAGGAGCCTGATATGGAATCTGATGAAGAATTGTCAAGCTCGTCGTATGGTGAAAACAGTCAGAGTTCCGAAGATGATGGTGAAATAAAGGAAGAGATTGATCCTTGGGCAACCATGATTGACGATGCAAAAGTGACGGTTCGGCCAGAATATGATGAACTACTACAAACGTTGCAAATGGAAGGGCAAGAAGAAAGTGTAGCTAAGCAGAAAGCCTTTGAAAAAATTCTCCCTGAACTTCAGAAAGAATTCGCTGACGTTTACGTGGATAATTTACGTCGGATGAAAGCACTTAAAAAGGATCCTGTGCATGAAAAGATCATGGAAACGAAGCAGACACTTGTGAACGAAGACTCGTTTGATCCTGATGAAGCTTTATCTGCAGCGGTTGACAAAAGAAAGTTTCTTTTGAAACAGCTTTTAGAAGATCAAGGACGTTTTTCAGATAGTGATGATGATCAGTGAATCGATGTAATGCTTATGTAAAATAAAAATTTATCAAAATTGTATTGTGTCTTGTTTCATTTTTTAAGCAATAATAAGTCCTTGAAGAAAAAAAAAATGTACACCAGAATTAAGCCGTACCTTCTATCGGGCCTGATCCGGCCATATGAGCAAATGAGCAAGTGCTCATGAGCAGTTATGAGCAAATGAGCAAGTGCTCATGAGCAGTTATGAGCAAATGAGCAAGTGCTCATGAGCAGTTATGAGCAAATGAGCAAGTGCTCATGAGCAGTTATGAGCAAATGAGCAAGTGCTCAGAGCAGTTATGAGCATGTGCTCATCTTCTCATCTCACAAAAATGAACGGCTCTTCAACGCGGGACGACTTTGCTGGTTCAGGTACCCATTGAAAATAACCACATGACGTTTCTTTCTCGTGTAACCATTTACATAAACAAACAACGTAAAAACCTGAACAGTATACTTATTAAGTGTTTAGTTATGGTAGAAAATTCTCACGTAGACTTATAAAACATCAGTCTAAGTAATTCAGTGTACATAAACTTATAAAACATCGGTGTAAGTAATTCAGTGTACATAAACTTATAAAAGTGTCTAATGCGCATTGTCATTGTGATCATTAATCCAAAAAGACATTAGAGTGCGGTCAAGCCACCTGGTGTAATTGTCTCTGGCTTAAACTATAACTTTTTTCTCGTTATATTATATGGACATATTTATGAACACTTTTAAGGTTTCAAAATTATATTCTATTTTAAAAATTTTTATATTGTAAAATAATTTTAAAATATATTCGTTTTTAAAAAAATCTTTATTAATTTGTTAAGGATTTACGTAAAGGTGTGCGCACACCCCTGTGACGTCACCCTTGTGCGCACACCTGTGCGCACACAATCCCATGACGTCAGATCACTTCCGCCGCACACCTGTGACGTCAGCCTGTGCGCACACCTCACTTCCGGTATGAGAGCATGACGTCACTTCCGCCGCCATATGTCCGGTTTAAGCTACTTGTTTTTGTATCAGTTAAGTATATTAGTCGAAATCGTGTATATTTATCGCGCGGCTGAAGATGTTACTTTTAATGACGAAACGTTAGTAAATTAAATTATGTTTTTCCAAACTTTATCGTTGTGGCTTTTTTTGAAAATTATTTGCTGGGCAATTTAATATCTTTTCGGCGACATTTACGGCAAGCTCCATTTCACCACTGTTCTTATATACGCTATATAAACGCGCAGTCAAACAAGTACTTTGAGGCACGGCATTCGTGGAAAGCAGCTCTTATATAATAATTTTAATTTTATAAACATGTAAATATATACAGTTGTAGTATTTTTTGTAGCTGATGAATTGACCGTGGATAAATAAAGATTATCTATCTATTACTAACATGAAATCGTAACTGCGCTCACAACTCCTATACTTTCGACCGAGCTTTCGACTGCATAAGTTTCTCTTGTTAAACACCAACAAACTTGTTAAACACCAACAAATGCATGACATTTGGTTAAATCCCAAACGTAAAAGGACACTGAACTCTTTCTGGGCGGTGTACGACTTTCAAGTCATGTCTAGTTCCAGGCTATATTAGCGCCAGACGATTTTACAGTCGTCGCAAGGAAAACCCTCCGATAAGAAAAAGTTAATTAAGTGAAAAATGTTTTTTTGCGAGAATCGACTGGTTATTTTATAAGAGTATTGTAACAAGATAATTAAAATTCTAAAATCTTAACGTTAATGTTTTGCCGGACTTGTCATGAGTAAGTTTTTATCATAAAAGCAAGCTGTGGCATAAATATTTCATGTACATTCAGTGCATATCACGAACATGCACATTATCTAATGTGTCTTGACTTTAACCAAAACTGTCATTTTAAATTAATTTGCAATAAATTGCAAAAAGAGAAAATTCTTCTTTATTTGGATTTCAGCGGGGAATAAATTATACTGCAGCTGAATTAATCGAAAACAGGCCAATTCAGATTATAAAGTCAATCAGCCAATCCATTTTTCCAAACTTTTTTCCATCGGATACAAAGGGCCATTTTTGCCAACTTTCCCGGTAACGTTCCACGAAATAGCTTTTCAGCGGATGCGGATCGATATCGAAATGAACCTCTCTGTATATAGATCGTTTTCACTCACGTGATCGGTTGCCCCATCGGTGGTGGTGAAACTGAATACGAAATCAAAATGAATAAGAATAGTGAGCTAGATTCCCATAGGGTAAAGATGGTACACCAATATGGCCGCTATTTCATTGTTTTGATACACCAATATGGCCGCCGTGACGTCAGATGAAAACGATCTATAGCTAGTCTTGTTAGAAAACAGTTTTGAATTACGGATATACACAAACGAGGCTATATACAGCAATAAGGCATGATTAAGTTAGATGTACATACATAAAATATTAAATCTGTATATGATCTCATGAAATTTATATGTTGTTAAAGTATAATATAATATAATATAACTTATACCTATTATATGTCTCTAGTCGGAATGTTCCCTTTTTCAATTTTATATTCTACTTTAATACAATAAATTTAACAAATTTTTAAGAAATGAATATACCAATATGATATACAGGCGGGATATAACTGACAATATGATATATTAGTGGAACAGGACTATATGATATGATATATATGATATACATGCAATGAATATAACAATATGAATTTCTACATTTACTATATCCGCTTCTTTGTCTAGATACGTGGGCGACGTATCTGCAAAATAATTTTTAAACGTTATTAATTTCAATCGCAATCATGGTTAAATGATATATATATATATATATATCTATATATATCTAAATCTATCTATCTATCTATCTATCTATCTATCTATCTATCTATCTATCTATCTATCTATCTATCTATCTATCTATCTATCTATCTATCTATCTATCTATCTATCTATCTATCTATCTATCTATCTATCTATCTATCTATCTATCTATCTATCTATCTATCTATCTATCTATCTATCTATCTATCTATCTATCTATCTATCTATCTATCTATCTATCTATCTATCTATATATATATATATATATATATATATATATAAACTTTTTATTCAACATTTCGGGGACACGCCCCTTTATCAAGATGTTATTTATCTCGATAGTGCATGCTACCACACACCCTGCGAGCAGACCCTTATAAATACTCGCCGCTGCAACTCGTAAAATAAGGCTCTGCCGAAATCGAGTCGAATCTTTCAAGTCGCCGCAGTCCAAACTTCTGGACTAGTCAATCTCGTTTTCTTTGGTCAAACCGGTTCTTAGGTCGCACGCAATGAATTTAGGGGGAAACCGACTGCCAAATCTGGGCGCGTTGTACTGTATTTGTCGGGAAAGTCCTGTGTTTCTTCTTCTTTGTTTCGGAGTTCCTTCATTTATATTCAGCCATTTTGAATAATGCGGTATATATCATTAGCGTATCGCAGGCGCGGGTTACAGAGCCGAAGGAAACCCGAGCGCGTTCCGAAAATTTAATAACGGTCGGAAGGAAGATAAAAAATAGAAGGGGAGTGAAACGCCAGAGATTTTGTAAGATGATGCTGGTTGCCCATTGCTAGGAACATTTCCGTTGCTAGGAACATTTCTAATTATGGTCGATATACATGAATGATGTCACTATCCAAATAGTGAAATAAAAGCAGCCTCCGGCGAGGGCAGTGTTGAAATTTAAGTCGAAATATTGGCTAGCTTTTAATAATAACTTCTGGCAACTTATAAACGTTTGTTTAACTTACCTCGCGCGAACAACCAGCCTAGTCCCGTCGTTCTAATAAAACACGCGCGTATTTGATGAGACTGGTACTTAGGTTTGACGAACACCGCTGCCAAACGTTTGCGCATGCGTGAATTCGCCGAGTAAATATTGCAAGAGAAGTGGGAACTAGCCGCGGTGACAACTGTTGTAATTCGTGACATTGATATTGCGAGTGTGTAGCGCGCGTGAGTCTCGCGTGTACGTGAAACACATGGAAAATTGTCCTTTTTTTTTGTTGAATTGTTGAACAGTTAAAGAGTTGAAGAGTACAGTTCTGAGTGAAGTTCTTGAAGATTTATATAGTCTTTATTTAGTTATTAAAGGAACAAAAAACCAAGAATACAGACCTAAATTATTACATGGTCCTTCGAAGTCGGATAGAAGAACGAAAATGTCTCTGGAGAAGAACAAGAAAGCAGTTCGTAGGGGAAACCGAGCTTTTGTAACGAAGATAATACAAACAACAAACGAAGCTGTCAATGGGTTTGGTGGAACTCAACACGAGAAAGATTTGTTGGAAGGTTATAAGATTACGTTGATGGATAAAAAGGAAGCTTTGAAGAAGCTAGACGAGGCTGTTTTGGAAGAGCTCGAAGATGAAGAAAAGATTGTCGACGAAGTATTTGATGCAAGCGAAGTTGGTGAGTCTATTAATAGAACACTTGCTAAAATTGACAATGTGATTAAACTTATGGAAGCTAGTAAAGTCTCTACACCAGAAATAATGAGTCCAAGCCATTCGAGTGAGGCAAGTCATACAGTTCATCCACCATTAGCTAGAGCGAAATTACCAAAATTATCATTAAAAAGATTTTCTGGTAACCCCACCAATTGGCAATCATTTTGGGATAGCTACACTGCAGCTGTTCATAGTAATGAAACTATATCGAAAGTTGATAAATTTAATTATTTGAAGAGTCTGCTAGAGGGTCCAGCAGCATCTGCCATTGCAGGATTTGCATTAACCAATGAAAATTATGAAGCAGCCATCAAACTTTTGACAGATAGATTTGCAAATCCACAAGTGATAGTGTCAAGCCATATGGATGCCCTGTTAAAGCTAGAACCGGTGTCAAACATACTTGAAGTAGGAAAAATTCGAAAGTTATATGATAGTATTGAAACTCACATCCGAAGTCTCAGCAATTTGAAAATTCCTTCTGAGTCTTATGGAACACTCCTGATTCCAATGATTCTTGCAAAAATTCCAGATGAGATGCAGTTATTGATCAGTCGGAAGGTGGGTAAAGACAACTGGAAAATAGATAATCTTCTTGAAGAGTTTAAGGTAGAATTAGAAGCAAGAGAAAGATGCTCCTTATTGAGCACTTCTACTCAGGCCAAAAGAGACGGTGCAAAGAAAAGATTTATTCCACATACATTGTCAGCATTATTATCTGGGAATGCCAGCTTCTATACAACCCAAACCTGCACATTCTGTGGTCAGCAACACTTGTCATCCAAGTGCAACATTGGCACTGATGTGTCAGCTCGCAGGACAATCCTTTGAAAAAAGGGCAAGTGTTTTGCATGTCTGAAATCTGGTCACATCATTAGAGATTGCCCTTCTAAATTTAAATGTTTTAAATGTGGAAATCACCACCACATCTCTCTGTGTGAAGTTCCCAAGAAAAAGGATGATTCTAAAGTTGATAAGAACAAGAGCAGTGGTGCAGAAAAGAGTGATGGTGAAGGAAAAACTCCCAATCTCCAGAAGAAAAGACAACAACAAATCTGTGTTCAAATAGCAGTACATCAGTGCTATTACAAACTGCATCAGCTATGGTTGGCAACCCAAGCAACCCTAACCAACAGAAGATACAAGCAAGAATTGTGTTTGATTCATGCAGCCAGAGATCGTATATATCTCATCATCTACAGAAATCACTGCAGTTACTACCAGTTAATGAACAGTCACTGTTGGTTAAGACATTTGGAAATGACTCTCCGAAATTGATGACTTGTGATCGGGTTCAAGTGTCCATTACAGCCACAGATGGGTTGGAGCTGTATGTCAATGCCTTCAGCACTCCAGTTATTTGCAGCCCTGTTAGTAACCAAGCTGTGGAGGTAGCTGTGGAAAAGTATCCATACTTACAAGATTTGGTATTAGCAGACGAGATTAATTCATCACATGATGTGGATATTGACATCCTTATCGGAGCAAATTTTTACTGGAACTTTGTCTCCAATGAGTCTAGAAGGGGAGAGCAATCTGGTCCAGTGGCCCTACTGACAAGGCTGGGATGGGTTTTGTCAGGACCCGTCAGTGGCAGCTGTGATGAGTCACACTGTACGACCAACCTCAATGCAACCCATGTCTTACGAATTGATGCTACACCGGTCCAACATGAGCTAAACACGAAGATGAACGAGCAACTTAAGAAGTTCTGGGATTTGGAAACGGTTGGTATCCGCAGCCATGAGAGTTCCGTTTACGATAAGTTTGTTGAAGATATTCATTTTGACGGAGAAAGGTATGAAGCAAAACTACCGTTTAAGGAACATCATTCGTTGCTACCAGATAATTACGCAGGCAGTGTAAAGAGATTGGGATCACTGATTCATCACCTCCAGAACCAACCAAGTCTTTTACATGAATATGACAAGATTATTCAAGACCAGATCCAGAAGGGTATTGTGGAACCAGTCAATCCTGAAGCAAGAGTGAAACCTGGAAATGTTCACTACCTTCCCCACAGAGAAGTGGTAAGAACTGACAAGGACACCACGAAAGTAAGAGTAGTGTATGATGCATCGGCCAAAACTACAGGACCCAGCCTGAATGATTGTTTGTATGCTGGCCCATCTCTAACGCCTTTGATTTTTGATATTTTGCTTCGATTTCGAGTGCATCGAGTAGCCATGGTAGCTGATATAGAGAAGGCTTTCCTGAACATTTCCATAGCCCAAGAGCATCGTGATCTCCTGAGGTTTCTGTGGGTGGACGACCCAAATAGCACGAGTCCAACAGTTCAGCCATTAAGATTCACACGAGTCGTCTTCGGTGTTACCTCGAGTCCATTCATCCTTAATGCTACTCTGCGTTATCACATGAATCGATATTTGGCAGAAGATCCAGAATTCGTCCAGGAAGTGTTGAGGTCGCTTTATGTCGACGATTACGCGTCAGGTTCTACGAGTGTATCGAGTGCCCTGGAATTGGCCAGAAAAATAAAACACCGACTGTCTTGTGGAGGTTTCAACATGCGAAAATGGCAAACCAACTCCGAGAGTCTTCAGCAAGTATTTCAAGAAGGCCAAGAATTTGCTGAATGTTCTTCAAGCCCAGAATTAGTATCGTCAGTTAAGGAAGAAGATCGCGGTTATACAAAGTCCGTTCTTGGTGACCATCATGAAGCCAAAAACAAGGTACATGTACTTGGTCAAACATGGGACACTTGTAACGACAAATTTGAAATCAACGTGTCTAAGGTCGCAGCTGACCATAATCCGAATGTTTGTACCAAACGAACAGTACTGAGTCTCTCCGCAAAGTTTTACGACCCATTGGGTCTGATATCTCCCATAGTCCTCCAGTTGAAGCTTCTATTCCAAGAACTGTGTGGAAACAACGTCGCATGGGATGATCAATTGAGCGAGAATTTCTGTCTTCGATGGAATTCGATCATCTCCTGTTTGAAGAAAACAGATATAATCTCAGTGGACCGATGTTACTTCGCCAAAGAATCAACTGGTCAAGTCCAGCTGCATGCTTTTGCTGATGCAAGTGAGACCTCCTATGGTGCCTGTGTATACTTGCGTTACGAACACGAAGCTGGGGTCCACTGCAATTTAGTTGCTTCCAAGACAAGAGTAGCTCCGACAAATAAAGTCCATACCACGCCTCGAATTGCTATCTTGTTTGGTTTCAGTGCGACTCGTTGAAAGTATAAGGAAAGCACTTCAAGATGTTATGAAGATCGACACCATTGTCTTCTGGTCTGACTCCACTGTTGCCATCCACTGGATACGAAGTGTGCACAAGGAATACAAGCAGTTTGTGGAGAATAGAGTGCAAGAAATCCGTAGATTGTCAGACCCAGAGTGCTGGAGATATTGCCCAACAAAGGAGAATCCAGCCAACACTGCTTCGAGAGGAGAAACGGCGAAGAAGCTCGTAGCAAATTACAAGTGGTGGCATGGACCAAAGTTTTTGGAAAAACATAAAGAGTCCTGGCCTGAACAGCCATTTAGCGAAGCAAATGACAGCCCTGATACACTACGAGAGTTGAAAGCAAGCGAGCAGAAGGTAACCGTAGCTGTGGTAGGTGCTGAAGTAGAACAGACTCACAACCTCCAGAAACTGTTGAACCTATCGAAATACAGCAAGATTGAAACCTTGTTAAGAGTAACAGCCTACATTCAAAGATTTATTACTAATCTAAAGCGACGCTTGAGGGGATTGGATATGATCAAGGGTCCACTTACCGCGGAGGAACTTGATGCAGCAGAGAAATCCTGGATAAAGCAAGTACAAGCTGCATTGCCAAGATTGCCAAAGTACCAGAAGATGAAACAATCTCTACGTTTATTTGAAGATGATGAACAAATAATACGCTGCCGTGGACGCATTGAGAGATCTAGCCTTCCTCAAGAAACAAAGTTCCCCATATTGCTTTCGAGTGAACATGCATTTACCAAGCTCGTGGTTCTTCGCTGTCATCGAGAAGTCATGCACGACGGAGTGGGAGAAACCTTAACTCAATTAAGGTCAAGATTTTGGATCGTCAAAGGTAGACAAGTGGTCAAAAAGATCGTATATCGGTGTACCACTTGCAGAAGATGGGAAGGAAAGTCTTACGGAGTACCACCTGCGCCGCCTTTGCCAGAATACCGTTTGGATAACACTGCCGCATTCACCAGAGTGGGAGTCGACTACGCCGGCCCCTTGTTTGTAAGAAATATTTACCCTAGTGATGAAAACATGCACAAAACGTACATTGTTCTCTACACATGTGCCTCCAGTCGTGCTGTTCATTTGGATCTAGTTCCCGATGCGACAAGCGAAGCATTCATCCGTAATTTCAAACGATTCATCAGTCGCAGAGGAGTCCCAGCTACGATGATTTCAGATAACGGCAAGACCTTCAAGGCCAAAGAGGTGAAAGAATTCACCGCATCTAAGAGGATCAAATGGGTACACATTGTAGCACGTTCTCCATGGTGGGGAGGATTCTATGAACGACTAGTTCGGTCAGTCAAGAGATGTCTAAAAAAGGTACTACGTACAGCCAAATTAACCTATGAGGAACTGCTGACGTTGCTTATACAAGTAGAAGGTGTGATGAATTCCCGTCCTCTCACCTATGTTTATGAAGACAACGAACCGTTAACCCCGTCGCATTTGGTTTTAGGACGGCGAGTACTGTCTCAAGCCCAGGAAGTTGACGTAAACGAGACCGATCAAGCCGAGAGTTCTGAGAAAGCCACGCGGCGACAAAAGCATCTAAAAACCGTCCTACTACAATTTTGGAGAAGGTGGCAACAAGAATATCTTACCCAATTACGTGAGTATCACCGTCCGAAGAAAGCGTTGGGACCACCAGTAAACATAGGTGACGTTGTGACGATCCGAGAAGATAACATAAAACGGCTGAATTGGAACATTGGACGAGATGAAAAACTGCTGACGGGACGAGACGGAAATACTCGAGCAGTCGTATTGCGTACAATTAGCAAGGACGGAAGACCGAAAGAGATGAAACGACCGATACAGAGATTGTACCCAGTAGAGCTCCAATCTGATCGGAATAAGAACATCCAAATTCCGATAACTTTTGTCGAACACGCTAATCAAGAAAACCGATTATAGTATTTAGTACTGTTGATTGCTTTCTCATCAATCAAGGTGGGGAGTATGTTGTAATTCGTGACATTGATATTGCGAGTGTGTAGCGCGCCTGAGTCTCGCGTGTACGTGAAACACATGGAAAATTGTCCTTTTTTTTGTTGAATTGTTGAACAGGTAAAGAGTTGAAGAGTACAGTTCTGAGTGAAGTTCTTGAAGATTTATATAGTCTTTATTAGTTATTAAAGGAACAAAAAACCAAGAATACAGATCTAATTTATTACAACAACAACCAGACAGTGAAGACTAAGTAAGACTCGACTATTCATTTGTGTTTTAAAAAAAGGGTAAAGAAAATTACGAAGGGGTAAATTCAGAATATGTTACAACATTGACAAGGAAGCCATGCACAAATTACCTACCTTATCTTTTTGGTGGTATGGTTATAATTTTAAGTTTTGTGTCGGACTCTCGGACCAGTCCAAATATTTCAGGGTTTTCCCGCTCTTTAATTTTCCGAGGACGAGCTCGGACGTCGCACATGCGCAAAACGTTTGGCAGCGGTGGTCCTTGAGCGGTGACGTCAAACTAATACCGCTGCCAAACGTTTTGGGCATGCGCAGCGTCCAAGCTCGTCCCAGGCTCGTCCTCAGAAAAAGAGCGGGTGTCCAAGAGTCGGACACAAAAGCTAAAATTATAAGCATACTACCAAAAAGATAAGGTGGGTAATTTGTGCATGGCTTCTTTGTCAATATTGTAACATATTCTGAGTTTACCCCTTCGTAATTTTCTTTACCCTTTTTTTAAAACACAAATGAATAGTCGAGTCTTATTTAGTCTTCACTGTTGTTGTCGCCATGGCTAGTTCCCATTTCTCTTGCAATGTTTATTCTAAGGAATTCACGCATGCGCAAACGTTTGGCAGCGGTGTTAGGTTGGGCTACGAGCATAGCTAGCTAGATTTCAAATAACGCATAGGCCACGATCCCCAGAGGCCACGATCCTTTTGGCAGCCAAAATGATCGTGACCTCTGGGAACGAGAATGAATCTGTAGAATATACTATAGAGTTGTACAATCGCTTTACAATGTTTCTCGCGCATGCTCGACAGTGATTCGACTCGATTTCAGCAGAGCCTTATTTTACGAGTTGCTAGCGGCTAGTATTTATAAGGGCTGCTCGCAGGGTGGCAGCACCAAGCTGTCACTTTTCTATATATAGGAATTCGAATTTTTCGGTTTTCCCCCTCGTGTTCGTGTGGTTCGCGAAGCGGGCCTCGCGACGCGAGGGTACTAATCTCGACGGAGTGGGTGGTAAGTCCGGTCGGGGATTGTACCCATGGTGGCGGTTTGGAGTATCCATTTGTGTATATATATATATATATATTTATTTATTTATATGCAATGATCACCATGTCGGGGATCCGCGGGGTTGATGGTGGTTAAAAGGGTACACATTTTCTCTGTAGTTTTGCTATTTTTACGTCAAAAACACACTTTCGTTCGAGTTTGAGTACAAAAGTTCGGAGCAGAAAACATGTTTATAGGCTAGAAATGTTGAGACGTATTCAAGAGAAAGACAAGATAAAGAAACAAGCGAACGAACGAAGGGAACAGCAGCAGGCTAGAGCAAGAGACGATTACAAGGAGAACTACAGTATATATTAAAGCGACTTCAATCAGGAAAACAAAACACAATCCGAGTTTATAGTCGAAGAAACGAAAAGAGCGACTCGCAATTTCAAGGCTGAACACAGTGTCTAGAACTACAACAGCGGAGAGTTACAGCGAAGAGAAGGGCTAGAAATTATGCAAGAAAACACAGCAAAAAGAGTAGCCAAGAGAAAGAGAGACATGCAGCGAAGAGAAAAACGTGAATTTAGTGAATTTATTTTATAACACATGTGAGAAATGAATAGAGGCCGAAAAATATGCGAAGGTACAGAGATATTTTTTTAAATATTTATTTATTAATAACAAAAGAAAACGTAATAACAATATATCTCTGTGTAGGAATTGTTGGTGGCATCATGTACTGTACAATTATGTATTTGATATTTTTATGCATTTACTGTACTGTACTGTACTGTACTGTACTGTACTGTACATGTATTATGTATTTATTATAAATTCATCAATTGGAGTAATGCCTGTGTCAGGCATTTGCAAACTTTTTATGCCTTGGAGTGGGGCATTTATCCACAGTACTTTTAAAAATGTTTACCTAGGGCATTGCTGTTGTGTTGGGCATTTGCCAAAGCTGAAAAAATCCTGGTTGCCTTAATAGTCACATACTTGCTGTGGTATAATAAGCCAATTAAACAGCAATACAAATGGGTTGTCAAAATATTGTGTTTTGTGCAAAAAGACAATATAATTTATACTGGTATGCTACAATGGGAGGTTCGGGACTCCCATATATTGACTATACAGGGATGTGCCAATGGAAAGGGAATGGTTTTCATTTTTGCCATTTTTAGTTTGGAACAGGGTACTGGTGTAATAATTATCACACTTTTGATCTGGTGCAAGGTCTGTTCTTATATGCTGGCAGTTATTTAGGCTAGCACAAGGTACCCTATGTTTTCCTTTCTTTCAGTTTGGAACTGTGTACCATTTTTAGCCATTTTTTGTGAAACAGGGTAAAAAAATATACAATTCCTTTGTCTGGAGTGACCAACATAATTTAAGGATTCAGTGGTATTAATACACCCCTGGGATTGAAGGCAGAGGTTATTAATAATAATAAACAATGAACATGAGGGGTTTGCATTAATGTATTTCTAGTAAATATAAATAACTAATATATTTGTACTTACAGAAAAACAAACAATAATCGTTCCCACGAATAAAAACACACCAGTAAATATAAAAATAATCTTCCACCATTTAATTTTGTATGACTTGTAGTTGTATGGCGAGTGTTCTGCAACGTTAATAATGTCAGGAAAAAAAAGAGAATAAGTTTGATTTGAAACACGGTATTGAATGGTGAAGTGTGCGTGAATGGGATTGTGAACGATCACGATTTAATAGCTCCAATTCATCGCCAATAAGGGACCGTTCATTATTTATCGGAGGGGGGGGGGGGGGGATGGGTGAGAAATTGCCAAACTTTCTTTTTTTTAAGGTACCCCCAAGCAAAGTTCAAAAATTTGGTAGCCCCCTGTTTTTATTTGATATAATTTCAGTAACCCCCCCCCCCAACCCTTCAAATCCTGACATTAATATTAAAACTAACACCACCCACCCTTCCTATAAAACCTCAAAATTCAACCCCATTAACCCTAAACCTAACCTTAACCCTAAATATAACCTTCTTAACCCCAACCTTAATTCCCACCTGACCCACACATTAAACCAATTAATTGTCACCTTAACCTTCTCCTTAATCTCAATCATAATCATTACCCTAACACCTTAAACCTCAAATTATAAACCATTCTTCACTACTATTTACCAACACAATACACCAAGGATGGTAAGTCACAACCAGGATCTAAATACCTGAGCCTTATGGTTTACTTTTACATTTATTTTACATTTTACAAAACAACACAAAATAATTCCAATTAAAAGCTTTTCTGAATGATTTTTCCCAATAAGAAATGTTTGTAAAACAAAAACTTCATGCCCCCCTTTAAGAACTTATAAATTATTTCAGGGTCCCCCCAAAAGTAGTGGCAAAAATATCAGGTCCCCCCATTTTCTCACCCATCCCCCCCCCCCCCTTCCGATAAATAATGAACGGTCCCTAAGAATTATCAAACAAGGTATAGAACCATGCAGTGGAACGTTTGACTAAAAAAACACACATGATGAAACCAAGGCAGCTTTTGTATGTCAGTGCAGTCTTTTCTCAATTTCAGATATCCAAATTTTTGGCGTTAAACTTAAACGTCAAATGCATGGGCCTTTTACTGTATGTACCATGTATTAATCGGCTCTTCAGTGCATGTAAAGCGTACCAGTACTATTATTATATAAGCGTAAGATAAAAATTGCAAACACCCCATGTGATGGTTATCGTTTTAGTCCCGTTTATGGAAAAGTTGACCGTAGACCGTGATGCCACACTTAGAATTAGGGCTGGAGTTAGGTTTATCACCTTTCCCGCTGACCTCATATACTGAGGTAATATTCTGCATTCTACAAATTACCCGCATATCGCAAATTTTCCGTGGCTGCAAACGGAGCCTCTAGCCAATCAAAACACTTCTCTTGGTGATGGATTATCCCAGAGTCATGGTTTGCGCGCCGACGAAGGTTCTGGGAACGAGATTGTACTGGCGTCAGCACATGCGTCCAGAAATAGATTATATAGCCAGCGGCATTTTCTTAAAGCTTAGCATGGGAAAAGGTCTCAGACTACCAATGGTTAAAAGCACTAAGGGCAATCGTACATACGAAATCAAATGCAGGAGTTTATTTTTCATATAAAAAAATTTTCTAAAACCTCTCACGATCTTGATTGGCAGTACTTCACTTTTAATATCAAAACCCCAAGTCTAATTGTTAATTATTAACCGACGGATGACTGGACTAGACTATGGGCACTAATTAGTTGGAATGATACGTTGAATATACCGTATATATCACTTTCTGTTTAGACTAGGTGCCCGGGTATAGTGCCCAGGCACGGGAACTAATGTGAACACGACTTTTTCGCGGTTCCCAACTCAAACTAATCAAAACTGGACACCGTGCGTTGGTACCTGCCTACCCGGGTACCGGTTACCGTTACCGTTACATAACGGTTACGGGCACTAATGTGAACACGTTTTCATAGTGCCCAAAGTGGTGCCCACGCCTTTTGCTAAATATTCCTTGTAATTCGAAGGCTTAAAGCCACAAAATAGCTACAAAAGCCATGAAAAACTTCCTGTGTGAACACATATCAGATCCAGGGCACCGTGAATGTGAACAAGTGGCCCGTGCCCAAGCACCGTACCGGGTACCTAGCTCAAACAGAGGGTTAAACGATTCAAATTCATTGGCGGCGGAAGATTTTATATATTGGACGGGCTAATTCGCTAAATACAATATTAGGGGGTGTACGTTGACCTTCTACCATTATATTTTAGGCAATTTTTGGTATTATCTTCAGAAATATTGCCACCTTTGCCCTCCCTGTTTCGCCGCCCTTATTCAAATTAAATGCCTGCTCAAAAGCAACTTCATAGTATTGATTTAGCCACTTACTGGTATATACCTTTAATGGCTTTATCTTTCTTTCTTGTCAGTTGTATCGTCGGCTTATCCGATGATGATTTTGAAATATTCTCTGTTTTAAAAGAGTGAGACTTAAAAATTAAATAATTGTAAACAGAATTGAATTTCATTGTTTTCCTGCTCTTGTGGCAATCATATAGATACAGAAAGTGACAATCCACTCCATAGGAAAAAAAGATGGCGTCATCTACTTTGTTCTCACTAGCTTGTTTGTACAATGACGCTTAGGCCTGCGCTTTATACGCGAGTTGCACGATCATGCGCATGCATAATTTTGGCGGGCCACTGGCATACATTTGGCGGGCCACAGGCATAATTTTGGCGGGCTTAAGTGAAAGGCATTCAACAATTTTCTGAAGATATTAGCATCAGGAATTATTTCTATCTTTAAAAATAGTTAAATTTCATTTAGTATTGGCCACGTTTTAATGCATGTGACCCGCCAAAATGATGCGCGCGCAACATCGTGCAACGTGCCTATATGTCCTAGATAAAACCATGCACGCATAAATGTCGGCAGGGCCGCACATAGCGAAGAAGACAGCAGAAGCAACTTCCCTCCAGAGAAAATCAAAAATATGTTTATTTAATCTGAATGTCTCCGAACTCAGAAGCAATTTTGTCAGTATTGATTTATTTACCTTTTATGGATTTACTGGATTTCTTTGTTGTCAGTAGCATCATTGCCGTAGTCGGTGGTAATTTGGAAATATTTTCTGTTTTAAAAGAGTGAGATATATGTATAGGTTATTTTGAGGCCACGAGGGGATATGCCCGAGGGGCCTCAAAATTACGTACTTATTTTTCACTTGGCGAGGTTAACAGGATTTCATAAGATAAGGAGTGGTGCGGGGGATATTAGACAGGAAGATTAGAGGAGAATATTATAGTGAGGAATGGTAGAGGGGAATATTAGAGTCTTAGAGGGGAATATTAATCTATTGTTTTGCCAGGGGCTATTGAATATATTCCCCTAAAACAACAAAGGAAACTGAGGCATGTGAAAAATAAAAAATTATAAACAGAATTAAACTCCATTGTTTCCCCACCTTAGCAGCAAAAGATGACGCGGCCTTGTACTACCATAACCCTTTGCGTGCAGCCAGAAACTGAAGGATGAAAGAAGTCTTACAGATTAAACTGTAGTCCATTAACTCTTTCACTCTACCGCGAGGCTCTCCACTTGACAAGTAAAATCGTCTGGCGTTAGACGGGTAAAATACTCTGGCGTTAAACAGAGTCTGCTTTGTTCGAAAACGAACGATACGGTGGGAAAACAGTTAAATTTATTTTGACCGGTCAAACAATATTATTTTAACTCTTACCAGAACTAGCTTTATGATAGAAAGTACATGCAACCGCTTTTTTGCTACGGTTAAATTTCTAAATTCAGTTTATAGCAAAGCAAATGCGCACTGCGAATTGCAAATACCAGCTATAGCCTACGATTCACGCACCAAAAAATCAAATTTTCGGTAGAAAGTCAGAGTTAAAACAGGCGGCGCAAAAAATAAGGCAAAACGTGAGGACTGATTATTCTTCCCATGGCTCGACGTTTCCTTTCAAACTAAAAATCTCGAAGGTTGGGAACTTTAAAGTTTTTTATTTATTAATTCACTTAAAATCACTTCAACTACATATCTTATGTGCTAACGTTGCCGTAGGAAGCACATAACTATAAATTTCCAACCTATAGCTCTTCGTGCATGTGTGCGCGGTCATTAGAATTAACATTGCAAGTAGTTTGATCTCTGTCTGGACGGGTTCAGCAATATTTTCGCCAAGTATTCGAGCTCGATCAACGTCTGCAAAAAATCTGTTACACTGCACCAAGCTCGCTTGAATGTATTGCAATATGTGTAGGTGTAGGTGTAGTGTGTAGTGTGTAGTGTGTAGTGTGTAGTGTGTAGTGTGTAGTGTGTAGTGTGTAGGTGTAGTGTGTAGGTGTAGTGTGTAGGTGTAGGTGTAGGTGTAGTGTGTAGTGTGTAAGTGTAGTGTGTAGTGTATAGTGTGTAGGTGTAGTGTGTAGTGTGTAGTGTGTAGTGTGTAGGTGTAGTGTGTAGGTGTAGGTGTAGTGTGTAGCGTGTAGCGTGTAGGTGTACGTGTAGGTGTAGGTGTAGTGTGTAGGTGTAGTGTGTAGTGTGTAGCGTGTAGCGTGTAGTGTGTAGTGTGTAGGTGTAGGTGGTTAGCAGACGTTATTGGTGGACGTTCGTCAAGCTCAATTACTCAGAAAAGATTTCTGAGCCCCAAACAGGGTTCGAATCTGCAACCTTCTAATGACCGGTTAGACGCTCTAACCATTATTGAGCCACTGAGGCTCTGATGGAGAGCTAAGATTGCAAATTCATAGTCATATGTGCTCCGAAGTCGTAGCGTTTGCATATGAGAATGTAGTTAAAGTGATATGATAAGCCAACAGACCTTTGTCTCACCGCTAGAATGTATTAAGCAAGGATTAAAGTGAGTTCGTTAAGATTGTCACGGGCTTTATAGCCAGCATATTGCTGTTTGAAAATGATCGAAGAGTTAGAAAAGATGCGGGAACTGAACGAAGTTTTAAATCGAATCAAACACGGCTCTCTGTTGCTGGTGTTCGTTTTTGCTTTATTTATACCTTTCTGTGAGGCTTCGAATGTCTTATTAATGATCAGTGTTTTCTCTTTATACGAATTCTTAAGTGGTTATCAAATGTAGTCAAGATGCCAAAAGTATTGCTGATTATAATTGCAAAAAATCGGAAAAATTATAGAACACGTTTCTTGGCGCCTCCTTTTCCACCCGCGAGCCTTCTTTTCCACCCGCGAGCGTCTGTGACGCCGGCTACATGTAAAACAGTGAAGAAATTAACCCAATTTTCACATGTGATATAGCCACAAAAATCTCATGCAATAGACCTTATTCAAAAATGGCCGCCGAATTAAAATTCTTTATATACATATAAATTAGCCCTTATGAACTCGTTTTCATGTGTGAAATGCAAAAGAATTTTCACTTGAAAACGAGGTCATAAGAGCTAATTTATATCCACAGAAAAGAATTCTAATTCAGCGGCCATTTTTGAATAAGGTCTATTACACGCGTTGCCATTGTGTATAAATAAACGAATAATTTTAAATTCCAATGTGTTTTTACTGTGGGCGGTGGTGGTGGTGAGCGGAGGTAGGATCTTGGTACGAGGTTGCTTTCCACACTAGCTAGGCTGAGATTTTTCAGTCGGCCTTGGACTAAACCGAGACTAAATACTCTCCATGTAACTATACATAGTTCCCATAAATTATATAAAAAAATATTAAATTAGCGGCATTATATATAGCAAAAGTGATTTACCAGACAAAACTTCAAGAGAAACGTTGAAAATTAGAATCGATCCATCCCACGCCTTTAAAGCAACAGTAAAATCCCCAGTTTCTTTCTGGCTCACATTAAATAAATTTAATGCAGCCAGTCCAGTAATCCGTATAATTTGCTTGAAAGGAGCTCTAATCCAGATATTCGGTGGACTCTTGTAGGCTATAATTTTACGGTTAAAATAAACTATAATCCCTGCATGTGGCATACTGCTGGTGTTTGCGTACACCCAGCTCAAAGTAACATTGTCGCCAGTGTTTGCCAGGATTTTTGACGGTGGTCTCTTAGTGAGAACAACTGTTAAGACAAAAAAAAACAAAAACAATAAACAACAAACAACAAACAAATAAATAACGAATAAATTAAGTCTGCGACAATACATGTTAATTAATGTGTATAATTGATATGCGGTGAAACATTCATCTTATAAAATGCAGTTCGAAATAAACTGTAGTGAAACACAATTAAAATACTCATTAGAATAATTTTGTCGGGCATTGGGGTGTATTTTCGGGCTAAAATGGAGAATTCAGCTAATCAGTTTTAACAGTTCTAAATCACTATTGGTTTGTTGTTTACGGAATTGTATACTTTTCTTGTCAATACTTTGGAGCAAAGATCGTTTTGATGACAAATATTGCGTTTTTCTGTCAAGTTATATGTAAGTTTTAACCCTCACCTTCACCTTCAGCTCTAGCTAAAATGAGCCTGAGTCGGGCCAAAAACATATCTATGCCCACGTTGTTATATTAATAATTCGTGACAAAAAGACAAAAGAAATGAGTCTTAATTATTAATGTCTGTAAATCGGATACAAAATTTCAGCTCGCTTTGTACTACCAATACCAAGCCAACGCAAAGGAATGTAATCACGTGAGAGAAGTAAACAAAGTCGTTTTGATCGTTGAGAAGATCTCACAAGTAAACGCCTTATATGTACAGGATGTACATATGTCGTGGACTTCGCAAGGTAGTGTTCGCGTCCTTTAGATGTAACGTGGAATGTTGCCATAATAAAGAACTAAAGAACCACATGAAATAAAGTTGCCGTAAATACTGCATTTTTCACTCACGTCACGTGATATAATTCCTTTGCATTAGGTTTGTTACGACGTGTCGTTATTTTGGGCTCAACGAGCATTCTACTGATTTTGGTAGTAAATCTCATACGGCCACTCATACTGTATCTAGTATATTAACTTAAAGGGGCTGTTTACATGAGCCGGGCTAGCCCGGCTAACCGGGCTGACTCGTGTCGCGAAACTCTTTCCTCAGGATTCGTTTACATCTAAACTGAACCAATACATCTTTGTAAATTTAGTTTATACAAGTCTCAAACCACTGTGAGGTCCTACCAGGGACGTAGCCAGGATTTTGAAAGGGGGGAGCAGAAATCAAAATAAAATTTTAGGGGGTCCGGGGGCATGCTCCCCCGGGAAATTTTGAAATCGAGAGTCGCAGAAATGCCATTTCCTGGCTTTGGAGGAAGATTTTACAGATTCTAAAGGTTAAAAAACGTCATATAAAATACTCAAAACAAGCAAACGTCACATAGATACTCAAAATGCATACACTCAGTAGATTGAATACACTGTTTACAGTTTATTTCCTGACACAATTCATATTGCAACAGTTTTGAAGTTCATGTCTGTTGTTTTATATCAAAAGGGGGGGAGCCGGCTACGTCCCTGGATCCTACTCAAATCCGTGAGCCCAGTTAACCGGGCTAGCCTGGCTCATGTAAACATGTACAATATATACTATTCACTTAATTAGCTGGATTTCCTGACTAGGCGTAAAATATTGGGAGCTCGACTTTTTTCTTTTGTCTTGCGAGTTTCCATGTGGAACGAAGTAGAAAACTATTCAATTTGTACAATAGAAAAGTCGAGCGCGCGACATTTCACGCCTAGAGGAAACCCAGCTTAAGGCCCCAGTTACACGATACCGTGGGAAAACCACACGGCCTAATAGAATATATTTGCTTCTTGCCAAGCATGACTTCGAGCAGTCGTCCATCGTGTCTATTTTTTGATTCTATTGTTTAGAAATTATAAATATGGACCAAACTTTTCATATTTTGCTTTCACATTGTTCTAGTTTTGTCGTTTAGATGTGAAAAAGACTTTTCAGTTATTAATTAAAAAAAACAAAAAAAAACGTGTTTTCGTCACACGCGAGAAACACCCGATTTTTGTGTTCACTTACCTTATAAGGTCACGTGGCACACTAAGCTAACGCGACTTTTGGACCGATAGCGATGACGTCACAGTTACGAAATCGAACCGATGTTTTGGCGACCATTTACAAATTGGGCAATAATAATAATAATAATAATAATAATAATAATAATAATAATGGCTAATAATGGCTTTATACAGTAAATAGTCTAATTAATATAAATGCCCCAAAAATTAAAAAACAAAAAATGTATATTAAGTTTAAGTTTTTAGTCTCTCGTTTGCAATGCGAGCAAAGTGTTCTTCGACTGTACGTTTAAAATCACTAAAATAACGACAGTTTCTTATCTCTACAGGCAAACTATTTTGGAGTTCTTTTGCACTTGTTTTTTTCACTGATTAGTGATGCGATTATTCGTATAAACGTTAACAAAAACATAGAACAAAGAGTTTGGCTGCATTTCCAGACACTTCAATTCTAGTGACTGCTACTGATGTATATGTAGTGCTAACTTAGCACTGCTAAAGTGCTTATCGCCGAGCTTAAGCTTTATCTAGTTCCGTGTTTCTCAAATACGTCAGTGGGCACATACACACAATGTGTGTCTATTTTTTTATTGTAGATTGCCAATCCGGTATAGTGTAACCAGAGCAGAAACGGCATGGTTTTCATATAGGATTCCGTGGCAAAAAACAATCCAGCATCGTGTAACTAGGGCCTTAATAGGTTAATTGGTGTAGAATTTAATGTCAATTATTAACATGGACAATTTGCATTATAGCAATGCATCATGGGAAAAATGGTAGCGCTTCATTTGCAGGCGAAATGGCCGCCACGAAGCGAGCATTTTGCTTGTGAGAAGAATCGATTCTTTTAAGCACATTTTTTGTAGTGCAGGAGAATTTCGAAAAATGTGCTTAGAAAGTGCGCTTAAAAAGAATCCATTCTCACAAGCAAAATGCTCGCTTCGTGGCGGCCATTTCGCCTGCAAGTGAAGCGCTGCCATTTTCCCATTATCCATTCTATAATGCAAATTGTCCATTGTTGTAGTTAAAGATTCTGCCAGAATTTGTGAACAAATTTAACACTGACTGTAATGTCTTCTTATACGTGTAAACATGCAATAGCAGTAACAGTTTAATAGAAACTTACTGCATGTTGTCCATGTGGTGGCATTAGAAGAGTTCTTTAAATATTGTTGCAATAGACCATTTGCACGATGACGTTAGGTGACTAACTAAAACTACCAGAATGCTTTGCCAGTATTTAGGCCAGGGTTTCGGCTAAAAGGGTGACTCAAAAGGACCCGTTCTTTCGCGGCTTTTCTAAAATGCGTCGTCAAAAATGTTTTTCCAAAAAGCTAGGGGGTAAACCAGATTTCTGATTATGGTTAGGATTTTTGTTTTGGTTAGGGGGAAAGATTGCTAAAATCTTGAGTATCGCTGAAACTTGACGACAAATTTGAAAAAAAAAAAAACCCACAAATTTGACGATATATTTTGGGAAAGCCGCGAAATTCTGATTTTTATTTTTCTTACCTTTGCCTTCGAGCAAAGTTAAACTGAACAAAGTGATTACTGTGCTTATTAGAGTATTCATGAAGACAAAAAGATCTAAAAAATGTAAAACAGTTTGAAAGGAATCATTTTCAAAATATCAACCACATTATTTATAAAAGGCATATTATAGTTACCAGGGCGAGTTCTATATACATGTAATGTAACGTAGGAATGGAGTGCAGCTTGCTTTCAGCTTGACTTGCATTCTCAAATAGGCTCGGTTTCAAGCCATATATCCCTCCCCTGAAATCACGGCTGGACTCGTGAGCTTGTAATTGTCGATTCGCACCAATCACATACGTGCCTGCACATTTTCAGCAGGCACATATTATTAGGATTATTGCGTGAATTACCCGTCAGTTCAAAATGGCGGCAATAGACCAAATCGTAGTTTCATTTAGGCCCACATGCAAATTAGTTTCCTATTCAATTTGGGCCCCTATGCAAATTACATCGTGTCTATTAAAGTATAACGGGAAGATAACATAGGCTGGGACTATTTTTTTCATGTTTTGAGTTCATTATTTTTAGACACTAGGTTTAGGATTATTGTCAAGGATAATCGATAAACAAATTAAAAAGTTCCTGAAATCAGAAATGTTATATTATGTTTACTAGGCTGCTTCAGCCTCATCTTATAAATGAACTACGTTTTATCCCGACTCAGATTAGAATGCTGATAAGCATGCAATCGCATCAGTTTTATAAACGTTTAAGATTGATTGTCTAAGAAGGGGACAACGGGAAGCTATAGAGAAATTGGTTAATGGCCAATACGTTTTCGTCATTTAGCCTACAGGATTGCAAAAGTCGCTTATATTTCAGACCCCGTTTACACGATGCCGGTACAATTTGAAAACGGAACAAAATCATGCCGTTTAGGCCTTGCGTTTACACGATACCAGCACAAAAATGACATGAAAACGGCACAGAATGAAGACGGGTTCCTTGACGGCATGAAATGAAAACGGAGCACTAACCGGTATCGTGTAAACGCCCGTGCGGTAACAGTTTGATGACGGTAAATCACAGTATTTGGGTCAGCAGTATTCACAAAGTCTTCCCAATTCTCATTGGAAGAGAATAGTCACATGCCAATCCGTCATTATATTATACCGGCACCGTGAAAACGCGTAAAGACTTTTTCGCCTGTATTTACACACTGGCATGATTTTGTTCCGTTTTCAAATTGTACCGGCATCGTGTAAACGGGGTCTCAGTCAGCTTCTATTGGGTTTTAATATCGTTAAATTAATTTATACAATATGTCACAGACACGTGCAGTGCATTACTCACGCGTCCAGCCGTCTTTTCCGGGGGAGGTAAGTATACCGGGGACCGGGAGACGGCTGGAAATCAAGCCTAATGCTAAAACCGATTTACATTTATGTTAAACATTCCAAGGCCTTCACGTATAATCTTTAAATGTTGCCACAGACCACTAGACCACTTTACCAATTTGTTTCATTTGTTTTTAACGAGTGCATGTTTCCTTCTTTGAGGGTGGTAAAGAGTATTTTCGTGAGCCGTGAATTGCCAATATATTTTCTTGTGAAATGTGAAATGCCGGAATTTTGTGTCGTGAAACGTGATTTGTATTCCATCCGTGAGCCGTGATTCTCGATAATAATTGTCCGTGAAATGAGAATAAAGTACTGAAGTTGTCGTGAACTGTGATTAAGCATTACGTATTTTATAATTTTTAAGATTATAAGTTTAATTTGTTCAAACCTGATGTCAGATCGCAGGAAATGCCATTTTAGAGACCCCAATTTCAAAAATTTTCCGGGGGAGCATGCCCCTGGACCACCCTACAACTGTGGACCACAATTTTGACTGACGTTTTCAAAATCCTAAATTCGCCCCTGACTATGACGAATATGAACTTCAATCTCCTCAGCTTCAATCTACTTCGCCTTCTGTGAATAATTGTCGCAGAGTTGATTAAACGTTCCCATAATATTTTGTGAAACGTTAAATGGCAGTTTTCTTATCCGTGAAATGAGAAATGACTTTTTTATTTCCCGTGAAACGCGATCCGTACCCCCACTTTACCACCCTCTTGTTTCTTTCAGACAATGCGCTTTTTCCCGTGCTCTATCAAGTAATTGATCAGAGCGGTGGAGGAGTTTTTATTTATTGAGATTACATGAGCGATTTGAACCCAGTCTAAAACAACACTTTTTTATCAATATATAACACGTAGGAATTCGAAATTTTTTGTTTTGCGTAACGAACAATAGACACCGTTCACACGCTTCGGAAAATTTTGGCCGATTACATGGGCGATTTCAGCCCAGTTGACCGGGGCCGGAAATTCCATCCCAGGTAGAAATCTGTATCCGGGCTGAATTTCAGCCTGGGATCATGAGAGTCTCTCCAAGTAATAAATCGCAAATTCGTTCAGTTTAATGTACATTTGTTTTTCAACTCTTTCGAGACAATGTCGACATTTTTATGGCAACTAGTAAGTTATTCGTGTATCTTTTTGAATTTTAATACTGTATCTCATCACGATGGCTTTTAGGCCCAAATCAAACGACGTACTTTACATTAAATTCATGACATCATGACAAAATCGACCGAGACTTCTGCATAATGAACCTTTCCGCATCAAGTGCGTCGATAACGCGTTGAGACATTTGATTGCCTCTCGCAAAAATCCAGACATCCAAAACCAACCCGGACAAACATTGGACATTAGCCAATCAGATATCTCAAAAAGAAAGATCACGTGACCCATTCACGTGATCCGGAAAGTTGCGGAAAGGTCTATTACATTGCGTTGGAAATTTTTGTGCTTTTTGACAAACGCTTATATGTCATATATATATATATATATATATATATATATATATATATATATATATATATGTACACTGTTATTTTCAAGGAGTAGTTTTAACTCGGGTGAGAGGACTAGATTAATTCCTTCAGGGGGGGGGGGGGGTATTTTACAGGAGTTATTTTAACTACATTACTATGGGGTTATAATAACTCTAAAGGGGAGGGGACGAGGTTTTGTTATTAATTTTTAACTCGGGTGAGAAGATTTAATAGATAAACTCCTTCAGGGGAGTTATTTTATAGGAGTTATTGTTAAGTTATAATAACTCCAGCAGCGGGATTTGTTAATTTCAGGGAGTAGCTTTAACTCAACCAAGAGGATAAGATGGACAGACGAAGTCGGTAAGGTAATATATTACTTTACTTACAATGAATGCAAAAAATCTTTAAGTATGATGTAGTATTGTCTTTCGTCAACGTGCTTGTGGAATTTCTAGTAGATCCGTTAAAGAGTTTTTGAGATAACGTTGTTTGAGTTAGGTTTGGTAAACAAGAGAATTAGAGAAATCGAGCGATTTCATTATTTTAAAAATATACCTGTCAGCTTAAATGTTGATTTCACCTATAGTTTCCACTCCTCAATTGTCTGAAAAATACATTATCTTCAAGCCTGATAAAATTATCTACATTTTGATGTATAACATGATGATGAATGATGATCGGGAAGTTTCGAAAAAAAGCCAAAGAGTTTAGGTGTTTATTCGAGATACGCCAATTTGTAAAATTCAAAAAATAACTTAAGTCTTCTCAACATTTCCAAATGTAACTTTGGGGCTAGTTATTGTAGAATGTTCAGACATATATTAAACAATAGCTCTTTACCTAGCGAACATATTGATATATAGTACAACTGTACAAGTTTGCAAGTGTACTGGAATTCTACAAGTCCAGTTGCCACCTTATATGTTTCCTTAGGCAACCTTGTTGTTGTGAGAAGTGTACATGTATTGTTTTGTTGTTGTTTTTTGTTTTTTTGTTTGTTTGTTTGTTTGTTTGTTTGTTTGTTTGTTTGTTTGTTTGTTTGTTTGTTTGTTTGTTTGTTTGTTTGTTTGTTTGTTTGTTTGTTTGTTTGTTTGTTTGTTTGTTTGTTTGTTTGTTTGTGTTTTTTGTTGGGGTTTTTTTTTTTGGGGGGGGGGTTATACTTACATGGGTTTATAGAACTGTATTAGCTCGCTTGCCGGAGCGGCAACTTTGGGGAACTTTGTAGTTTGCATAAATCCAAGATGGCTCATTTGCACAAATCCAAGATGGTCGCTGTCGAAAGGGTAAAATATAATGTTTTAACTAATCAGCTTAGAATCAACTGATACCTCTTTTTCGTATAATTTTGATATGAGGAATCGATTTCTGATGTAAATTTTCTAGGTTAAATTTGGGTCAAAGGTCAAAGTCATTTTCGTCCAAAATAGTATAAATAACTTAGCTCAATCTTACGGTCGTCGATGGTTGTGGAGTGATTAATAAGCTTTTCAGCGAGTGAAAGTTAAGGTCATGTTCTAAAGGTCAAGGTCAAGGTAATTTGAACCCACAAAATTCGCCCAAAAATATGGATATAGCTCATAGCTTTGCATGATAACAAAACGATTGACAATTATTTTAGAATAATTGTCGTCCAAGGTCACAATTTAAGGGTCAAATTGAATGTCAATTGATCACTGAAACTAAAATTTTCAATAATTAACCAACGTTGATATACTATTATTTCTCATGACATCAGTACGTATACAACATATTAATAAAATGAGAGAAAAAATAACTAAAACAGAAAAACATATCAGTACGCGTCATTAACTACTCATGTTCAACTTCTTCATCTACTTCTACATATCCTTCTTTCACATATCCTTCTTCTCTCCCGGCTTCCACCTCATCTTCGTTGTCTCTCTTGAATGGGTTAAAGCATTCATCACTGCAAGCGCAACACAGTGCATGATATCTTGCCGTGATGACAGCTGCAACTTCCCGTTGCCCACACCTTCCTCTCCGCCTTGCAGCCGCACCAGACTACACCCATAAGATCTGTGGGTCCTGGAGGCTGATTGGCGGTTGCTGGTACTGGTATGCCATCTTTGCAGTCCTATCGAAACATTGTGATATCAAGTTCAGGTAGACCCAGCTTGTCAGCTGATTTGGTGACGATTGTCTGCAAATGACCACGCAAAATGTGTAGGAAAAGATTCTGTTCAGTTGGTGGTAGTGACATAATCGTGAGCAGCTTTTCAGACTTACTTGTGTACATACGATACCTCGCCTCACTCATTGTGGTCCCATGCTGATGTCCATAGAGGGCGTAAACGAAGGCTTGTCCTGCTTCCATGAGCTGTGCATAGCTAGCATCAAGCTGAACAAAGGGAAACCTTCAGCCTTTAGGGTCTTTAGGACTGACACTTTCCCCTTGCAAAATAGGTATGAAGTGATATCTGAGCCAGTCAGAGATAGTGCATTCCTAGGATCTGCAGGGATTTGGGACCGAGCTGGGCACAGGTGGCATTGATGTCCCAAACTGTTCCATTCCACCGCTGCATCTGCACTATGCCCTGGATTAATTCTTCGTGCTGACAGTGCGACCATTTCCACCTGATGTCACCATCGTTGATGTAAGCCAACTATTCTACCGCATCATTTGGCCGTGCAGAGGAGATGCGTCGATAATAGTCGAGTCTATCAAGACCAGATTGTCTCTTCCGGGTTCCGGGCAAGAAAGTCTCAGTCTTCGACAAATACTATGACATTTCTGCAAAGGACCATCAACGCATGCAACGTGTTGGCCTCGGCTCCATCAATTACGACCTCGCTATCAACCCACCACTGCCCAGACGAGACGCCATCATGAGAAATAAGCACAAGAAGCTGCAACTGTCAAAAGTACTAAGTACCTACAACTTTGGTGAAGACGTCATGGTTGATGAAGCAGACATAACGATGATCTCATACCTCCTCATGGCTGCCGAATCCGACACGTAAGTGATCCGCATCCTCTCTGATGACACCCATGTGTTCGTGCAATCGCGCTACTCGTGTACTGAGTGTACCGACACAAAATCCAGGGCATAGTGCAGATGCAGCGGTGAGATGGAACAGTTTGGGACATCAACGCCACCTGTGCCCAGCTCGGTCCCAAATGCCTGAAGATCCTATGAATGCATTATATCTGACTGGCTCAGATAACACTTCATACCTGTTTGGCAAGGGGAAAGTGTCAGCCCTAAAGACTCTAAAGGCTGGAGACTTCCCTGGTTTGGATTCGGCATTTCCGCATTGGGTGAGCTTGATGCTGGCCATGCACAGCTCATGGAAGCAGGACAAGCCTTCTTTAGCACTCTCTATGGTCATCAGCATGGGACCACAATAAGTGAGGCAATGTATCGTATGTACACAAGTAAGTCTGAAAAGCTGCTCACGATCATGTCGCTACCACCAACTGAACAGAATCTTTTCCTACACATCTTGCGTGGTCATTTGCAGACAATCGTCACCAAATCAGCTGACAAGCAGGGTCTACCTGAACTTGACATCACAATGTTTCGATAGGACTGCAAAGATGGCATACCAGTACCAGCAACCGCCAATCAGCCTTCAGGACCCACAGATCTTATGGGTGTAGTCTGGTGCGGCTGCAAGGCGGAGGGGAAGGCATCCGTTACTGGAAGTTGCAGCTATCATCACGGCAAGATATCATGCACTGTGTACTGTGCTTGTGCTTGCAGTGACGAATGCTTTAACCCATTCAAGAGAGACAACGAAGATGAGGTGGAAGCCGGGAGAGAAGAAGGATAGGTGGAAGAAGTATATGTAGAAGAAGATGAAGAAGTTGAACATCGGGCATTAGACCCTAAGAATGGGTGTAGTTAATGACGTGCACTGATATATTTTTGTTTTAGTCATTTTTTTCTCATTTTATTAATATGTTGTATACGTACTGATGTCATGAGAAATAATAGTATATCAACGTTGGTTAATTATTGAAAATTTGAGTTTCAGTGATCAATTGACCGATTCACTTTGACCCCTAAATTGTGACCTTGGGCGACAATTATTTTTAAATAATTGGCGATCGTTTTGTCATCAAAATAGTATTATTCTAGGCGGAAATATGGCATTTTCCATATTTTTGGGTTCAAGTTACTTCCACCTTGACCTTTAGAACATGACCTTAACTCTCACTCGCTGAAAAGCTTGTTAATCACTCCACAACCATCGACAACCGTAAGATAGACACTAAGATAATTAAAATAGATTTGTTAGTTCTTGGGCTAAGCCATTTATACTATTTTGGACGAAAATGACCTTGACCTTTGACCCCAAATTCAACCTCAAATTACAAAATTTACATCAGAAATCGATTTCTCATATCAAAATTATACGAAAAAGAGGTATCAATTGATTATAAGCTGATTAGTTAAAACATTTTATTATATAAAATAGTGTTTTATTGATTTTGCCGCCACTGATAAAAGTGATAATCTCACATGTGTGATTATTTATGATACTGTAATCGCACATGTGACGATTATCGCTGAATCAGCATTATAGTATAACGCAATTTTTGCAAGGCAATAGGACAATTTTTTTATATAATAGACAGAACAATACATGGAAATATGAAATTTATTTCTCGTGTTGAACGGGATATCTCACTGGTCAACACTCGAAATAAATTTCATATTTCCGCGCATCCATGTATTATTCTCTATATATTTTACCTTTTCTACGGCGGCCATCTTGGAATAGTGCAAGTCAGCCATTTTGGATTTATGCAAACTACAGAGTTCCCCAAAGTTGCCGCTCCGGCAAGCAAGCTAATATAGTTCTATAGACCGATGTAAGTATAAAACCACAAAAAAACAATACACTTCTCACAACAATTAGGTCTTCAATCTGGCAACTGGACTACAGCGGGGTAAACATCGGACAATCATAGCAAGAAACTAGTGAGTCAAGCATAGGATAAAGGATTGCATTCATGCTCCTATAAATGTTTTGGGGTTTTTTGCCTAGCTTGAACAGGGGAGCACTGCTTATGACCTTTATCAAAATGAGTTTTTTTGTTTTATTAATGAAAAGTATTAAAGTATTCCTTTCAAAAACACAAAAATACTATTTAAGCATACACCGACTTTATGTTATATACATTAAATATCTCTGTTATTGTCGAGGTTATTGTTATAAACAAGCACAAGTTAAATTAAATTAAATTATCCCTTTTACCTTTGGAGTACAGAAGAGAATTAAAAGACCTTAAATTTCTCTTTAAATTTAGACTAGGTTTGGTTGAACTAGCTCATCCTTCACTACAACAGCACTCTAATGTTCAAAATCGCATCTTAACTCGTACTTTCTCTTCTTTTGACTATAAGCTACTGCATAATAGTAAAAATTACCTTAAAAATTCGTATTATTATCGGGTTGCCGCTAACTTGGAACTCCTTACTTGTAAATGTCAAACGTTCTCCTAGTCTAAAATCGTTTAAGAAAGTTCTTTCAAGTTATTATTTCCAGAGACTTCAATCTTATAGTCTCCCTGGTAAATGATTTAATTTTCCAATTTGACAATTTATCATTATTTTCTTTATTATTTATTGTAATAATGTAATAACAAATTTTGTTGTAGTTAATTTATTGTAATATGACTTGGGGGTTTGACATCAATTGGGGCTATTGTTCTGTTTCATATTCCCGTTGTTACTATTATACATTTGTAAGTAATGGTAGACAACCAATTTAATAAATTCAAATCAAAATTCAAAGTGGCGCAGTGGGTTAGGCGTCAGACTGTAAAGCCTGGTTTCCATATTGTTGTAATTCGGTCGGCGATTGACGATCGGCGATTGCTTGCGATATTTCACAAAAGTCGTGTTTCCATATAGTTGTAATTGTTGTAATTCAAATTGACGATACGCTCGAACTCAGGACTTCTCAGTTTTTAAAATGCTTAAATGAGTTAAATATGGTATTCAAAAACAAATTGGAAGACTAAAAGTTTGTTTGTAATCACTCTTACAGGATATATAATATAGTATGCAGTATTTACAAGTGCAGTAATTTTGCCGCTTTGAGTCTCATGTTTCGTGAACGTTTACTTGCGAACGTTGAGTTCGGACTTTGGCGGTCAAGTCTTCCACTTAATTAGTCATTTCGTAGACTTCTTTAACAAATCGAGATATTTTTGAAAGCATTTGGCCGGTTTTTGTAATGAATTTGGTCTTTTAGGTTGTAGAACCCTAGCGAAAAGTCGCCGACTGTCGGCGATTGATGTTCCATTAACTGTTGTTGCATAGTCTGTAGACGTAAACACCATATATATCAGCGTACCGTATTAATACAAAATGACCACCCAAAGTGCTTTTGAAAGCACCGTTGTTAGTTCGGTACTTGCACAAGATTCACCGTGCACGTGACACAGCACATAATTATGTGCTGCGTCACGGTGAATCTTGTTGCTCCGCAAATAATTCGCGCACGTGCGACGGATTTATTTCACGGCTTGACTTTACTATATGATATACTTTACTCATATATACTGCAATATAGTGTCGAATTGTCATGCATCATTGACGACTAATTCGGAGACTGATGAGTTTTGATATTAAGGTGTTTGCGTTTCAATTGGGCGTACCTAAATTTCCTTACCTCCTTAGCTACATGTTTGTTACTGAGCTTCACCTTGATAAACAGTTATATACCCAAATGTGCAAGTGGCTATAATCTACATGCATGATATGGAACAATAAATTTTCGAATGTTGGAATTGTCATATCGATTTTCGTTAGTAATAATATTGTAACTTATTGTAAATTATTATATACTGTCGGTAATCTTGGCATTGCTATGAAATAGATTAAATTGCAACTAGCTGGTAGCCTTTAGGCAGTAAGACAAAATTTGCACCATGTTGTCTAGATCTAATCTTTCAGGTTCTCACACTGCGTTTATTTATTTCTATATTTTGGCTAACTCGGTAGTAAAGTGCAGGAAAAGATGTGAAGATATGAGAAGTGTTGCTTTGCCCAAGTTCAAGCCGTTGTGACTTGTGAGTTTATAACTCATCCGGTACCCTGTACTAAGAATTGAACGTACTAAAAAAGATGGCAACTTTTACATTTAACTGATACCATAAAATACTGACAAAATGTCGAAAAAACTTAGAAGACATATTATGGTTTTAAAGACAGTCAAGTCATTAGTGCAAGAACGGAGGTGTTACTAAAAACATATTACTACAATACTAGAAGTGATTCAAGCTTTGCGTAGTGCCACAGATTAATGTACAAATATGCAGGCGCGATATTTTTTCAATATGTTGGGAATTGCGATTTGCGCAAATTGAACATCAGCCGTGACTGCAAAGATATTGTGATGAGGTATATCGTTTTTCTTTGACTAATTACATGTCATCCAAAGTACGACCAATGTGTACTGACTGTTTTAAACACAGTGACTTTAGTTAAACGAATCCGGCAACCAAACAACAACTTACCTGTTTTCTTATGTTTTAAATAAGTATAAGTAAGGTAATTATTAAAAGGTTGTAAGAACTAGACTGAGCCACAAATTATAGTTCTTTAATAGTTCTTACGGTTTTCGTTAAATTTAGTGATCAGTATGAAACATTACCTATAGATATAATATACCTACCTCTACACATCAGATAAGCACACTTCTTCCTTTGGCCTTCCCAACGCTGAGATGTGTTTAACTAGCTATAGCTGATGGGTCATAGAGATTAATATACTTTAGTTTACATAATCTGTCACTTTGAAGCGACACACAGGTGTTCCACTTAACAAGGTCACGTATAAAAAATATTTAAATCAAAAATCTTATTTCATTACAGAAAAATTTTTTTTAAAGAAAACCTGTGAAAAGGAACTTTCCTGTAGAATCTATAACGTGGTTTACATGAATAGACGACTTTCAGGCTCATGCGCAGTAGCAACTTTACTTCAAATTTTCATCGGAGGTAAAAACAACTGTTTTAGCTGGAAAGATCATATTAAAAATAGTAAAAGTGCAAAGTTTAAAATAAATCAGACAAATAGTGCGAAAGCTACGCTCTTCGGCAGTTTTGCTCTCCACTAGGGATTTAATAGGGATTTTGGCTTGGCGTGCAACTCCCGCCCGCCAAGCCAAAATCCCTATTAAATCACTAATAAATCCCTGTTGGAATGGTCAACTTTCCGCTTGTGAAACTTTTTCCATTTGTTAAGCAATTCGTTTCAAACTCTGCACTTCTACTATTTTCAATATGCTCGTTCCAGCTAAAACAGTTGTTTTTATCTCCGACGAAAATTTGAATATTTGTTGCTACTGCGCATGATCGTGAAAGTCGTCTATATAAAGAAAATGATCAAAAGACAAGTTGAATTGAAGAGTTTATTATAGTTCTATTTATACAAGGCCCATGGCTATATGCTGACCTTTACCAATAATGTCAAGCTCCTTACTAGTCTATATAGCTGTCAGTAAAGTGTTCAGTTGTATAACATTCAGGTTAAAACAGCGATTATCTAACCTGACACGAGTCACATTTCTATCGTGTATTTGACATTTTTGTTAGGTCTTACAAAAAAGTGACTTTAATAAATATTTCTTCAAACTGTTGTATTAAATAGAACGCACCGGCAGGCGTATATGATAAACCCCAGAGATTTCCCTCCATTAGCGTTATCTAAATCTCAAATCTTTGGTCGCATTATCGAGAGATAACTTTGCAAGTTGTATCCTAGCCGCGGAGTATCATGCATGGAAAAACCTTCAGGACACATGCAATTTCATGCAGTCAACCACAATCAAGCTCAATTCCCGTATAAACATGCATCTCCGAATACTAAACACGATTAATTCAACCCAAACTACAAGCGTATTTATAACTATCACAACAATGCTTTTTTTTAAGACATTTTGTATTTTATTACCCATAGGCTATGTGACGTCGATTTTGGAGTTTATGTAGAAGGTCAACCCACAATCAGGTGTGCATATGACACTGCTAAAGCTGTATGGTAAGACCCTCTCATTGTATGACGCGAGCAACATGTACATGCAATATTTGACACAAATGAATATGATACTGGATACCCCATGTAGGCTTGCAATGGACGTATTTATATTACTAAGTAGATTGTTGGCACTTTGAGTTTTAAGCCCTTTTCAACAAAACATGTTTTTCTTATTCTCATAATATACGTATTATTGAATTACATTTTTACACTTGACTGTAAATTATTATTTTAGACACGATGTAGTTTCTTATATATAGGTTTAACATTTAATTATTCCACTGACGTTTAAGGATCTCTGGTTTGATGGTTTATCTCTCTACCAGCTTAAGTGGTTTCTTTTTACCTTATCTTCCTTTTTTGCTGTGGACGGCATTTTAGCTTTCGTATAAGCAATTAACTTTTGTTTGCATTCGCTTTCGTTGAAACCACATGCAGGTGAGATAAAATTCTTCAATAATTTATTTTTAGCCTGCAAGCCATTGATATATATATATAGCCTCCTCCGCGTACAACTCTCTTCTCCTCAATACAAATGCTGCAAAGCAGAGCAATACCACCTCCACCCACACCCACCCTCGCCCTCACGTGTCACATAAATCCCATGCACATAACCCCGGTACCTGGTAGAAGCTACTATACTTGGTCAGTCATAGAAGCTAACGAGCCATGTAATTTTCGACTCTCAGTTCCAACATAGACTGGTGCAAAATGGTTGAAATTAAACCTAGTTAAAAATTGTGATGCCATAAACAGGACCCACCGAGGGGAATTTTGGAGCCCTGATAAAAAAATATAGATTTGTCGTCTTCAGTTAGTATCAAGTACATGCAGACCGCACAGTATGACAACAAGTACAAACTCACAACTATTCTATACTATATACTATATCAGTATAAACCAACTAGTCAGGACTATGTATAGGTTAGTTACCGAACCCGAGGTAACTACGTCAATTATGAGACTGAGATACTGAGTTCGTTATCACAGAGGTTGTCTAACTGAAAAACACTTCAGTCGCGATGATAAATCCTTTATCACATTCGTGACCATTGATTAACCCAGTTTCCCAACCACGCATAAATCAAGTCAACTGCATGCCCCAGGCTAATATACTGTATATTAGTCCGGTGCGTCGTTGGGACTTAAGTAGGTCGTAGGAGCTTAACCAACTGCTAGGACGACGACGGCAATCCATAGTTCAGTATCTAGCAGAAACCACAAATCATTTACGTAGTATTAAATAGTTAAAGTATGTTTTTCGACATTCAAAAGCTTTAAAGCTCTAGACTAAATGGATTTTTCGCACAGTTTGACGTCAAACTGAACTACTGGTTTCGCCGTTTCACGAGTTAACGTTGTCCTGAAGACGTGAAAATGATTTGAATAGATCTTATTCAAAAATAGCCGCCGAATTAGAATTCTTTTATGTGCATATAAATTAGCCCTAGCCTTATGACCTTGTTTTAAAGTAAAAATTCTTTTGAATTTCACACATGAAAACGAGTCATATAAGGGCTAATTTATATGTAAATAAAAGAATTTTAATTCGGCGCGCGGCCATTTTTGAATAAGGTCTATAACGTTGTATGTAAAACGGGGACGGCATTACGATTACTCTTGGGACAGAAAATTATTCATTTTCTTTGTCAGTGTGAAGAAAATTATATTGTATTAAGGACGTTGTCTTTGACGTTCGCGTTGTATTTGCTTAAGCTCCCTAAAGCCGGTTTTCCACTAAGCGACTTTTTTCCCGCGAAGCGACTTTTTCTTTTGTCTCATGCGCTCTGAGCTGGAACTAATCAGAAATCTATTGAATTCGAACAAAAGAAAGTCGCTTCGCGCGAAAAAAATCGCCTAGTGGAAAACCGTCTTAAGATCTACGACGGCCTTAAAAACGTTAAAAAGCAATGCATTTAAAAGATACATGGTAAATTAACTTCCGTAGTTCACTTTTAAGCTTGTTTAATGACTTTCAAGACGCTCCAGTTCTTGCAGCTAAAACGGCCGGCTGTAGTGACTGAGCTGAAGTCAATGTTAAGAAACAGCTCTCACTTCTCTGCGTGTTCGCGTTTTGCAGTGAAAACGCGAAAATGCTGAGTGGCGTTGTTTACAGAACGAGGACGGTATTGATATATACTCTTGGGATTACAAATTAGTCATTCACTTTGTTTTCAATAACAATTCTTTTGTTTTTAAGGCGCGTCATCGAGTAGGCCCGTTTCAAACGTCGCTCTTCTCATGCGCCAAACCTAATACAAATAGATTCGACGTTGGAGTGGCTCTGTAGCGGCGTCGATTCAAACGGCAAACTTAATTCGTCGAACCTAATTCCTCAAACTATTAAAAACCAGCAAAAACCTTGCACATGATCAATATCATAATTCATGCATTAGGTTCAGCACATGAGAAGTTCGACGTTTGAATCAGAGTCGCTCCAACGTTCGCATAACGACCGGCCTTGCCGTTCCAAATACAATCTGCCGCTCCTAATACAATCTGCCGTTCTTAGTTGATTCGTTTCAAACGTCGCTCTTCTGCCGCACTTAATGCTTGTTTTAGATTGGGCGCATGAAAACAGCGACGTTTGAAACTTAAGACAAACAAGACACCTGGGTCAGGTGTTCACTCGGGCTACTGGAAATTGCAGGTCTCTATAACGCACGAGCAAAGAGGTGGGAGTGGGCCGAGGAAAAGGTCAGATCGAACGCTGAATGTGGTGCAGGACTATCCATTCCTGAATTGTCAATTTAAAGTGTCAGGATGATATATGTCCTGATGCCTAGGGGACTTCTCTGTCCCACATGTGGGATGTTAAACTAAAAGCATATAACAAAAAAAACCAGTAGGGGTATTGTGGTCAGGGTCTGAGAGGTGGAACTTTCTCCCTGGGGGGTTGTGGTTAGATTTAGGGTTACTGGTGGTTGTCGTTAGGTTTAGGGTCATGGTTAGAGGTGGAGGTCAGGGTTGGGTTTCATTTTCTTTAATATTCAGGATTATCTGGAATTCTAGACCACTTCATGATTCAGGAATGGATAATCATGTAAACAAATACAATAGATATAAGTTATTAAGGTCAGTAGCAGTAAGGTTTAGAAGAGAGTATGTTACAGCTCAGGATGAAGAACATTTTAAACATTGATTTCAAAAAAAAAGTTATTGACGTTGTAAGCATTGACAATAATTACAGCATTAATTAGTGACTAGAAAGTTGTTGAAATTGTTTTTGCTGAGCTATTTGTATGTGTAGACCATCAGTCCAAACTTTTAGGCTGACAACCCACTGCACAACTTCAAGCATTGTGCCATGATTGATTTCATGATAAATTTAATACATTATTTGTTGTACATAAGTAACCATTTAATATAATTACATGAACTTGTGAAAGTAGCGAACAAAAAATACTTCTGCATTTGGGGATTTCATGTCTACTATTTAATAACATTGTGTAACAGACAACTGGGTTAACTTGACTAATGTTTGTCGGCAAATGCTGAAAGACTATAAGTCGTTCAACTTCTGACAAAATCCTGTGAAAATGTTTTGTGCCCTGCTTTTGGGTTGTGACCATAGTTTGCAGACCATCAGTGTAGACAATGTTCAACGAAAGGGACAGCATGATTGTTCCACAGTACTGATATACAGTACATGCATGATAACAATGCGACTTCACTAACATTCTGTGTACATGCTGACAGCTGTGACAGTAAATTTAACTTCCAGGTTTTTAGATTTATTTTCCAGAAATATATTAGAAACATCAGATTTTACCAGCACTGATCATGACAGGTAGTAATTGTCCAAACCTGGCTCTGGGCCTGGATCTACAGATTATAAAAAAAAAATTAGCCAAAAAAGTACTGTATGAGAAAATAGAGCCATGGTCCAAGATTTTCATGAGTATCAGCCAAAGTTGATGATGGTCGCAGATAAAAGAGATTGCCCGGCACTAATTCTACATGTTAGGTATTTAAAAGGCAAGTAATGAAGACCCTGGGTACAGGTTTGTGGCAGTTACAGTAATTTAGCCTGGGGTATAAAAGGGGAATTTCAATCAATATCAGGTGGATGAACTCTTTGAACATGTGTTTTAAACCTTGCTCAAATACTCTAGCATCACTATATCTATTATGCTCCATTATGATTAGCATAAAGACAGGTAAAATGAATTAGTAGATGATGGTAAACACAGGAGGCAGCTGACACTGAAGCATTAAAACTTGTACCAGTAGTCATCTAGACCTGGATATACTGGAAGCCATGTATGTCTGGAAAACCAGGAATGGTCTTAAAATGAGGTGCCTGGGGCTCTTTCTCAATACAGTATATGCACAACCAAAATGGTTATGGGTTACGGTTTGCATTGTGCATGTTATGTATCAAGACAGTGCTGTGCCTTGGGTCCTTGATTCCTAGACTGGTGTCTTGTGTGGGAATCCATCTTTATATAGTTTTGTCAAAAGTTTTTTCTAGAACACAAAGAGTGGAACTATACTTTTGCTTCACTATGGGTCCAAGGCTCAAAATCCTGAGTCATTAGTACTGATTACATGAACAAATCCATGAAGCTATACCAGTATAGTAACCACAATGTCAATTTTTAAGAGATTTGTTTTATTTGAGGCTACATGTATCCATGTCTATATGTGACAATGGGTTTTTCAAAATGTTTAATGCACCTATCAATGTAAACCCCGCGGGGGGAGGGTGCGGGCAAGGGCGGGGATGGTTTTCACTGTCAAATCTCCACAGTCGCGCATTTGACCATGAGTTGTTCCCCGTGGGTCGAGACATTTGACTTAGATGCACGGTGTTGATTGATTGCAAAAGGCCTGGAGTCGAGTGTTTGAAAACGGATCTCCTCCTCGTGGTCAGTTCGTAGTCTTCTAGCCTTCGTTTGTCCTTCAACAGCAGATTAACAAAGGTAAGCAAAATCGAAATATGTCTTTGCTTTCAACTATGTATCTGGTCAAAAACATTCAGCCTTGGGAAAGGAATTTTTTTCAGTTGCTTATTCATGATTCAATTAAAGGTTATCATGCACAGGAATATTAAATATATGTATGATGTGACTTGTGTCTTTCGTCATTTGACTTGGTGCAGTGTACAATCTCTTGTTTGAATCTGTCCCCAGGCGCATTCTTTTTGAAACATTTGATTAATATACAATTCTCCACCCTCGCGCATTTTACTTAAATTTTCAATTTTTTGTCAAATCCCACCCTTTGCCCGCACTCCCACCCCGCGGGGTTTACGTTGATAGGTGCATAATTCATAACCGATTTCAAAACTGCTCAAACAAAATCGTTTAAACATGGTATAAAAACTTTGTTCTATAAACTAATTTAGACAACGGCTATCTAAATAAGCTTACGTACTGTACCAATGAAATAACGAAACAGCTCACCTTTACTTCAACAGATCCTGGCGAGTTTTGGTAAAAGGCCATAAGTCTTACAATCATTTATCATTACAATGTCTAGTATCACCGAGAACTTGATTCCTTGTTTCTTTCGGAGAACACGTAGTCAGACAAGGTGTCATAGACGTAGCCATACTAAAGGTCCGCCGTCGCATTGAATGAAGCGTCTTTGAGATCAGAACACTTAGATATAGTCACATATTAAACATGACTGTTCTCTGATGTCCTTCACTCCTTCAGTTTAAAGTTTCCAATTATTTTTAATACACCTTGATTCGCTGACAGTCCGACTACTCTGACATCTTTGTTTGAGACGACTGCTGTGTAGCGTACCAAGAAATGTCGTAGAAATATTCAAAAACATCGATAAAATGGAAAGAAAAGCTTCGTTCAAGAGACAACCGCCATGAATATCGCCAGCGGCCGCGCGGAGGACTAATAACGCGTCGCAAAAAAATAAAAATAAGAACAAGAACAAGACGCCTGGGCAGGCGTTCACTCGGGCTACTGCAAAATCACAGTGCTATGCAGTGCTAAGGTCTAAAGTCTATTAAACACATTGGTCACAGACAAAAGTCAAAACGCAATCCAATTCTCCAATAGAAAACACAATTTGCAATAACAAAACACGATGGCTGTATTTATTAACATATTTCCACACATGTACACAGCGCTCATATGTCGAGTCTCTTCAGGTATTAAATATCAACACAACTATCACCGGCGTGTGCGATTGTAAGTGTATATAATATCAAGATACTTGCCACCGACATTACTGACCAATAACTATGTCTGTGAACACACAGAACACATCCGAGACGAGTGATCAGACATCAGGAAAGCAAAGAAAGAAAGTATTATTTCCACACATGTACAGCGTTCAATATGTCAAGTCTCTTCGCCTTATTAGACGCAAGTTCACTTAATGAACGGCGTGTGCGATTGTAAGTGTATATAATAATATCAAGATACTTGCCAGCGACATTACTGCCCAATAACTATGTCTGTGAACAAACAAAACACATCCAAGACGAGAAAGCTCACTCACTCACTCACTCAGTCGAAAAGGAAGAAGTGAAAATATAGTGTACCAATGGAAATAACGAGACAGCTTACCTTTACTTCAACACATCCTGGCGAGTTTTGATAAAACGGCCATACAATGTATAGTATCGCCGAGAGATTGATTCCTCGTTGCTCGAACACGTCCTGATTGCTCAGACAAAGGTCATAGCACAGATCAGTGGGTCATACTCATTACTGTCATTAGACGTAGCCAAGGTCCGCCACTCCGCCACCGCATTTCGGCCTTATTTTTGATCGACAGCCAGTCGATAGCCAACACGTAAACAACTGAGAAACAGTGAAATGTCTTGCTAATACTCAAAAACATCGATAAAATGGTAATGAAAGCTTGGTTCAAAAGAAACAACTCGCCAAACCTCGATTTCGCAAAGCGGCGGCCATTACGGCAATTTCGCGCGGCCGGGAGACTAAGACTAAAACGCAAAAAATAATAACAAAGCCGAAACCTAGACTCGTCTACCTGCGGTAGCCCGAGTAACAAGAATCGCGAAACCTAGACTCGTCTACCTGCGGTAGCCCGAGTAATTAATTCCGCATTAATTTTGATTGGCTGAGCTATACTCACTGTCTATTGGTGATAGACTACGAAAACCAAAAGAGTCAAAGTTCTAGACTAGACTAGACTAGACTAGACTAGACTAGACTAGACTAGACTAGACTAGACTAGACTAGACTAGACTAGACTAGACTAGACTAGACTAGACTAGACTAGACTAGACTAGACTAGACTAGACTAGACTAGACTAGACTAGACTAGACTAGACTAGACTAGACTAGACTAGACTAGACTAGACTAGACTAGACTAGACTAGACTAGACTAGACTAGACTAGACTAGACTAGACTAGACACTAGACCATAGACTAAGGACGATAGACTAAGGACTATAGACTAAGAACTATAGACTATAGACTAAGAACTATAGACTATAGACTATAGACTATAGAGTATAGACTATAGACTATAGACTATAGACTATAGACTATAGACTATAGACTATAGACTATAGACTATAGACTATAGACTATAGACTATAGACTATAGACTATAGACTATAGACTATAGACTATAGACTATAGACTATAGACTATAGACTATAGACTATAGACTATAGACTATAGACTATAGACTATAGACTATAGACTATAGACTATAGACTATAGACTATAGACTATAGACTATAGAATATAGACTATAGACTATAGACTATAGACTATAGACTATAGACTATACTATAGACTATAGACTATAGACTATAGACTATAGACTATAGACTATAGACTATAGACTATAGACTATAGACTATAGACTATAGACTATAGACTATAGACTATAGACTATAGACTATATAGACTATAGACTACAATCGAAATATAGTAAGGTTAGATATACTGCCGAAACAGAGAACATATGAATGTAACGTTTCGAGCGAAGGTGTAAACAAACAATGCATGAGCTTATATACGAAAGGTAATCACGTAACCAAAAATAAGCTAATCAGATAAAAATAACAATAACAAATTGATAATGAGATGCGAAAAATTAGCCAATCAAATCAAAATAACAATAAACGGCTTTAAATCTTCCTTCAACCTCTTGCATTTTAATTTACCGACCATTCACCGCCATTTCTCTGACTCCATCTCGGCAGCTTGTTCGAATCACTCTCGTCGTTTGATACGTATGACCATTCAATCGATGTCCATCTACATACAGCAAACTGATGACAATATTTCGCAATGTAAAACTTTTCTTTCTCAGGTTTGTCCACCAATTTTGGTCACCGATATTATCACTAAAATTTGCTTTTTAAATTCTAAACTTTATTCGTTTCTTAAAGACGTTGAGGCGTCCAAATTGTCTAAATTATTAGGACCTCGCTCTGTTTCTCCTGACTGTACTAGTTCTGTCAACGAAGATGATCTAGTTTTTACCATTCCGTCTGATTTACCCTTGTCCGACCCAGAGAGATCTGTTGACTTATTTTCAGTCAAAGAAGACACTGAAGCTTTTCCCCGCCGTTTACGCCTAAAAGCCCATTTTCATAATCAGTCCTCCACCTTTAATAAAGGATGTCTTTGAGGAAATCAACCCTAAAAAGTCTTCTTGGTCTCCATCTGAAGGCCAATTTTCGTCTCTTGATCTTTTTGTTCGACAGTGCCGCCATGAAATTGACAGATTAAACCATTCACGTCCCAAAAGGGCTTCCAACCTCAATAACGAGGAACTTCTGGCTTTTCAATCATTGCGTATAGTCGTAATGACGTTGTCATCAAACCTGCGGACAAAGGTGGTGCCGTTGTTGTCTGGAGATCTGACTTGTACCAACAAGAAGCACTTAGTCAACTTAGCGATGCCTCCTTTTACACTAAGTTAAGTTCCGATTCCACTCCTACTCACCAAAAAACTGTTAAAACTACCATTAACAATCTTATTCAAGTCGGTGAATTGCCTGCCTCTGCCTCCAACCTGATAATTACCACTCCTAGAACACCAGTTATCTATTTTTTACCTAAAATTCATAAACCTAACAATCCTGGCAGGCCGATCGTCTCGGCTTGCAGCTGTCCTACTGAACTCATTTCCAGCTTTTTAGACAATGTTATGTCACCTTGGTCAAGAAGTTGCCTTCTTTTATATCAAAGATACAAAACATGCTCTACAGATTTTCGACCAAATACATTTCAGCGGTTCCAGTAAACTCATTTTCACCATGGATGTCAAGCCTCTCTACACCGTCATTCCTCACCGTGATGGTCTGGAAGTAGGTTTTTTTTGTTTTTTTGTTTTTTTCAACGCACCGTTTTGGAACCATCCACCACTACATTACTTCGCTTGGCAGAACTTGTACTCTGCACCCTCAACAATTTTTCATTTGATGGTGAACATTACCAACAGATTAGTGGAGTAGCAATGGGTACCAAAATGGGCCCTAGCTATGCAAACTTATTAGTTGGTTATGTTGAAAAACAAATCTTTGAACGATACACTGGACCCTTTCCTGATTTCTTTAAGAGATACATAGATGATTGTTTCGGAACAGCATCGTGCTCACGTGTGAATTTAGAGAGATTTATCAATTATGTTAACGATTTTCACCAAGCACTCAAATTCACATGGGAAATCAGTGAAACCTGTGTGTCGTTCCTGGATATCTTGGTATCGATTAGTGATCATTCGTTCATGACTTCTGTATCTTATAAGCCGACCGATTCACATAGTTACCTTTTATTTTCATCCTCTCATCCCAAACACACTAAACAATCCATTCCATACTCTCTCGACTTCGCCGCCTATGCAGTGATGACAAAGACTCTGAGACCAAATGTTTGGAAATGAGATCCTTTTTTGTCCAGCGTGGCTATACCGTGCACCCACCTGTTAGACACTGCTATTAACAAAGCATCTATAGTATATTCCTCGTCCTGACACTTTAAAACAACCTTTAGAAAGAGTTTCTGATACTAAAATACCATTAGTTCTTACATTTCATCCTTTCAACTACAAATAAGGATATCATTAGCCACAATTTCCACATCCTAAAGAATGATCCTGAAACGTCAGCTATTTTCACTGACAACCCTTTAATCTCTTTTCGGCGTAATAAAAATATTCGTGATGGTTTAGTGCGTAGTGCCCTTAGAAAAAATCTATTGGCACCAGCGCGGGTACTCAGTTTTTCTTGCTCCCGTACCCGTTGTTACACGTGTTGCTTTCTTAACTCCGCTACATGTATTTTGGGACCTAAATCTAATTTTGTTATTCAGCATAATTTTACTTGCATCTCTTCCAACATCATTTACTGTATTTCTTGCAATAAATGTTGCATGCTTTACATCGGTGAAACTGGCAGACGTTTATCTGACAGGTTTGCTGAACATCTTCGTTCTGTGAGGAACAATGTTAACAAGCTTGTTGCCCGACATTTTAATAGTGCTAACCATTGTATTTCGGACATGCAAGTTTTTGCCATCTCACCCATTTCTGGCGGTAATGTCAGCCGCAAGACTAGAAAAGCGTCTCATTTTCAAAATTGGTACCATTCATCCTCGCGGACTCAACGAACGTTTTTCTTTTATTTAACACCTCTGAAGACATTGTTTCTGTTTAGCAAGGGCAGACATGAACAGCGTTTTCACTTTACACATTTATCTACTTTTACTCTCACTCATCCTTTTTACACCCTCCTTGCTCATCGACGGTATGAATAGCAAATGTCTTTCGCATCTCATTATCGATTTGTTATTCTGATTTGATTGGCTAATTTTCGCATCTCATTATCAATTTGTTATTGTCATTTTTATCTGATTGGCTTATTTTTGGTCACGTGATTACCTTTCGTATATAAGCTCGTTGTTTGTTTACACTCTTTACGTTTCTCTCCGACGAAGGGCCTTCGCTCGAAACGTTAGATTCCTACGTTCGGCAGTATATCTAACCTTACTATATTTCGGTTGTTGTTTCTACACTGCCTACACAGCACGCTACTTTTATTACACTATAGACTATAGACTACAGACTACAGACTACAGACTACAGACTACAGATTACAGACTAGACTATAGACTAGACTATAGACTAGACTAGACTAGACTAGACTAGACTAGACTAGACTAGACTAGACTAGACTAGACTAGACTAGACTAGACTAGACTAGACTAGACTAGACTAGACTAGACTAAACTAGACTAGACTAGACTAGACTAGACTAGACTAGACTAGACTAGACTAGACTATAGACTAAACTGGACTGGACTGGACTGCAAGGAAATTTCCAAGGAATTTAATCAAATTTGCAAAGGAACTCAATCAAAATTGCAATCAAGTTAGGAACTCAACAGAGGAACACTTGACGTGGGTAAGAGCGGACAAACATCAATCCTGACGTCATCACGACGGAGCGCTATTGATGCAGTTTGGGCATGATTTGTTGATTAGTTTTCTTATCTTTTCATCTTTTATGATATCTGATTATCTTGAGTGAGAACCACTTCACTAAAACGAGGGTCACATTGGACCAGTGCCCTATTAAAGTAATCTTTAAAACACGAACATCAGTGCGTAGCACGAGAATATTTAGCTTAAAAATATAGCTTAAAAGACGTTCCGTTATTATTGGTTGCTTTTGCTTCGATTTATTCAATTGCAAATTAGGATGACAATTTTATATAAAATTCTATGTTCATGCATTAGTATTCTTTATATAAAATTTTATCTATTAGCTAGTATTCTTTCTGATGTCAATAACTTTTATCAGGTATAAAACCACCGACATGCATGGTACTGATTTCCTTTGTGTTTTCCTCATGAATTATTGAGTGTTTTAAGTTCACTATGACTTAAGCCGGTTTTCCACTTGGCGATTTTTTTCGCGCGAAGTGACTTTCTTTTGTTCGAATTTAATAGATTTCTGATTAGTTCCAGCTCAGAGCTCATGAGACAAAAGAAAAAGTCACTTCGCGCGAAAAAAGTCGCCTAGTGAAAAACCAGCTTAACGAGTATTTGAACAGGCGGTACGACGTCTTTTATAATACTGGTAATTGTTAAAGTGCCTACATCTATCATGGATGGGGATTTTACATATTTAGGATATTTGGAACCTGAGAAGATTTGTAATATATCTCTTCCTTTCCGTTAAAGTTGACGGAAATGACGTCAAAAGAGGAATTTGTCTATACATAAACCACTTTACAGATTCCTCCTTTGATGAAATTTTAGGAAACGAAGATATATTACAAATCTTCTCAGAAGGTTCCAAATATCCTAAATATGTAAAATCCCCAACCATAATATAGGCACTTTAAAATACATTTCAAATTGGTATTTTTTTTTGAAAATTGAAATAAATTCTTACTTTTTATCTTTCTGTGTTGAATTGTTGCTTAATTTACTTCAGAAGGCTGACAGTTAAGATGTTTGAACGGTTTTACTCTGCTAAATAACAAAGATAATTTTTTGTTTGAAGTCACTAATTTTATAGGTGATCAGAAGAGATTTCAAAGCTGTTCAAACTTTCCTATTACTATCATCTCTGTGGAGTGGGTTTATTTCAGTCAAATTCTACCTGTAAAATTAACAATTTTAAATGCGTTTTAACAATTAACGGCATTATAAAAGTTGTATTCAAATACTCATAAATATTACGAGCTTGAGGTATATAGTGCTTACATTTGTCATTCGAATCCGACCTAGTTTTTTCCACAATCGAGTGCATGTTCGAGGTAAACGTTATTTTGTTTTGATGGTTCCTGTGTTGTTTTGAAGAAACAGGCGTCGCAAAATAGTGCTTTGTTTTTCTCGGAAATTGCGATGCATATTTTAACTTAGTAAACCTTGATATTTTCTTTTAAAATGAGTAAGAATAGACGGGCATTTTATTTTATTGTATTGCATGGCTTTGTCGTATTTACAAGCAGCTCGATTATCATTTTAAGCTGTATTAATCCTAAACTTTGAATATACTAGGGGTTTTTTAAAGGTTGTTATGCTCACGCCATCAATTTTCCTATATCCAGTCTTTCAATACGTATACTATCCATATGTTGTCATTAATTGCAATTGATTTTTTTATGATTTATATGACATTCACTTACGTTATAGCTTCCTTATTTTCTCTTTGTTTTCTCTTCAGTAAAAATATTTCAGGGTGAAGGATTTTTACATCAGTGATATATGTCCCTCAATTATAGGGTACACTGCAGTATAAAGAATTATGCAGACAAAACATGCAAGGCGAGTATTATTGCCTGAGGCGGATGACATTTACCAAGGTCTGCATAATTCTTTGTATCGTAGGAAAGCTAAACCATAATTTTTATATTATTCATTCAAAATACTATAGATGAGATTGGAAACCATAAACACAAACCAATATTAGTTATGAATTGTAAAGTAAAACCGAAGGGCTTTATTCAGGGCGACTCAAATACAATGCGTTTTATTTTGTTCGAAAAACGTTTTCGCATTTCGATTCCGAGATAAATTTCCAGAAAAACGGTGTCAGCGTTTTTTCATTTATTGCCTGGTTTCGATTTTATGTCTTTTTGTCCGAATGTTGGTCGGAAAACAGCAATTTCAACTTTGGTCCTCAATATAATCAGCAAAACTCGACATCAAAAAACGCTGACACCGTTTTGCTGGAAATTTATCTCAGAATCGAACTACAAAAAAAGTTTTGGAACAAAATAAAACGCTTTGTACACGAATCCTCCCGAGTATAAAGCCATCTGGTTTTACTTAAAAAATTCATAACTCTATATTTGTGTTTATCGCAAAATCAAATACAACATTGTACTCTACAAATTAATATATTTTTTTTGTAAGTAATACCATGGTATGAAGAAATTAGTGATTAAATGTCCCCTCAAGCCGAGGGAGGATTTGTGCAAGTCACAAATCCTCCCGAGGCTTGAGGGGACATTTAATCACTAATTTTCCGACATGTCGTGGTATTAGGGGGTAATCACATGGACCGGGCTGGCCCAGTTAATCGGGATGAAAATGTCCATGTAATCGTTTCGTCCCGGCAAACCCGGGCTGAAAAACTGTTAAACTCGCTTCGATACGCGTTCGTTTACTTGACTGTGGAAATAAATTTATTTATTTTATTTTATTTATTAACTTTGCCATGATTGTCATATTACAAATATAAATAGAGACATTGAGACAACAGGCTGGGCAACCGCAACAGCTAATGCCAATTACTGCGGCCCCGAAACAGATAGAAACACTTTACGAATTACAAAATCTAAACTATACAATGTACAAGATAAACAATAAAGGATAGGCGACACAGTACACATAGTCTAATAACAACACGATGGTAGGATGTTCGTAAGATTCCTCGCTGAATTACATTTAACACACACAGTTTTCCAAGTGCGTGGGTCTTCTACGTTATAGCTAAATTGCGCTAAAAGGAAATGAAATAGAATGTCAAAACGTTGTTCGTGTGTTTCGTGATTACAGCGAAGACTTAATAAATTAATTAGCCTTCGTGAAGACGCTTTGTGGGGTTAGCTAAAAGACTATGACGATCTTTTTATTAACGATGGGCTTACAAAAGATTGTGGCGACATAAATAGTAGACTATATAAATTAGTGTAAAACTGAAGTAAAAACAAGTTGAAAAGCGTTGTTGCACGTATTACCACTACCCACTTTAAACATTGTCACACAACAATGATTTTGTTGTAAGTTGAAAAAGTAGACTCCAGATCTACTTGCTGCAACACGCTGTTTCAATTTGCAACAAAATCGTTGTTGCGCGACAATGTTTAGGTGAGTGGTAAACGTGCAACAACGCTTTTCAACTTGCAACGCAACAATGTTGCAGCAACTTTGCCCTTATTTACTTGCAATTGATAATTGCGAATTTTGGCCTGAAATCATCCACGTCAATTCAAAACTCATCCCAGCTTACCGGGCTAGCCCACTCCATGTAATCGTTTCGTAAACTCGTTCCGGTTAACTGGGCTAGCTAGCCCTGATTATCTTATAATAACTATTTCTTTGTTGTGTAAGAGTACTGTTTGGATGTTTGGTCATGCATGCTAAGGAGGAGAAAATTAGAAATTTGCCCTGTTTGAAGGAAATTAGAGATTAAATTATACCCGGTGAGAACAAAAGATGGTATTACTAAGGGTATCTATTTTATTTTTGTGGCATAAATTCTGACGAATTTCGGGCGCTTTACTGAAATGACCTTGGAAACCTTAAAGTGCTTATAAACCCAAATATGATATTACTGCATATGGATTATATTTAATGTGTATAGTTGAATGCCAAAATATTTGATTTGAACTTTTATTTGTTGTTATATTGAAAGTTTGTATTTCCAAAATGGTAATGAGGATGACGTCTATATTTAGGCATAATTTGCATACGCAGTGTTTTGTTACTTGTATAGTATATTCTATACTTTATCATTTTTTTTCATTAAAATCTTCCAGTAGTTTATCATAAGAAAAAAAACAAACACAAATTCCTAGTACATTGACGTCATCCTCATTAATATTTTGGAAATACAAACCTCAATATAACAACAAATAAAAGTTCAAATCAAATATATTGGCATTCAACTATACACATTAAATAGAATCCATATCAGTAATTATTTGAGTTTATAGGCACTTTAATATATATAGACTGCAACTCCAAACGTGCCTATTAACCTAAACCGAACTATTATGTGTAGCCTTTACATCAAGTGCGTGTATCAAAATCGTAATGTATAAAACGGAAAAAATGAATGGAAATTTATGTGCAAACTATATCATTAACAATCTAAACATCACAAAATGAACCATAAACTTGTTAAAGTATAACTCCATTTCTGTGCACTGATCTCTCTTATTGTCGCTTTACCATGACAGCACGTATACATTGGTACTAATTTTGCCTAAAAGTAAAAGTTGTTTTAATTAATACAACAGTAGATTTTAAGTTTGTTTTAATTAAGTTGTTCAGGGGCCGCCGCGCCCACCCCCTTTTTTCTGACATATGGTCGTTCTTTATGATGTTGAGAGTACTCAAGAAGCAATGTAAATCTAAAAAGTTTGAAATGCATACTTTAAGTTTAAAACCTCAAACAAAGTGATACATAATCAAATACCGCGTATTATAGAGTGCAATGCAGTGAATAGCGTATCGGTAAGAAGGCGTATAAAACGCATCTCCCTTTGCTTTCATTGATAACCGTCAACAGGCTTCGACCTTACAATCCATCGTTTTAAGTTTCGGGTTAATTATGTTTTCCTGTAGATGGTCACAATTAATATACAAAATCCAAAGTCTAATTTAAACAAATTCTTTGTTAAAATGAAAAGATGTGCCATAATTAAAAAACATTTAAAATTTTGCTTAAAAATACTGCCAAATGCGGGAAATGCCAAAATGGAAAGAGAATCAAATTTTAAAAATTTTCCGGGGAAGGATGCCCCCGGACCCCCCACAAAAACGCTCCATGGCCCCTGTTGTTTAATACGTACGTCAACACATAAGGACAAAGTGGATTAGGTTTAATTCCTCTGTAAGTAATACTTTATGATAGTTATAACTGGAACGCGAGATCTCTAAAAAAGATAAGGTGGCTGACTTTGTATAGTCCCCAACCGCGTGAAAGGGACTGAAACTAGCTTACAAAAGCGGCTGTATTTTGGTTTCATTTCACTACAGAGCCAGTCATTGAGTTAGTATCCCAGTTATCAACACAGAGTAAACAGTAATGCAATAGACTACTCAAAAACAAAAATAATACTTCGCAAAATAGCCGAAATTTGAGCGTTGTAAAACGACTGCTACAAGTAAAATATTTTGCAAATCGAGTATACATATATATATATATATATATATATATATATATATATATATATATATATATATATATATATATATATATATATATATATATATATACATGCTATATTATAGCAATATACATGTAAACTCAACACCGTCCTCGTTTCTACAACGCTACTTAGAGAATTTTCACGTCTTGAGGACGACGTCAACGGCCAAAAGATGAGAACTGTTGCTTGAGATTTACTTCAATACGGACACTACAATAATTTTAGCAATACTGAAAAACATTTCGTAATACTGGCGTTTTGGAAGTCATTAAGGTGGCTCTAAATCAGAAGAAATTATCGTTTTTCCCCGTAAAAAGTTTTGCACAGATCTCACGAGCTTCATTTTAGTTCAGCGTATAGCTCTGGTGGTGATCTTGACTATTGAAAAATTTTATACCCTCAAAGTTTACCTAAGTGAAGAAATCGTGTTTCCAGTAAATGCAGAAAACCTAATTTAGTTGCATAAAATCTGTCGCTTACCACAAACACAATTTCTCTAGATACGCAAGCGCTACAAGTATAAATCTTTTCAATAATCAAGACCACCACTAGAGCTTGCAATGAACTAAAAGGAAGTGCATGAGACCTGTCAAACTTTTTATTGAGAAAATACGTAATTTCATACGAGCCACCTTAAACAAGTTTCAAATACCAAATATAATAGTCAGTTAATTATAACCGTGACTGCTTTAAATTGTAAAACTTTTCTTGCTTTTTAACCGCCGTCGTCGTCCTAGCATCTTAACGTCCTAATCGACGGTACGCTATTAAAATTCAACCAATGTTTCTACAAACATTACTAATATTAATTTTATATTCAAGATTCAAACTAGCAGTAGCACACAACTTACCTACTGCACAGCTCTCATTGTGACAATCAGAGTTACGAAACTTATTTCCTCAAACAAGAGATCAGTATCAGACAGCCAAAAAATGTCCACCAGACACAACATTGATGAACACGATTACCTGAATTACAATACGATCTAACCCCTGCAACTACCATGGAGGTGACGACGGTTGTATCCAGCTTACTAAGATGACGATTCGATGTTGATTGAATAAGATTAACATCTGGCCAATGTGCTGACAACCGGTTATCACTAGAAAGTTGTGTGCTCGGCAAAACCCATGAAAGCGATTTATCTGAAGTACTTTGTACTGATGCATCAGTGCGTGTTCTTGAAGCAATCACAGAAAGTGACGCTGAACGTTTGATTTTATCTAAAATATATAAATACATAATATATGTAATATATATATATATATATATATATATATATATATATATATATATATATTCGCTTACCTCAAAAGTCTGCTACAGGCTGTTTCATCTAAAAAAGAATCTTCAGGCAGATGACAATTTTCGAAAACAGGGGGTGCTTATATCCTTCTTGTCGGAACGTGGGAGTGTGGGGGCGAAACAATACATGCATTCATGGCTTTGTTGCGCTGTTTGCGCGGAATTTGTTTCGATGACGACATTGACTGATAATTTCTGCTCTTTTGTTGAGTAAACAATTCTTGTTTTTATCTTTCAAAATATAAAATTTTTCTTCTAAACATAAATTACATCGTTTTGAACCTCCCGTGTACGAAATGGAATGTTTTAAAATTTGCCAATTAATACTAAAATGCTTATTGTTTTCTTTCAATGCCCAAATATATTTCGAAAGTTCGGTGTCGTTTGCATGCTTTTTATGCTGAAAAGATTTAGTGTGGTTGGCCAATCGCTCTTTGAATGTGGTTGAAGTCATGCCAATGTAATTCTTGATCGTGTTTGTGTTGTTTACTGTGACTGTTGCTTTGTATACTATGTCCCTAGTCATGCATTGTTTTCTAAGTGGGCAATTCGTGTTTTTCTTACAATTACAACTGTTAGTGTCCTTATCCTGTGGCATGTTATTCCTAGATATGTGTGCATTGTGTTTAGTGATTATTGACTTAACATTGTTCATGCAGCTGTAACTTACTTTGACTGTGTTTCTGTTAAAAATCTTATGGAGCTTGTGGTGTGGTGGGAAGTGCTTGTCAATTAGGTTTAGGAAATTACGTCCTATGTTTGTGCTTACACTCTTGCTAAAAGGTGGGTTGAACCAAGTGATGTTGCGTTGCCTATTCCTGCGTGGTTGCTGTGCTGTGTGTTGAGTGTAGCTAAGATTATGATCAAAGTCGCACCCGTATATCGGTTGTGCACTCTTGTTTACGTTATTCATTTCTATTTAACTTCAAAATGCGGCAATTTCGATTTGACTATTCACTAAAGAATATCCCAATACCATCACAGGACGCTTATTTGAAGAACTTGATTGAAAAAGTGGAAAGTGTAATAAAACGTATGAGATGGAAAGCCAATTTCTTTCTTAAAAACAAACAGAGAGAAAACCAAAACAACCCTTTCGGCCTTGCGTCCAACAAAACACCTCCTTCTATCCCAGAAATAAAACCTTTCGAAGACGACCTTATAAAACTCATCGAAAATATACAATTTCGGCCATATACGAACCAGTTTCAGAAATGTTTGGCTACCGATTTAAAGAAAATTAATTCATCTCCCAACATTTTCATTTTTGCAGACAAAACTAGGAACATTTATGAAACCCCGCTCGACACATACAACAAGCTCCTACATGACAACATCACAAAAACATATAAGCATGGATCCGAGGACACTATAGATGAGATTGATTCGGAACTAAGAGAAATTTCGAACAGTTTAGGAATCGGCGACAAAATTGAAAAAATGAAAAAACGCGAAGCATTTATATCTTTAAAAGACCACAAAGAAAATTTCGAAAACAATCCAAAATGCCGATTAATTAACCCCGCTAAAAGTGAATCCGGAAAACTAAGTAAGGTGATTTTGGACAAAATTAATTCTAATTTGAGACAAAAACTGAATTTAAACCAATGGAGAAATACAAAACAAGTAATTGAGTGGTTTGGCAATATAAAAGATAAGGACAGACATAGTTTTATTTCGTTTGACATTGTCGATTTCTATCCGTCTATTTCTGAAAAACTATTGGACCAAGCATTATCTTGGGCTTCGAACTTGGCTACTATAACTGAAAACAACATTTCAATAATAAAACACGCTAGAAAATCTCTCCTTTTCAATACCGGAATTTCATGGATAAAAAAAGATAGCAATAGTTTGTTTGACGTTACCATGGGTTGTTTCGACGGCGCGGAAGTTTGTGAGTTAGTAGGCCTTTTCATTTTAAATCACCTAAGTAAGAAATTTGGCAAAGAAAGCATTGGCCTATATAGAGATGACGGTTTAGCTATTATAAAAAGTAAATCAGCACGTTTAGCGGACAAAACAAGGAAAGAACTCCACAAAATTTTCGAGCAGTTTGACCTAAAAATTACCGCCGAATCAAATTTACGCATAGTAAACTTTTTAGATGTAACTTTCGACCTTAACAATGGAAATTATAGGCCCTATAGGAAGCCCAATGACGATCCGCTTTACATAAATAAGCACTCTAACCACGGGTTAGGTTAAAACGCGGATACGGACGGACGGACGGACGGACGGACGGACGGACGGACGGACGGACGGACGGACGGACGGACGGACGGACGGATATGAGGGTAAAACGCGGATATGAGCTTTTTACCCTCATATGCGCGTTTTACCCTCATATCCGCGTTTTACCCTCGAGGGTAAAACGCGGATATGAGGGTAAAACGCGGATATGAAAGTAAAACGCGGATATGAGGGTAAAAAGCTCATATCGGCGTTTTACCCTCATATCCGCGTTTTACCCTCGAGGGTAAAACGCGGATATGAGGGTAAAACGCGGATATGAGGGTAAAACGTGGATATGAGGGTAAAAAGCTCATATCCGCGTTTTACCCTCATATCCGTCCGTCCGTCCGTCCGTCCGTCCGTCCGTCCGTCCGTCCGTCCGTCCGTCCGTCCGTATCCGCGTTTTAACCTAACCCCTCTAACCACCCACCAAGCATCACAAGACAGTTACCCACATCAATCAACAAGCGCATTGCACTTCTCTCATCAGATGAACAAGTTTTTCAGGAATCTGCACCCATATATCAGAACGCACTTAGGCACAGCAACTTTGATCATGATCTTAGCTACACTCAACACACAGCACAGCAATCACGCAGGAATAGGCAACGCAACATCACTTGGTTCAACCCACCTTTTAGCAAGAGTGTAAGCACAAACATAGGACGTAATTTCCTAAACCTAATTGACAAGCACTTCCCACCACACCACAAGCTCCATAAGATTTTTAACAGAAACACAGTCAAAGTAAGTTACAGCTGCATGAACAATGTTAAGTCAATAATCACTAAACACAATGCACACATATTTAGGAATAACATGCCACAGGATAAGGACACTAACAGTTGCAATTGTAAGAAAAACACGAATTGCCCACTTAGAAAACAATGCATGACTAGGGACATAGTATACAAAGCAACAGTCACAGTAAACAACACAAACACGATCAAGAATTACATTGGCATGACTTCAACCACATTCAAAGAGCGATTGGCCAACCACACTAAATCTTTTCAGCATAAAAAGCATGCAAACAACACCGAACTTTCGAAATATATTTGGGCATTGAAAGAAAACAATAAGCATTTTAGTATTAATTGGCAAATTTTAAAACATTCCATTTCGTACACGGGAGGTTCAAAACGATGTAATTTATGTTTAGAAGAAAAATTTTATATTTTGAAAGATAAAAACAAGAATTGTTTACTCAACAAAAGAGCAGAAATTATCAGTCAATGTCGTCATCGAAACAAATTCCGCGCAAACAGCGCAACAAAGCCATGAATGCATGTATTGTTTCGCCCCCACACTCCCACGTTCCGACAAGAAGGATATAAGCACCCCCTGTTTTCGAAAATTGTCATCTGCCTGAAGATTCTTTTTTAGATGAAACAGCCTGTAGCAGACTTTTGAGGTAAGCGAAAATCTATATTTGCTCTAACTATATGTTATCGAGCACTCTGCGTTTCGTAGACCAAAACCCACACGTATATATATATATATATATATATATATATATATAAATATATACCAGGGTTAAGTCACGTTGGCCTGAAAAAAAGAGAGAAAAATCTTCTCGACGTTTCGAGCGAAGGCCCTTCGTCAGGAGAAATTAGTAAACAACTCACATGTGGTCACGCGTATTTATAGCAGAGCTACAATGGGAATCACGTGAACACATGTAAGCCAATAAAAACAAAGTAAACAAATAAATTAATATGTAATTTTAGCCTGCGTGCAGGTGCTGACCCAATTTGTGGGTCAGCTACCTGCAAATAGGCAAAGAAACAGGTTATAAATTACTATTTAAATCATCGGAAAAAGGTTAAGGAAAAGGTGTGGAATATGGTGGTGGAGTGAGCTAAATGAAAGAGAATCGCTCATTGAGGCCGTGAGGGTGAATGGTACCAAGTTTGTAAATGAGACGCATTTCTTGTTTACGACGAGTATCGTTACAACCTGTAATGGGCTGAATGGCACAGATTTTCATGTTGGAAAAGGAGTGGTTGGCACTGTTGAAGTGCCTGGCAACAAGTGCCAACCACTCCTTTTCCAACATGAAAATCTGTGCCATTCAGCCCATTACAGGTTGTAACGATACTCGTCGTAAACAAGAAATGCGTCTCATTTACAAACTTGGTACCATTCACCCTCACGGCCTCAATGAGCGATTCTCTTTCATTTAGCTCACTCCACCACCATATTCCACACCTTTTCCTTAACCTTTTTCCGATGATTTAAATAGTAATTTATAACCTGTTTCTTTGCCTATTTGCAGGTAGCTGACCCACAAATTGGGTCAGCACCTGCACGCAGGCTAAAATTACATATTAATTTATTTGTTTACTTTGTTTTTATTGGCTTACATGTGTTCACGTGATTCCCATTGTAGCTCTGCTATAAATACGCGTGACCACATGTGAGTTGTTTACTAATTTCTCCTGACGAAGGGCCTTCGCTCGAAACGTCGAGAAGATTTTTCTCTCTTTTTTTCAGGCCAACGTGACTTAACCCTGGTAATATTTGGATTTCAACCGTGGCCGACGCTGTCCTAGAAGCTTTTAACTATATATATATATATATATATATATATTACCAGGGTTAAGTCACGTTGGCCTGAAAAACAGAGAAAAATCTTCTCGACGTTTCGAGCGAAGGCCCTTCGTCAGGAGAAATTAGTAATCAACTCACATGTGGTCACGCATATTTATAGCAGAGCTACAATGGGAATCACGTGAACACATGTACGCCAATAAAAACAAAGTAAACAAATAAATTAATATGTAATTTTAGCCTGTGTGCAGGTGCTGACCCAATTTGTGGGTCAGCTACCTGCAAATAGGCAAAGAAACAGGTTATAAATTACTATTTAAATCATCAGAAAAAGGTTAAGGAAAAGGTGTGGAATATGGTGGTGGAGTGAGCTAAATGAAAGAGAATCGCTCATTGAGGCCGTGAGGGTGAATGGTACCAAGTTTGTAAATGAGACGCATTTCTTGTTTACGACGAGTATCGTTACAACCTGTAATGGGCTGAATGGCACAGATTTTCATGTTGGAAAAGGAGTGGTTGGCACTGTTGAAGTGCCTGGCAACAGGTTTGTTTTGCACATTGTTTTTGACATCACGAAGGTGTTCAACAAACCTGTCACCTAAACGTCTTCCAGTTTCTCCGATGTAAAGCATGGGACATTTACTGCAAGAGATACAGTAAATGAGGTTGGAGGAAGTGCAAGTGAAACTGTGGGTTATGTTGAACCTACATTTTGGAGCCGAAATTGAAATTGAGGAGTCTAAATATTTACAGGTGTTGCACCTACCACGACAACAAGAGCTGGTGCCAAGATGTGATACCAAGACTTGCTGCAGTGAGCTGTGAACAACGTTTTCCCGGATGTTTTTGCTAAGCCGAAAAGATACTAGGGTTTTCTCAGAGAAAATGAGAAACTTCGTAACGAAATGGTATGTTATATTTCACTATTTTCATCGTCTATCGCCAAACCTTCTCTCCGCTTTTTCGATTTAATTCTTAATAAAACACGCTTCTGTAATCACATTTCTTTCTTAAGCCGTTGCCTACGCCACAATGTAGTGCCCAATGGTTTTAAATCTTCTTTTAATTTTAATTATTTTAACTCACAACACGTGGCTAGAAGTGTCATGGCGGCTTGTTATAAACACAGTCGTCGTCTTATGCGTATTACCATTCACTCAATGTCCCAACACGTCAACAAAATTGATTCTGATATTTTGAACGTTAAGACAAACCTCTCTAACGTTTGTCCTACCGTCATATATTCAGGCATCACCCAGTTTATTCGCTCGTTGAACTCGAAATTTTACACGTTTCTCAAGGCGAGTAAAACTTCGAAATTCAACACTCTTGTAGGCCCTCGTCCCGTTTCGATTTCTAACCACACTAACTCCACCAGTAATGTCAATTTAGTGGTCACGATTCCTCCTGATTTGCCCTTGTCTGACCCTGAGAGATCTGTCCTTGCGAAAGGTCTCAAATTTGTTCCCAACCCTGGGCCATAGTCCCTAGAATTATATTGTCTGGAGACGCGGCGAACATCAAAACGGTTAACAATGAGCTACAATTTAGGTTGAGGGTGGCAAATAAGGTGCACAATCTTTTGTTTTACGTTCATTAATATTTATAAAGCAACGCTGCTATTGGTTGATTGCTTCATTATACCAAAAATACAATGTGTTCAGCAAGCGTTAAGGTGAAATAAGGTGCACAAACGTGAACAAAAACCTAGAACAAAGACTTTGGCCGCGTTTCCAGACAATTTATTTCTAGGGACTATGCCTGGGCCCATAGACTCCTTCTCAGTGAAGAAGGACACCGAAACTTTCTTTAGAAGACTAAGCACATTTTCACAATAATTCCTCCATCCAACAAAAGGATGTTTTTGAGGCTGCTAATCCTAAAAAATATTCCTGGTCTCCTCCGGAAGGCCAATTTGGCTCCCTTGATCTTTTCATTCGACAATGTCGACATGATATAGATCAGCTCCCACCTTTTAGGCCCAAAAGGCCATCTAATCTCAGCTCTAGTGAATTAAGTGCTTTAAAATCATTGCGTAGCCGGAATGATATTGTCATCAAACCTGCTGACAAAGGTGGTGCTTTGGTTGTCTGGAGAGCTGATTTGTACCGCAAAGAGGCTGAAAGGCAACTAAACGACACTGCTTTTTACAGCAGAGTTGATGGTGATTTGACACCCCAACACAACACCACCATTCGATCCACCATCAACAACCTCATCACCACTGGGGAATTGCCTGATACAGCAAGCAATCTCCTAACCACCACTCCACGCACACCTGTCATGTACTTCCTTCCCAAAATTCACAAACCCAACAACCCAGGTAGACCTATAGTGTCTGCTTGTGGTTGCCCTACCCAAGCCATTTCATCCTACCTTGACCACATCATGGCGCCCTTGGTTAAGAATTTACCTTCTTACATCAAGGACACCAAACATGCTCTGAAAATTTGTGACCACATTAGTTTTCAGGGTTCACATCATTTCATCTTCACCATGGATGTCAAATCACTCTACACTGTCATCCCGCATCACGATGGTCTTCAAGCACTTAAATATTTCTTTGATCAACGCACAACTCGGGAGCCATCGACCACTACTTTGTTACGCCTGGCCGAGTTAGTGCTCACCCTCAACAATTTTTCATTTGATGGTGAGCATTACCAACAAGTTAGTGGTGTAGCCATGGGTACCAAAATGGGCCCTAACTATGCCAACTTATTTGTTGGTTATGTGGAAAATCAAATCTTTGAACAATACACTGGTTTCCTACCTGACTACTATGGTCGGTTCATTGATGATTGCTTAGGCACTGCATCATGTTCGCGCGCTGACCTGGTTTGCTTCATTAACTATGTTAATGACTTCCACCCAGCACTCCAGTTCACATGGGAGATCAGTGAGACTAGTGTGTCGTTCTTAGATATTCTCGTCTCCATTAATGGTAATAAGCTGAGCACTTCTGTCTTTTACAAGACCACTGACTCTCATAGCTACCTCCTCTTCTCCTCTCATCATCCTAAACACACCAAAACTTCCATTCCTTTCTCTCAGTTTCTTCGTCTTCGCCGCCTCTGCAGTGAAGATGACGATTTCAATGCCAAATGTTTGGAAATGAGAAACTTTTTTGTTAATCGCGGTTATCCTTCCCACCTCTTAGACACTGCCTTACACAAGGTCTCCAACATTTCCGTTCAGACACCTTAAGCGAACCTTTGGCTACCATTTCTAATGAAAAAGTACCTCTGGTTCTCACTTTTCATCCCTTCAATTTCAAAGTAAGGGACACCATTAGCCGCAATTTCGACCTCATTAAAAATGACCCAGAAACATCTTCCATTTTCTCTGAGAAACCCCTAGTATCTTTTCGGCATAGCAAAAACATCCGGGAAAACGTTGTTCACAGCTCACTGCAGCAAGCCTTGGTATCACATGTTGGCACCAGCTCTTGCTGTCGTGCATGGTAGGTGCAACACCTGTAAATATTTAGGCTCCTCAAGTTCAATTTCGGCTCCAAAATGTAGGTTCAACATAACCCACAGTTTCACTTGCACTTCCTCCAACCTCATTTACTGTATCTCTTGCAGTAAATGTCCCATGCTTTACATCGGAGAAACTGGAAGACGTTTAGGTGACAGGTTTGTTGAACACCTTCGTGATGTCAAAAACAATGTGCAAAACAAACCTGTTGCCACAAATTGGGTCAGCACCTGCACACAGGCTAAAATTACATATTAATTTATTTGTTTACTTTGTTTTTATTGGCTTACATGTGTTCACGTGATTCCCATTGTAGCTCTGCTATAAATACGCGTGACCACATGTGAGTTGATTACTAATTTCTCCTGACGAAGGACCTTCGCTCGAAACGTCGAGAAGATTTTTCTCTGTTTTTCAGGCCAACGTGACTTAACCCTGGTAATATTTGGATTTCAACCGTGGCCGACGCTGTCCTAGAAGCTTTTATGTATATATATATATATATATATATATATATATATATATATATATATATATATATATATATATATATGAAGTATAGTTACCTTAAAGTCTTCGCTACCAGAGGTTTTACCCTAAACGGGATCATCAGGCGACTGGAAAATATCGGTTAGTGGGCTGCTTAAATGCGTTGGTTGGGGCGTGGGTGGGGGCGTCGAAACGTCCGGCGCATTCCTTTGGAGTGTGGGTGTCGAAACGTTGCGCGCATTCCTTTGATTGTTTAGGTTGTTGATCCGAAATATGTTTTTGTGCCGACAGGTCGAAACTATTTCTGATCTTTTGTTTAGCAAAAACTGTTTGTCTGCCTTCATGATGAAAAGCTTTTCGTCCAAACATAAATTGCATCCTCTTGATCCTCCCGTGTAAGAGATTGAGTGTTTTAGTACAGACCAGGTTATGGCGAAACTTTGATTTTTTTCTTTTAGATTCCAAATGTATTTCGAAAGTTCCGTCTCGTTTGAATACTTTTTATTCTGGAAAGATTTAGTATGGTTACAATATCGCTCTTTAAATGTACTTGCTGTCATGCCAATGTATTGCTTAGTGATGTTCGTGTTGCTTGTGGAAATAGATGCCTTGTATACCATGTTGTTTGTCATGCATTGCCCACGTAGGGGGCAATTGTCCTTAATCCTGCAATTGCAACTGCTTGTAACTATGCTTAGTGGCTTGTTTTTCCTGATTATGCGTGAATTATGTTTCGTGATAATAGACTTGGCGTTGTTCATGCAACTATAGCTACCCACACCCACGCTCCAAAGGAATGCGCCGGACGTTTCGACGCCCCCACCCACGCCCCAACCAACGCATTTAAGCAGCCCACTAACCGATATTTTCCAGTCGCCTGATGATCCCGTTTAGGGTGAAACCTCTGGTAGCGAAGACTTTACGGTAACTATAGTTCATGCTTTATATTTTGCTCTATCTAATCATGGTATTGAGCACTCTCTAACATTTCGTGAACCAAAACTCACTTATATATATATATATAGTTGACTTAACCCTGACTACTTGACTTATATAGTTGACTTAACCCTGGTAATATATATATATATATATATATATATATATATATATATATATATATATATATATATATATATCGAAACAATTGTAATTAGAAACCTAACCACTCATTTTATATACGCACCTGAAGAGCTTACAATAAAGCGAAAACGTTTGTGCAATTTTACGAGTGGTTCTAGTATGAATTATTCACAATATTGTCTCTTCTAGTTGTTTATGTACTGTATAATAAACGAGCAGGAGTGTTTTATCAGATATAAAGACACGAGGCGAAGCCGAGTGTTTTTATATCTGATAAAACACGAACTGCGAGTTTATTATACGGCTTCAAAAACGAACCACTTGGTAAGTTGATTGGCGGAGTTAGTTTGAAAAATAACCTTGTCTAAGCCGAGAAAATCAAAGCTAAAGTTTATGTAAATCAGGAGAAATCTTTATCACATATAAAGATACGATACGGTCATGATTTTCTTTTGTGTTTTCCTCATGAATTATTAATGAGTTTTTGAATGAAACTATAATGACGGATTAGCATGTGACTATTCTCTTCCAATGAGAATTGAGAAGACTTTGTGAATACTGCTGATCGACCCGAATGGCGAATACTCTGGTCGCATATATCGTGATTACCGTCATCAAACTGTTATATGGCACGTGTTTTTTAATTTTTTCACCTCCCCGTGCCGCAGCTGAGCATCGTTCGTTGTTTTCTCTCGAACGTTTATGACTGATCCAATACACCCTCAACATATTGACATTGACGCCATCCGTATCGAACTGGGCGAGGAATCGCTCGCCCAACAACCGCTCGCTCAAGTTCATGTCGGGGATGAATTTGTAGCGCTACCGGCGCCAAACCCTCAAGTTCCAGTTAATAACCCTGGACCGGGGATGCTGGGCTTAACCATAGTCCCTAGAAATAAATTGTCTGGAAACGCGGCCAAAGTCTTTGTTCTAGGTTTTTGTTCACGTTTGTGCACCTTATTTCACCTTAACGCTTGCTGAACACATTGTATTTTTGGTATAATGAAGCAATCAACCAATAGCAGCGTTGCTTTATAAATATTAATGAACGTAAAACAAAAGATTGTGCACCTTATTTGCCACCCTCAACCTAAATTGTAGCTCATTGTTAACCGTTTTGATGTTCGCCGCGTCTCCAGACAATATAATTCTAGGGACTATGGCTTAACCTTGTCAAAAAAACTACAACGGTTGCGAAACAGAGCTGCTCGCATTATAACTCGTCAGGGTTATAGTGTGCGCTCAAAAGATCTACACCCGTGGGGGCCTACCGGCGGATCACCATCAGGCAGCCCGACCCGAGAACCCGTCGTAGACAGTGTATAGGGCGTACTAAGGATACCCCTCTCGGATCAGCCACCATGCAAAGCGCGGGCGTGGGGAAAGACCCGAACCAGCTCCCGTTGGGACGCCGCAAGGGCGGAGACAAACTTCCCCACATACTAAGCCAAACATAATTTACATGCACGAGTCCACACAGCAAGTGTATAGAAAAATACTAAACTCATGCAACATAATTTTAAAGCACAAGACCACACAGCAAGTGCATACAAAAATACTAAGCGAAACATAATTTCAAAGCACAAGACCACACAGCAAGCGCATAGCAAAATACTAAATCCAACCTAATTGAGAAACACTAGAACACAAAGCAAGTGCCTAAGTATACGAAATATTAAACGAAACATAATTTTAGATGCGCTAGATCGCCCAGGAAATACATAGACAAATATTGACTAAACAATAGTGGGTGCAGCAAATCACCCAAGCAACCGTAAATACAATAATGACTAAAGCAAAAGATAAGAAACCAACCTGAGGAGCTGGAGCCTGGAGCAGGTGGTGGCACCGGTAGCAGACCTGAGAGCAATAATCAAAGTATGCATGTTGAATTAAGGATTGGTAAACAATTATTAATGTATTATGATCAACGATGTCCCTCAGACGTCTGAGAATGTTTAAACCAGGAGTAACTTTCGTTGTTATAAGGTCAACTTGCGCACCCCAGGTAAGCCTCTCATCTATCGTTAAACCAAGCGATTTAGTTGTCTTTAGCCTACGAATTGTCATATCACCTATTTTTAATGATGGTCCTTCTTGGATGTTGGCTAGTTTTTGGTTTGAACCAATGATCATATAGTCTGTTTTACTTCTATTTAATGTTTCTATTTAATGTAGATTCCATCCAGATTAAGATATTTTCCAAATCTTCGTTTAATTTTTTGGTAATTATATTGACATCAATAATTGTTAGTTGTTTGCTGTACAAGCTGTGTTAGTTAGTAATACTCAGAAAAACTCTGAGCTCAGAAGGTTGTGGGATCGAGTCCCGCTCAGAGCTCAGAGTTTTTCTGAGTATTACTAACTAACACAGCTTGTACAGCAAACAACTAACAATTATTACTAACATCAAGCTGCAATTTCTGAAACTAACTATATTGACATCATTACTCGATGTCATTATTTGAGTATCATCGGCGAACATATCAGGTCGCGTAGTTTTCAAACATTTGGGTAAGTCGTTTATGTAAATTAGAATAACAAGGGACCCAAAACCGATCCTTGTGGTATTCCTGTTAACATACATAGAGGTTTAGAAGTCCGACCATTCACTTGGCAATATTGTATACGATCAGATAGATAAGATCTTATCCAGTCGTGGGCATTACCTTTTATATCATATATATCAAGTTTACTTAGTAAAGTTTTGTGATCTACAGTATCAAATGTTTTCTTAAGTCAAGGAAAACCACTCCATTTAGTTGACCTATATCCATATTTTTTGTACCATTGGTTAGTAATAGACCAATCAGAGGCTGAGATAGCCTAGTCTCCACCAGGGCCATTTGTTCCCGCCATCTTGGCCCAGTTCCCTACAAATGGCCCTGGGTGCGAGATTGGGCAGACCAGTGGTCAAAATTACCTATACAAATAAATCCATCTCCAGAAAACCCAGCTTTGCATTTACACGTGTAAGATCCAATATTGTTTGTACAATTTGCATTGACATGACATGCACTGGGCCCTGCTGACGTGGCACATTCGTCGATATCTTTAAAAGAGATAAGAAAAATATGGCATAAACACAATTAGTATCAACCAACTAGTGGTCTAATAGAAGAAATAAAACTGTTGATTAAAATCACTAAAAAGAATATGACATCAAAAATTGGATAGCAAAGTGTAATTGTATCTATACGCGGGTCGGTGCTCCCATGCGAAAATAATAACTCGACAAGATTGGAATTAGCGCATGCGCAGCCGCTCTAATTATCACAAATTGTATACTCTTTTAACAAGTACAAAATACGTCCTTTTCCGCCACTGGCGTCAAAAATTGACGTAGTAGTGGAATATCTCGTATTCGGCATTTTCCCGCAGGTTAGACTTAGAATAAATAGGCCTCATGGGCGTCGCCATTTTAGACTTGACGACGTAAAATAGTTGCACTTAATATTCGAAGACAATTATGGTTTCATTGTTTTATAACGATAAAGGCAACCATTTTACGTCATCCCTATCAACAATTTTCTTTCAAGCTAATGAATTGTAAACAGATTCAGATTTCAGAATATCATTCACTCAATGCCAATGAATAAGGCCACTGGACACGATAAAATACCAATCCGTATTCCTAAGTCCTGCCTATCTATTTGACTGCTATGTCGATGACAGTAAATTTTATATTTCATTTCCAATCCATGACAGAACCAAGGCTATGACTGGAATTGATGATGCGCAACTGGTGTTTTGATAACAGTCTACTCTTGAATCCAAAGAAAATAAAGCTAATGGTTTATGGCAGCCGACAACTGTTATCAAACCTACCTGACCCAGGCACGTAGCCAGGATTTTGAAAGGGGGGTGCCGAAATCAAAATAAATTTTTAGGGGGGTCCGGGGGCATACTCCCCTGGGAAATTTTGAAATCGAGAGTCGCTGAAATGCCATTTCCTGGCTTTTGGAGGAAGATTTTACAGGCTCTAAAGGTTAAAAAACGTCATATAAAATACTCAAAACACGCAAACGTCACATGGATACTCAAAATGCATACACTCAGTAGATTGAATACACTGTTTACAGTTTATTTCCTGACACAATTGATATTGCATCAGTTTTGTAGTTACATGTCTGTCGTTTTATATCAAAAGGGGGGGAGCCGCGGCTCCCCCGGCTCCCCCCCTGGCTACGTCCCTGACCTGACCTCCGTGTAACATTACTGTATTAGGAAAAGAAATCCAACCCGGTGTAATTTTCGATCAGAACCTCAGTTTTGATGAACATATTACGAAAACTGTATCTTCTTGTATGTCGATTTTAGGCCAGATAAATCGTGTTAAGCATGCATTTAATAGGAATACTCTTATTACAGTAATACGATGATCGCCTTGGATTGAGGGGAAAATGAGGGAATATTAGAAGACAAAGAAATCCTTTGTCTTCTTCTAAATTTCCCGCTTGCATATATATATATTTTCCCTCATCAAAAATTCTGTAGACTCAATTTTTTTGAAAAATAGAAAACCATACTTTTTCTTCGATAAAGAAATTGGGTCTGCAGAATATTTTAAAAATCTGCCTATTGATTACCTAAATTTAAAGAAATGTTTTAATGCAAAAAAAAATGGGGGTCACCAAACTCGTTTTTGAAATAAATTGAATTACGTAAATTTACGGCCAATACACGGCAGTACACTTTACTACATCAATACAAATTAAACTTGTAGATACTAAATTTGTCGATGTTAAGAAGGTATTTGTGGGCGACGACGACTTAGGTTGTTAGCTAGAGAGGCCTATACTGGACGCACAATGGTTCAGCTTAAAACCACATTGCATTAACAAGAGAAGAAACTTGAAATTAGTAATCGTATAAATTATTACAATTAGAGAGTATTTTTTATCCGTATGATCAGTGCATTAAATTCTTAACATTATACTGATTGTTCGCAAGAAGGGTTCGACGTTATTATGTATTCTAATATGTCAATTTATTTAGACATATAAAAGTGAACACTAATTAAACCGAAACGGTTTTTTTTAAATAAAGGACCAGCAAAGAAGTTACTTATTTCTTTTTCTTATATATCTATAGTAACTTCGAAGGCTATACACGGTATATGCATGTATGTTAAAGTATGTGCGGTGTATATATTAGGTATTTATCTACGGTATATATGTATGTGAGTCGTCTCAATAAACGAAAGCATGTACAATAAGAACCAATAAATTACTAGACCATTAATTACGATAAACAGCTGGAATGTAGTTACCTATACAAGAAAATCCATCTCCAGAAAACCCAGCTTTGCATTTGCACATGTAGTTCCCAATAGTGTTTGTACAATTTGCATTAACATGACATGCAATAGACCTTGAAGTGGAACATTCGTCAATATCTAAATTATATAGATTAAGGATGGTACTATGTAGATAATAACACTATTTCAGTTAGAGATGAGGATAGAAGAATTAGAAATGTTTTTAAAATCATTGAAAAAATAACATGACATTAAAAATTGGTTAGCAATATGTAATTGTATTTACGCAGACCATTGCTCCCGTGATAATATGACACCTCAACAAGATTGGAATTAGCGCGTGCGCACCCGCACTAATTAAATATCTGACGTCACGGCGGTCATATTGATGCAACCATCTTTATCTTATGGGAATTTAACTCTGTTCTTTCTTACTCAAATATTTCGTATTGTTTCATCACCCCCAACGGGGCCACCGCTCATGTGATCGTGAGTGAAAACGATTGTATAAACTTTTAACAAAATACAGAATACGTCATTTTCCGCCACTGACGTCAAGCTCAATCTTTTAAATTCTACTAAAAATATACAAAAGCCTAAAACAATAAACCAAATTATAAAAGATTCAAAAAGCAAATTGGAAAATAATTGACGTCGTGATGGAAAATTGCGTTTTTGGCGAGGCTGGATTTTCCCGCATGTTTGAACAAATAGGCCTTGTCGCCACCTTGGATGACATAAAATAGTTGCACATAATGGCTTTATAACAATAAAGGTGGATTTCCATTCAGTGCATTTTATCGCGCGATCGACTTTTTGCGATCGCTTTCTTTTGAATTGTGGGTTGTCAAGCGGAACGCATTCATTAGCTTTGGTTGAATACACACATTTCAAAAGAAAGCGATCGAGAAAAGTCGATCGCGCGACAAAATGCACTGAATGGAAATCCAGCTTAAGTGCAACCATTTTACGTCATCAAATCCAGGACGGCAGAGCCCAATATGCCTATTTGTTCAAACATGCCGAAATCTCTTTTTTTAAAGGCGTGTCTATAAAACCATTTAAAATGTACAGGTGAGACCATTTCTTTGATATCCTGGTTGTTATACACAGCAAAAAATGATTTTCTTATTAAGAATTTTTTTTCTTATTTTAAGAAAATTTTTCTTAAAACAAGAAAATCATTTTCTTAGAAAGAAATAAATTCTTAAAATAAGAAAATCATTTTCTCAGTAAGAAAAAAAATTCTTAAAATAAGAAAATCATTTTCACCGTTTTCCTAGTAAGAAAAAACATTCTTAAAATAAGAAAATTATTTTCTTATTAAGAAAAAAAAATTCTTAAAATGAGAAAAAAGTTTTTTGCAAGGATCGAGATTTACTAGTATCTTAAAACAAGAAAATATTTTATACGAATGAGAAAACCAGTTTCTTAAAATGAGAAATATTTTCAAGCATATGTTCAACATTTTTCACTTTCTCAAAACAAGAAAATATTTTCTTAAAATGAGAAAACCATTTTTTTACAATAAGAAGTATATTTCCTTAGAACATGCCGAACATTTTTCATTTTCTTAAAACAAAAAAACCCAGTTTCTCTCAATAAAAATATTTTCTAGCACATGCATGCATATATGTGCCACTGGAATATTCTATTCGATTTTTTATTCATCTCTATAAGTTATAACATTGAGCTTCAAATGCTTTTCCAAGTTTACCATTTGTCATATTTTGTTTATAAGTGTTTCACCAATATTTCCACCAAACTTTAACTATATACCTTTCATATCTTCAAAATTCCTCTGCTAACAGATATTTAGTGCAGCATGCTACACACTATTTGATTAGACACAAAACTTGTCAAATGACCTAAATATACTGGCCCATAAAGTTGAATTAAAAAGTAGAAATATTAATTTGTAAAACTCATGCAATGTATGGCTTTCGACTTTCGAGTGACTATGGCGAATTTACATAAACGTTTTGTGCTACCTTAAGACCACGCGAGGCTAACGCGGGATTATTATCCCATGATGACACGGAAACCGGGTGACGCGTTCATTTTCGAATTGGAAGTTCGTTGGTGATTGCAATATATTTGCTTCTGGTTTATAAATGGTTCTTCGCTGGACGTATACAGACGATGGATGCGATCATATTATTGAAGGTAAGTCATAGATTCTTTAATCAGCAATTTTGTGTACTGATTTGTATGTATTAAATTTGAAATAGTCGGCAAGGTATACTTGGGGTATTTTATATTTATTCGCCACACAGAATGCTCTTAATTTATTCTCTAGAAATTGTTCGTAATTGTTGGAACACAAACGATTTGCAGTTTGATTCTTACAAAATATGTTTATTTTCGTAGTTTATAAGTATTACAATTACATAAATGATTTATGGTTTGTTTCGGGAATTGACAAATTGTTTTGTGTTGATCAACAACGGCGGCAATTTTGAATATATATACCCCCTACATACTATAGGTAATTCATTTACAAAAAGTCGACCTTTGATTCCCTTTTTGATGTATACAACTGTTATGTTTCAATATTTAATTTAAGAAAAGGCTTTACTGTGTCAACAACATTGCTTGAAAACTAGATATTCCTAGACAGCAATGTTCTCAGTGTTGGAGTCTGGGGTGAACTTATGCATGTATGCTATAAACCAGACTACAAAGAATATTAAACATTTTTCAAAGAATATTAAAATTTAAACATGGACTGGGCTGGCCCGGTTAACCGGTTGTGACAACCGGGATCCAGGCAAACTGGGCTAGCTCGCTTGCAAGCCATGTAATTGTAATGTTGAAAAGACATACAATTTATGTAGGACGGCTAGCCCGGTCCATGTCATCACCCCCTTAGTTTGCTGCTGTTCAGAGTTAAACAAATGTTCAGCAGTTAATGTCAGCACATTTCTTAATAAAAAAGTTAATCATACTGTGGTGATGAAACCACATATTAATTAGTGGTGCTATTGCCGACACCACATTTCAGCCAAAATCTCTAGTGTTGAAAGATTATTAGATCTTTATTCAAGAATTTTCCCACCATAGAGCTTTTTCTTTAAAAATTGAATCTAAAAAGGTTTCCATAATTAAAGTTATAATCATACCTGGACTTAAGTTAAGTATGTTTGTTGTATGATAGACTGGAGTATCACTTTTATATATTTAGGGACCAATCATTTTACTTATGTGATCATAACTGGGTCAGGTAGAATTGAGTCCATGCTGGATTCTAAATTTATGGGTGACTTTGTTGCCTGCTTGCTTGATGAAGTCGAATCAGTGCCATTCACCTTCCATTCCATTCCATACGACAAGTACAAGTGTGATGTGTGTAGTGCAAAAGGAAGTTACATGTATATATTTTCGACCTAGCATGTTTCTCTGAAATTAATTATGCAATTATGTTTACTCTCTGCATACCAGCATGGCCTGGTGGTGTAACTCTGTCCCAACACCACACAAGAGTCTGGGGGTGAGACAGCGTGCTGTATGTGCTCCACTAAGAAAATGTTTTTATTAATATATGGATTTCGTTACTTTATTTTGAAATTAACAGATGCCAAAGTCATGTATCTAATGAAATACTTGCCAACAATATTTGGAAGACAGAAGACATCGAAAAAAACAGTGGAGCTTTTACATGAATTGAAGGTGAGATGCTTGAAATTTAAGTATTTTCTTGTTACTGTTTGTCTGTTAGGCACATGCAGGTACATGTATGTTTACATGTAAGAAATAGTTTCTTGATCCTTGTTTGCTAAGGCTATATTAATTTTCAGGAAAACGAAGACCCAGATGTTTGGATTAAAAAGTATGTATAAAATATGCCAATGATGATAGTGGAAAAAGAAAGTATTTATGTTGTTGTGTACTGGATGGATGCCAAGAAAATGGATGAAGCTGTGGTTGGGTTTTCGGCATGTTTTTATCTGCTGGACTACGACTATCCAAAGCAACATGAAGTAGGCATGAACATCTTACAATACTATGTTTTTGAGGGCAAAACAATTCCTGAGGATATTGCAGCTTTGTTTAACAGCCAACTTTCTCAGTATAAATGCTACAAAGCTGAATCTGTTTAGCTTATAACATTTTCCCTTACTTTTATTATTATATACTGTATTGGTAAAAAGATATGGAAAAAGTAAATGCAGTCAACTGTTTCTTTTTTAGAAAGGTTTAATGAGTTTAGCTTTCGTCATACTACAACATCATCAGAACTTTCTGAGTTCTGATGAGTTCAGAGCTCTGATGATGTCATAGCACAGCGAAAGCTTAACTCATTAAACCTTTTTTAAAACAGTAACAGTTGGCTGCATTTGCTTTCTCCATATCCTTTTATCTATATGTTACTGAAGGATATATGTTTATTGGACTTAAAAATTATATACAGTATTGGTGTTTAATTGAAAGGTATATCTTTATCACGATTCAGCTTATTAACATTGTTATTAGTTAAAATTAGACATGCATGCATGCAGAATTATTGTGTTAAATATATATATATATATATATATATATATACTATAGACGATTTATATATACTATTAGACCATTTTATCTGAAGAGTACCACACCATACGCGTGTGGCACGAAACTAACTAGTAATAAAATGTCTAATCACAACTGTTGAGTCTTTGAACTTTTTATATTTATATATATATATATATATATATATATATATATATATATATATATATATATATATAAAAAAAAGTTCAAAGACTCAACAGTTGTGATTAGACATTTTATTACTAGTTAGTTTCGTGCCACACGCGTATGGTGTGGTACTCTTCAGATAAAATGGTCTAATAGTATATACAAATCGTCTATAGTATATATATATATATATATATATATATATATATATATATATATATATATATATATATGTATATATATATATGTATATGTATATATATGTATATGTATATATATATATCTATCTATATATATATATATATATATATATATTATATATTAGTAAGAAAATCCTTTTAAATTACATTATTAGATTCTAATAGAATATAATATAATCTAGATAATTATTCGTATAATTCTTATATAATAATTTATTGCATGCATGTGATTTCTTTCAAGAGTTTCTCTATAAGAAAATATATTCTTATTTTAAGAAAATATGCTAACCCTTTTAAATGTATTCGTCAAAGAGAGAAATATGGCATGCAGTGCATGAGTTAAAATAACATAATTTTAATCTCGTTTTATGAAATATTTTCTTGGCAAGAAAAAAAACATAAATTTATTCTTCTTTTAAGAAATATTTTTCATGGATTTTCTTCCTAAGAAAAAAAATTCTTGCTATTCTCCCAAATAAGAAATTTCTCATTTCAAGAAAAAAAAATCTTGAAATAAGTTTTTTTTTTCTTGGATTAAGATTTCTTTTTCTTAAAACAAGAAAATTATTTTCTTATTTTAAGAAATAATTTTCTTAGATTTTCTTAGTAAGAAAAAATTTCTTGCTATTCTCCCAAATAAGAAATTTCTTATTTTAAGATAAAAATTTCTTAAAACAAGTTTTTTTTTTCTTGAAACAAGAAAATGATTTTTTGCTGTGTACACGTAACTTAATGAATCTATGGGATTGGTGCATGTAGGGTCTACACACGTAAAAATCTCACATGCATGGTAGCAAACCTGCTAACAAGTTGTAACAATGCTGTTTATTCAACAAGCTGCTACAACCTTGTTAGCATCAGCCTGTTGAGTCCTGTTCACAAGTTAACAGGCTGTTGGAACAACTTGTCACAGGTCTTTTGGAGTCATCAACCTTGTTACAAGTTGTCAACAACCTTTTACAGACTTGCCAACAATCTGGGACACATGACGGTGACAATTTATTTGCATGTCTGTAACAACTTTGGCGTTTTTACGTGTGTATACATGGCAATTGTCATGGTACAGCTATACATATGTAATTGTAAGTCAAAAAACACCAATATCTTAAATTTTAATTAAAATCACAACAAAAAGGTGATCTTTTCCCTCTTACCGACACAAGTGTGTCCTTTTCCAGTAAAGCCAGTTTTACAAGCACAAATAAAAGATCCATAGTTGTTGGAACATGAAGCATTACTGTCACAATCATGTGCACCAGTTAGACATTCATCATTGTCTAAAAACAAATAATAATTATGTCAAATTCTCAAACTTACGCGATTACATTTTTTAAAAGTAGAAAGAACCATGAAAGAATTATACAACAATCGAAATATAGTAAGGTTAGATATACTGCCGAAACAGAGAACGTAGGAGTCTAACGTTTCGAGCGAAGGCCCTTCGAGCGAAGGCCCTTCGTCACGTTTCTCTCTGACGAAGGGCCTTCGCTCGAAACGTTAGACTCCTACGTTCTCTGTTTTGGCAGTATATCTAACCTTACTATATTTCGATTGTTGTTTCTACACTGCCTACGCAGCACGCTACTTTTATTACACTAAAGAATTATACAGATTTCACATACAATTTCAGTTTTTCAAGTGCGATGAACAGCTTACCAGAACATAATAAACCATTTCCAGTTAAGCCTGCGTCACATTGGCAATTGAAACTTCCATTCGTGTTTGTACACACGGCATTCTCATCACAGTTATCAAGATATATCGCGCACTCGTCAATATCTTAGAATATAGAAAAAAATCGAATGCAAGTTTATATGTATTTTAGTGTACTTGTTTCATGTATGTTTGTCCAAAATGAAAGTACGTTGAGTCAATCCTCATCATCATCATCATCATCATCATCATCATCATCATCATCATCATCATCATCATCATCATCATCATCATCATCATCATCATCATCATCATCATAATCATCATCATAATCATTTTATATATATATATATATATATATATATATATATATATATATATATATATATAAGTAATAACATGACTTGAGATAAATTAGCGATTAAATTTCCCCGCCACCGAGGGAAGATTTGTGAAAGTCCGAGGGCCACAGGCCAAGGACTTTTACAAATCTTCCCGAGGCAAAGGGGAAATGTAATCGCTATTTTCCCGAAAAGTATGTTATTAATTTGTAATATTATGATCGCCGATCGCCGAGGAAAACTTTGAGAATCTTACCGACAGGAAATTTACACGGTTGATCAGAGAAGTTGCATCTAATTTTCCCGTGCATGTTGATGAGGGAAAATATATGCAAGCGGGATCGGAAATTTAGAAAAAGACAAAGGATTTCTTTGTCTTCTAATTTTCCCTCATCAACATGCACGGGAAAATTAGAAGGCAAAGGATAAATTTCCCACTTGCATGACCGATGAGGGAAATACGAGGTTTACATTCCCTCGGAGAACAAAAGAATCCGAGGCGATCATGGTATTAATAAATAAGAAAATACTGTTTCGTCTTTCCCGGCAGTTTTGAAACACAGTTTGTTAGTGACAAGGTAGTAAAGTTATCTGTGTTTAAGATGTTTATATTTTTCCTTTCGTTTTCTTTACTGCAGTTTTTAAATTGTCTTCGTATTTGTTGAGGTGTTTGTTTGTAAATCGTGAATTACTTGCCAACCTTGTCCCCGAGCCCGGGCGGAGGGCCGAAGGCCCGGAGCCCGGTGAGGGTGCTAATCTCGACGTGCGTGGTGTCCACTTTACACGCGAGATGAAAAGCTGAAAGCAATTCTGAAACCTGTTTGTATTTATATATATATATATATATATATATATATATATATATATATATATATATATATATATATATATATATATATATATATATATATATATATATATATATATATATATATATATATATATATGTTATCAAATCCACAACTTGCGCAGTTCGATTAGCAGGGAACTGGTAACTAACCTGTTAAATTATTCAAATTATTTAAATTTAGCAATCGAGGTACCAGGCGGGAATCGTAATCTTGTTATAAAAATTATTACCCGGCAAATAATTTTTATTATTATATGGCAGCAGCGCTGAGAGGTCCGAATACGGCAATCCTGTAATTTGATTGGTTCATAAGCGGTCGGATATTTCCCGTATCCGCCCGCTCAGAGCGGAAGCTGCCGTTCGGGACCGTAAGTTAATTTTATAAACAAAATGGCAGTCATGTCAGTACATCGGCAACAAGATGGATTATAATTTTAAAACTACTCATTGTTGAAATACATCGTGCAGGTATGTTGTTAGACATTTTATAAGCTTTCATTTGATGTATAGTTCGAGTTCCACGTTTTGTGAAAGTTTTTAAAATGTCCAAAACGTTCGTAACATTGTTCGTAATAATATAACATTTACTTCTCACAAGTATTAGAATTTCAGATGATTTTTTATTCAACTACTTAACGTACGATCTTGAGCAATATGTCAAACAAAAGCAATTGAAAAATACTACTTGGGGTAGAAAGTTCAGGATTCTAGCTCAACGTAAAATACTTTAAAAATGGGAAAATGTCTGTCATTTTCGCAATTTAGTTCGCAAGAACGATGGCTCGAATTTTCACAGAATGTTTACAACATTTATGGCCATATAATAAACTACTTATTGACCTCGCTTGTTCGGTCTGTACTAGTGAAATATCGGACCTCTGTTTTTTGCACAGACCTCAACTCGCTGCGCTCGTCTCGGTCCGTACTAAAAAAACATCGGTCCGATATTTCACTAGTACAGACCTCACGCTCGGTCAATAAGTAGTTAATACTTTTTTTTTATCATGCTTACTTACGACTTTTGATTTTATCATGGTTTTGTTACGAATTATTTGCTGGGCAATAATTTTTATAACAAGATTATTCAAATTTACGTCGGCAAATTATAATTTATAAGTTCGGTTGGATTACGTTTTTCAACGATCATGACGAAAGAAATCTTTGCCAGAAAAAAATTGTTTCAGCCAAAACGTACATTAATATTACTATGGAAAAAAAGACCAAAGAAAGAAGGCTAACAAGAGATGTGGCAGCGGGAAAAAAGACAACAATAAATACGACTTAAAACCACTGGGAAAAGCCTAAAAATTAACACGATAAAGACCGAAAACGATGCCGACCGAAATATAACTGAAAGAAGAAGTTAGGATGTGTCCTGAAACTCTTCAAAGCCGGTAAAGAATTTTGCTCTGGTGTATTCTACATAACTCGAGAGGGGACGATGAAGAAATTTTGAAACAAACAGCTTTTTAGATCATGAAGAGAACTGAATGATGCCTTGTCATACTTTTGTGTCAACAACGAAAAAAGTAAGAAACCGCGAACGAGAAAAACAATCCGAAAAGTCTAGACTGAATTGGCAGTGTTTGTGGTGACAAAAGCAGAAGAAAGTTTAACGGTAGGAGATTCGTATTTACCAGTTTAGCTGAGTTAAAACGGAAGAAATCTGGAAAATGAAAATTAATATAAATAATATATTGCCTAAAATTGTCTTTCAACGCTAGGACGTTGACATTGTGTCTTTTCTTGGCCACTGTTTATATCTATTTTTGAATGAAATTTGTCATTTGGTGTTCATCTCGTTGGGTTTTTTTTAATACCGACATCGTTCTTTCGGTGTGTCAATACATGACGACAGATGAACATTGCTAACTAATTTTCTGGGATGTTTTCTGATCTGTCTGCCATTAATACAACAAAAAAACAGAAATTAGGGGAGGGGGGGGGGGGGGGGTTAAATAATGCATATAAAGCGGGCGAGGGGTTGTTGCGTTCATGTATTTCTAGTCTATTTATTAAATGAAAGACAATTTTAGGCAAAGGGAGAATAGGGCGAGTTTTGTTATCGCTCGACGTTCGGCAAAAGTTCGGCAAATTCAAGACGTTTCTCTGGGCTGCCTATATGGTTTAGCCGAGTTAAAACGGAAGAAATCTTGAAAATGAAAATTAATATAAATAATATATTGTCTAGAATTGTCTTTCAACGCTAGGACGTTGATATTGTGTGATTTTTGTCTTTTCTTGGCCACTGTTTATATATATTTTTGAATGAAAATTTGTCATTTGGTTCATCTCGTTGTTTTTTTTAATATTGACATTGCATGTTCTTACACGACTACAGATGAACCTTGCTAACTAATTTTCTGGTTGTTTTCTGATCTGTGTTCATTAATACAACAAAAAACAGGAATTAGGGGGGGGGGGAGAGGGGGGATTAAAAATGCATATAAAGCGGGCGAGGGGTTGTTGCGTTCATGTATTTCTAATTTAATTATGAGGTATATGCTAAACAATTATTCACCTCAGCACCATTCAGCACTCACTATTCACCTCCACTTCGGTGAATAATTGTTAACTATTCCTGCCGACAAAACAAAATGGCGGCCAGTAGCTAGTCTTGCTTTGTTTACAGAAGCAGAAGATTTTGTTGATAAACATAGCTGATGTAGGAGAATAACGAGAAAAGTCAACAAAATTAAGTAGAAGAGTGTCCACAGGTATGTTTCTTTACAATTTTCTAGCCATTAATATATTCAAAAGTTGTACAAACTATTTTGTCGAAACAAACAAATGTCGAGTACGCCAAACTATACTATATAGCGGCCGTGTCTTGTATGAAAATACCAAAAAATATAAGAATGTTAACCCTTTATCGCCCAACGATTTCTTTAGTATTTTACTCTGGCTAACGCCAGACGATTTTATTCGTTAATGGAGTGGCTACTTGGCGATAAAGGGTTAATAGCCTATTTCGGTTAACTCTTTATCGCCAACTATGTCTTTCAATTTAGTATTTTATTCGATTTTACTCGTCATTGGAGTGGCTACTGGGCGATAAAAGGTTAATAGACTATCTCGGTTAACCGTTCATCGTCCAAGGATGTCTTTCAGTAGTATTTTACTCTGGCCAGACGATTTTACTCGTCAATGGAGTGGCTACATGTAGTGGGCGATAAAGGGTTAAACGAGTTATTTTATATATACTTGTTATATACATATATATATATATATATATATATATATATATATATATATATATATATATATATATATATATATATATATATATTTTATATATTATATATATTATGTATTTACATATTTTAGATAAAATCTATAAAGCATGAAGTATAGATACCTTAAAGTCTTCGCTACCACCATAAACGGGATCATCAGGCGAAGACTTTACGGTAACTATATACTTCATGCTTTATATTTTGCTCTATCTATATGGTATTGAGCACTCTAACATTTCGTGAACCAAAACGAATATATATATATATATATATATATATATATATATATATATATATATATATATATATATATAACAAGAGCCGGCTTTTCCACAAGTCTAACTTCATATATAACATCAAAAGGCACTTACCTATACAAATAACTCCATCTCCAGAAAACCCAGCTTTGCATTTACACGTGTAAGTTCCAATAGTGTTTGTACAATTTGCATTAACATGACAAGTATTAGACTCTGAAGTGGCACATTCGTCGGCTAAATGATCAATAGATTAAAAACAGTAACAGGCAGGAAACGGTAACATCTACAGCTACAATTGCCAGCAAAACATGCAACCGAGAATAAATTTCCATTTGTTCGTCCATTTTTTCCAACTGCATGTTCTTGGCAATGTGAACGTTAACTTTTGTTTACAGCATTAAACTGTCACGTTTTAAAGTTCAATTTATTGTAAATCTACCGTGTTAGTTATATACGGCTAAATACGCCTTGATTAAGACCCCGTTTACACTAGAGCAAAAGTATCCGGATTCACATTGTTTTTCATCCTCATGGGAATAAAAAACAATGTGAATCCGGATACTTTTGCTCTAGTGTAAACGGGGCCTAAGTGTCATTCAGGAAGCTCCACTCCCGAAGTGATAACAAGAAAATATAGTAAAAATAAAATAAAATTAGAATACAGTAAAATAGAATAAATGTTGAGTTAAAATAGAACGATATTTCGATAAAACATTTTAGCTTCAGGTCAAGTCAAGTCAATTTATTTTGCCAGCCAATATATACAAAACAAACAGAAGAGAATATGATAATCGGCAAGGAAACCCAAAGAAGAAACCAACTGGCTTATAGAATTTGGCCCCCCTTTTTACATATATTTGAGATTATTATTATATAATTTAGTATTATTACAATTATAATCACAATTATATAGTTATAACCGTAATTATAATTGTAAATTCCCTTATAGATAAGAGGCATAAGCAGAGCGAATGAAACTAAATTTATCAGTGGGTTCCAGTCTGACACTGAGTGATAGGTGAATAGTTGTTTGCCCCAGTTCGTATGTGGGCGTGGGAAGTAGAAGACGTAACGCTGACGTGTTTTGTAGAAGTGAAAGTCAACCAGTTGATTGTGGCATTTAAAAATAGAAACACAACAGTGGTATCGTTGGCGAAGATAAAGCGGTTTCCGCTTTAGAGTGTTAAGAGCTTCAGTAGCAGAAGAATAACGGGGAAGATCGAGGATAAGTCTAGCGGCGTTATGTTGTAAAATCTGTAGGTGGTCCATTAGTGTAGAATTGTTTTCGTCTCCTTATACGATATGTGACTGCAGTCAAAAAAAGGGAGTTATTTTGGACGTCCTGGCTAAACTCTTTTGATCAACAAAAAACACGTTTTGTAAAAGAAGTCAGCACACCCTGCATGGCTGAAATGATATTGTTATACACTACGCAATTTTTCGAGTGCAACTTATTTGGTAGGCCTAATCTTTTTGCATTGCAGTTGCACAAGCAGGGGTGTTTCACTTTGGAATGTTTCTTTCTTGCAAAGGTGACCGAAGAGAAATGGAGCAGAGTTTACAAAGCGTGTTTTTATTGGCGGACCGCGCGAAATGTTGCAACAGAAGTTGTACGAGGGGCAGTGTTACACTGTGCAATGCTTCGAAAATCCGTTGCAGCGTTGCAAAAATGGAGCTTGATTCTAGTACAACCCTTGCTGCAAGAAAAGTGTTGCCAGACATGGTGATGTGGGTTATGTTATACACCATGAAATTTCTCGTCGCAACGTAATTGCGAGACAAGTTGCACGAAAAATGCATAGTGTATATGCCTTTATGCCGATTAGCTTTTCGTATATCTCATGAGAATTTTCATCTTTCTAACAATTTAAATTTTGACGTTATTTTAGCGGCTCGTGTTTTTGTTACGCCTTGCTCAAGCGGCCTCGCACTGAACTTCCGGCTTGTTTTGGGATTCCACCCAAACCAAGAACAATTCATTTAATTCGTCGTCCGTCCCTTTAAATATGAGACGATATTGTCTCATGCCGATATCCGATATAACTTTTGAAATATTTAACCAATTTTACCCCACGGTCTTTACAATGATGCCTTATCATGCCTATTACATGAAGTATTTGGCAAGGCCGCGGCGAAAATGTCGCGTTTTGTCAAGGCTAAAATATGTAAATTAGTTCACTGAAGAGACAGAATTAGTATATACTTTGATACCACCTAAGGTAAGTTTAAGCATTTTTCCATTATAATAATAATAAGACAGAATAAAAATGAGGTAGTCGTATTTGATAAAAGTTGACTGACACACAGTGTTGTGTAAACTTATGAGTCTTTTGTTGGCCGACAGAAAGAAATAAAGATTTAGTCAAACCACGAAAAATCTGAAAATTTACGATATTTTATTTTTTGAGCGGAGTGCCCGTTTAAGGTGGGCTCCATACAGTTTCTAGAAAAAATGGGAAATACAAGTTTGGGAGTCCAAAACACCTGCATAAACAATTCAGGAAAAGAATAAGCTAAATGTTATGCATAGTTAAACAGTCTGACAATCAAAAACTGTTACCAAATAAATAGCAACAGTTGTTGTTATGGTAACGACGTTTCAAAATGGCTGCCAATCACCCTTAACTAATTTAATTCGAAAAAAACTTTGGTGACCCCCAATTTTTTTTCCATTAAAACTCTTCTTGAAGTATGAGTAATCAATAGGCCGATTTTAAAAAATTCTGTAGAACGAATAATTTTTTTTCTCGGAAAAATCATGTTTGTTAATTTTGGAGTAAAAATGACCCCCTAAATGGGAGTTAGTATTACTCCAGTATTGGGGTTATAATTACTCTAAAAAGGAAGTAAATAAAAAAGGTACAGAACCACTTGTTTTCTGGAGTAATTTTTACTCAATTTTTTTTACTCCTTTAAGAGAGTAAAAATTAACTCCTAAATTGGAGTATTAGTATTACTCTAGTATTGGGGTTATAAGTAACTCTAAAAAGGAGTACAAAAAGGTACAGTCAAATATATTTAACTATCCCAATAAGATATATGCACAAGATTCCAAAGATAATTTATTTAATTGTTACAAATAAGCGCTACATTGTATATATTTCGATAATGTTAATCACGAATACGATACATTCAATGTCAACAATGAATATCAAATGATGATAAATCTGATATTAACAAAACGGTTCTTAGTTCTATTCTAGCATAAACTTGGTCTTCGAATTTCTAAAACAAATATCTAATCGTTGAAGTACTCACTGTTGTATATACTTCTAGTGTCGTCCAATCCACTTCGCTTAACAACTTTAGTCGTCCTCGTGTTTATTTGAATATGTAATCAGTGTTTAGCTACAGAAGATTTATTAATATCACGATCGTTCATATCCAATGTTTCACAAGGTTCCAAAAGAAATACAAATTCGGAGTCACATAAATGCGTTTCTCGAGGAAAGATCCAATAGAGAGCTCGCAGTTCTTGCGCCATGCGATTGCCCATCCGATCGCTAAACGCCGAGTCTGAATCGGTTAGCATACCGATCCACTTAGTCCTTCTCGTGTGTATTTGAATATAATAGGCTAATAGTTTAACAGGAATATCAAGTGATACTCGTCGATAAATAATACCTGTGTTTTCTGTTGTAAGGTTCCAAAAGCAACTCGGTCATATATACGCAAATAAGTTTCACGAAGACAAAGACAATTTCTGTAGCACATTAACCATTATAGATTACAAGAGAAGACGTGGCCATATTCCTTTTAGAAAGCGCTGTAATATCCTCGTTAACTCAAATTATTCAGTAAATACAGGTAAAGTTGGTTTCACTTGATCAAGTTAGTCGCTAAAACTCAAAAGTATTTAATTATAGCATGGTTTGTAGCTTCGACAAGACGACAACGTTGAAGCCCAATTCAAAACCAAGGGCGGATCAAGCAAAGCTTGATAGCAGTGGCGGATCAAAATTTCTAATTTCTGATTGGCTAAATCGTAGGCGGACCTCTGCGAAGACAGCACTGTTTTCTTCGTCTGATTGATTAAAAAGTGATCCGTTTGGTGTTCAAAGCTAACACAGACGGATTTTGTTTAAAAATCGTGAAATGCCAGTGATTCGTATTATAGTTATTTTTCGGGAGAGTTAAACGCGACTTTTATGGTTTTGGATAAATATATTTAAAATGGAGAATTCGACTTTATATTTAAATTCAAAAGTAGAGCGTTACCGAAGCAGCATGCCATCAGTGTCCGAAATTATATTTACTCTCTCAATGGAGTTACAATATAAGAGTTATATTAACTCCAAATAATGCAGGAGTTAATTTAACTCTATGTCAGGAGAGTTTTAACTCCATTTGAAGGAGTTACTGTAACTCCGGTTGTTCGGAGTTAAAATAACCCGATATTATAGAGTTATTTTAGCCCATATCAAAGTTCTTTTTACTACAGGTAATACAAGAGTTGATTTAAGGTGAGAGTTACTTTAACTCTGGATTTGGAGTTAAAAGAACTCTTCGACGTTAGAAGAGTTTTATTAACTCCAGTATTGGAGTTAAAATAACTCTAACAAAATAACTCCACCCGAAGGAGTCAATTTAACTCCAAGTAAACTCCGAGTTATTTTAACTCTCCGAAAATAACAGTGTACTTCACATTGGTGAACAGGATTATCCTGAATTGTCAAAGTGTCTAGAATTTAGGTGATCCTGAAGCCTATAGGGGACTTCTCTGTCCCACATGCGGGGACTAAAATTCATTTGTCTGAGGTTCAGTGCACTGTTATTTTCAAGGAGTTAAAATAACCCAGAGAGGGAGTAATTTTGACTACTTAGGATGGAGTAACTTCGTTGGAGTTGTTTTAACTCCACATTCGGAGTTAACTGAAGTAACCCCAGAGGGAGTAATTTTAACTCTCTAGAACGGATACATTTTTTGGAGTTATTTTAACTCCACTTTCAGAGTTGAAGTAACCCCAGAAAGGAGTAATTTTAACTACCAGAACGGATTAAATTCATTGGAGTTACTTCGACTCTTTTTTCGGAGTTAAAGTAATCCAAGAATGGAGTAATTTTAACTCTCTAGAACGGATAAATCTTTTGCAGTTATTTTAACTCCACTTTCAGAGTTAAAGTAATCCTGGAAAGAAGTAATTTTAACTACCAGAACGGATTAAATTCATTGGAGTTACTTTGACTCTTTTTTTGGAGTTAAATAAAAAAATCCAAGAATGGAGTAATTTTAACCAGTCGGGATAGAGTTATTTCATTGGAGTTCTTTTTTTTAATTCCATGTTCAGGGTTAAAATAACCCAAGAAAAAAGAGCATTAACTATGTGTTAACAAACCCAGGATGTTAACTAACCCAGGATGGAGAAACTTCATTGCATGAGTAGTTTTAACTCGATCTATATTTGCTGTTAAATATTGTGGCATTAGCCAAAATAAAATAATGAAAGGGATCCATCAAAGCTGATCAAACCGGAATGGTTGTGGAGAACTATATGAAATTAATTAATTAAAATAAAAGACTGCAATTGGATAAACATGACTGAGGGAGTATGGGTTTAACAACATCAATATGTACTTAAGAACATCTTTATATTTTATTTATTTACATCAAGGAATTGAATTTTAAACTTTAAAAAAACAACTAACATGGCATTTCCACGCGCATACATATAAATTTTTCTGTGCCTGCATGGATTCCAACTGGTTTAGTTATATTGAATGGAATGAAACAAGTGAAGTCCTTATGATATACAATCTTCTTTGCATGTTCAGTAGATGTCACCTCATAACTCTGAAAATGTTCATTAAATTGGGTTGTGTTTTTTTCACCGGCATCTGACTTAAAGCTATGCATTTACTGTTTACATGAATAAAGTTAATAAAATGCATCATCACTCATGGGACACCGAAGAAGAGTGTTACGAAATAAATAAAGTTAGTGTAGCACCAAAGGGACAAAATATCAAACGTTTGTCAAGCTTGAATATCAAGCGGATCGATTGCTTCAATACTCAAGCAATCACACAAGACTATTAATTAATGCTCGATTGAGCAGGGGTGTCTTCGCATAGGTCCGCCGCGTGATTAGCCAATTAGCAGCCTCGAATTTTTTTGATCCACTTAATTATTCAAATTTAATGAGGTTATGAAATAACCAAGGTTAAAACACAGGAGAGCGCAAGGTTAAGTGTTGGCAGCTAATTGGTCTAATTATATGGACACTGTTGACGAGTTGCTAGAAAGAATGCGCATTACGTTACTTAATCCTTTATTACTTGTGCTAGCACAGACGTTAGACGCACGATATTTACGGCGAGATTTGTTTTGGACGGCATAGCGAAGACATAGCTAAGTATCAGTAGCATACAAGAAGTAAAGAAAATTGCGAAAATAAGAATTCTGCGTGGGCCTAAGCCAAGTGGTAGCGCAAGCAGTGGCTCAAGCGATTGGACCGCGGGGAAAACGCAGACCATAACAGCCGGCTCTGACTCTTGTCGTATCTTGGGAGCGATTAAAGCAGCATTCAGGTAAAGCACTGACGCCTAACCCAGGGCACAACAACCAAGGTATGTAAAATCTACTCTATCTTTCTTCGTGTGGCAAATACTTCGGCTACTTCGGGACAGAGGTAAGACAAAACCAAGGACTAACAAAGCGGTGTCGGAGATACCTTCACAGAAGGAACGCAGGAAAGTCAGCCCTTAAAAGAAAGACTTGTGCGAAGAGAAGCAGAAAGCGCCAGACGCTGAGTACAAAGGTCATGCGGTTACTTCCCCATGGGTCAAATGCGCTAACTGACTCGTGTGTTCGTTGCGATAAACGAAGATACTGTGCTCAAGTGCGCTATGGCGCCTTTAGCCTACGCATAGGTGTTTAAAATACCGTCTTAGTCCCTGGTAATGGAGAATGGTTTAACGGGTCTTGGTCTCGTCTCAACAATCCCTAAGTAGCGCTTACAAGAAGTGTTCCCCATCATGCTTGCTTGCAATAGTTGGGCAACGAAAGGGTGTAGATAAAAGGCGGACACGGACGCGGACGCGGACGGCGGACGGCGGATGGCGGACGGCGGACGCGGACGCGGACGAACTCGTGGTATTTTTAACCGGGGTTTTATCCCCGGTAGTTATTTGTGGGGTCATTTTTAACGGGTATTTCCCCCGGTGGATGGTTACTGACGAAATGTTGGGATTTTGTCGTTTGTTTTGTTGTGCTGGTTTTTTAAAATAATATTCCCGTACTTTTCCCGGGTTGCATATACGAGGTTCGGAGTGGCGAGGCCAGAATAAACTGACGATTGGGGGGGGGGGGGGGGGGGGCGGTATTAGAAGCGAAGCTCCGAAGGCGCGAGGAGTCGTAGCGGGGTCAGGGGGAATGTTTCGGATTTCTAGGGTGTCTAAAACGCCATTTCCGGAGTTTTGAAGCTACTGTGTTGTGCAATGATCTGAAAGGACAAATTTAAATAGGCCCGTGGCCTCGCCACTGGTCGTTAGACACAAGGAACTTGATTAATTTTTGTGATACACAAACCTCACACCTCTAATAAGTGCTATAGATTAAAAAAACAATATTCGGATCGTGGGTCGGAAATGAAAATATGCACGAAAAAAAATCCAAGCTCTATAAGAAGTATATACGATCGTAGGTGTTTCGTGTTGATGGAGTAAAACTAAATTAAGATTATGTTATTTTTACGTAGGGCGGGAGGTGTACGAGTAATGTTAAGTTTTTCCTGCTTTCATACTATTGAAAAAAATCACGCAAAACGCAAATAACATGGTGTGACATAATATATATACTTGGTCTGATTTTTAAGGTCAGTGATGAACGCATTCGGCTGAATTCATAAGCTTTGTTAGCTTGTTTGTCGCCTTGCGTGCATGTGGGCGACGTTCAAGCGAGGAAACCAAACCTGTTGAATTGAACTGTCAAATGAATGGTTGTTTGAAACGGTAAAGTCTGTTAGTCTGTAAATATATCATGAATTTTACTTCTGAGAGCCTTGCAAACATCTGTCATCAGTGCCGGAGCCCGGAGGCATCAATGGAGCATGCGCCTTATTACCGCGTGTCATTCAAATTACATTCAAATGATTTGGTCGTGATAATCGAAAACGGAGACTTTCGAAGGGGTAGGGATAAAACGCGGATGCGGATGGCGGACGGCGGATGCGGATGGCGGATGAGAAAAGGCGGATAGAGGATAAAACGCGGATGAGAAAAAGCGGATAGAGGATAAAACGCGGATGAGAAAAGGCGGATAGAGGATAAAACGCGGATGAGAAAAGGCGGATAGAGGATAAAACGCGGATGAGAAAAGGCGGATAGAGGATAAAACGCGGATGAGAAAAGGCGGATAGAGGATAAAACGCGGATGGGGGATAAAACGCGGATGGGCAAAATAACGTGGGAACATAAAATCATATTAGATATAAAACCCTAAGAACATTTTTCATGATGTCTTACACTGCTAGCGGGATTTGAACTCGCACCTTCGGGATTCCGGTCCGCCGCTCTAGGAGGCGAGTTATATCCAACATAAGTGCACGAGATATTCTCGGGACAACTTAACGCTTATATCCGTGAGGATGTGCAGTGTTTCTCGTCCTTTATCTAGCTCTGTATTTCTCGTCCTTTATCTAGCTCTCGTCCGTTACTCTGTTCCCATGAACTCGCTTACGCATCGCAAGTCTGGGCTCCACAGTCTGTCGACCTTATCAAGCGCACGGAACGCGTCCAAAGACGCGCATCAAAACATATAATGGACCTACCCTTCTTCTGTGGCATCAGTTATAACCATCGTCTCTTAACGTTAAATCTACTTCCTTTATGTTACTGGCACGAATACCTTGACATGTTGTTCCTTTTCGAATCAAATCGTAACATTATTAACTTAAGCAGTGACATACTTACTATACCAGAACCTCAAAATTCAAATAGACCCACACGATCAGCAAACCCAAACTGTTTACAATTTCAGACAACAAAATGTAAAACATCTTAACTACGAAATGTATAACTTTAAAAGACTTTAAAAAAGGACTATATAATTACTATATTTTAGCACTAGAACACTGTTTTAATGCAGATGATCAACGGACATGGAAAATGCAACAAAGCGCGTGATCTAACTAAGTTATATTTGTTGTAATCTTTAGGGACCGCAGTAATTGGCGTAAGCTGTTGCGGTTGCCCTGCCAGTTGTTTGTGTCGATGTCTGTACGTATTGTTTGAGTATGGCAAAGCAAATAAAATAAAATAAAATAAATATATAACCCTGTAGATATAAAACGAAAGAGAAAGAGAATTTAAAATGTCGGAAGAATTCAAAGTTTAATACGCGTCACATGCCTAAAACATAACCCCAACTCTAAACATAACCCCAACTCTAAACATAACACATGTCCATAGGTTGAAGAATCCTCCTGATTTACATAAACTTTAGCTTTGATTTTCTCGGCATAGACAACGTTATTTTTCAAACTTACTACGCCAATCAACTTATCAAATGGGTCGTTTTTGAGGCTATTTAACTACATTCGCAGTACGTGTTTTATCAGATCTAAAACACTCGGCTATCGCCTCGTGTTTTTAATCTGATACAACACTGCTGCTCATATGTTTTAAATGATTACTTAAACTAGAAATTACTACCGCAAGTGAAGTGCTGCCTCGAAAGGGACAAAAACCTTTAGCCTACTCCACAGGCAAATATCTGCAGTCTGTGACCAATGTGACACCCCTCTTGCCCACACCACCCAAGATTACCCACACCACCCAAGATTGCTCACACCACTCAAGACTGCCCCTTCTACCCAAGATTACCCACACCACCCAAGATTGCCCACTCCACCCAAGATTTCTCACTTCACCTGAGATTGCCCACTCCACCCGATATTACCCACTCCACCCAAGATTGCCCACTCCCCCCAAAATTGCCCACTCCACCCAAAATTGCCCACTCCACCCAAAATTACCCACTCCACCCAAGATTGCCAACTCCACCCAAGATTGCTGACTCCACCCAAGATTGCTGACTCCACCCAAGATTGCCCACTCCACCCAAGATTGCCCACTCCACCCAAGATTGCCCACTCCACCCAAGATTGCCCACTCCACCCAAGATTTCCCACTCCACCCAAGATTGCCCACTCCACCCAAGATTGCCGACTCCACCCAAGATTGCTGACTCCACCCAAGATTGCCCACTCCACCCAAGATTGCCCACTCCACCCAAGATTACCCACTCCGCCCGAGATTGCCCACTCCACCCGAGATTGCCCACTCCACCCAAAATTGCCCACTCCACCAAAGATTGCCCACTCCACTCGAGATTGCCCACTCCACCTAAGATTGCCCATTCCATCCAATTTTTTCTCACCTCTTCACCATAAGAGCCCACAGAGTTGCCTTTCGAAGAAGACTGGGAAGTCCAAAAATGTAATATTAATTACAATAGCCAGAGTATTTACACATCTCTTCTATATTTTTTAATTATAAGATTGAAAACAACAAGGGTTTTGACAGGATATACACACAATTAAATAATCACACCTCTTGCTCTGATGGCAAAATTGTCAATGCAATTCCAAGTGCTTAATATGTTTTGACAAATCAAGAGCTTTAATAAAACCATTGAGCCCATCACATTATTTTGTAGAATTTGTATAAGTCAAAATACACACGCGCAGATAGTAGCGTCTGATCAGAATGCTAATCAGTGTAAAATGCAAACACAAATACACAATGAACCCACACCAATATACACCTAAAAATAGAAGAAAACAACTGAAATCTCCTACAAAGAAACAGAGTTGTCAGTTGTAGAAATTGATATCTTACCTCGACAAGATAAACTCTCCCCACCGAAATTGTAAGACAGTTCACAAGTGTGTTGAGAGGTTAGAGAACAAGAACGATTCATTGCCAATTTAGAAAATCCATCGCCGTCGTCGTGTTTACAAACTTCAAACGTACATGCAATTTGTAAGAGCAAATCCTTCTGGCGTATGTGATGTAGGAAGACACTTTTACGTCACAAAACGTCATAAAATGGTCAACATACAAATAAATAAACATCCCTCTCAAAATCGAGATTTCGTTGACTATACATAGCTCGGCAAAGAGGCCTGGACATGAGGCACAGGTAACCCATGTTAAGATTAGTGAAGCTGCAACAGTCATATAAAATAAATGCACTCGAATTTTCCTTCACCCTAAATCCTTAGAACATGCTATATATATATATATATATATATATATATATATATATGTAATGTTTACAACATGAGCGGCCGTGTTGTATCGAATATACAATCACGAGCCGAAGGCGAGTGATTATATATTCGATACAACACGGACGCGAATGTTGTAAACAGCTTAAAACACGCCGAGTCTTTGATGTTAATATGAGTAATATTTGTTCAGATTAATTCAGAAAAAGCTCAATTTCAATGTTTTAGAGCGGAGATAGTGACCTGATATACAACCACTAGTGGTTGTATATGTGATACAACCACGTGTGGTTTGTATCAGATATACAACCTCCTTCACGCCGGTCATGATTTCTTTTGTGTTTTCTTCATGAATTATTAATGAGTGTCTTAATATGTATTTACATCAAGGAAACGACTTCTCTTTTCTCAAACTGCTACCTCTAAGTGCTCTAAGCTACTGGCATGAATATCTGGACATATTTTTCTACAAGATAACTCATGGTATCAACATTCTGAAAAAAAATATCCAAGCAACTCTTCAAAATCATGCACAGACAAACAAGATCATCTAACACCTCTACCTATCAAAAATCCTATACAATTCGGACAACAAGAATCTGGAACACACTACCCAAATCCCATTACAAGGAAAACTATCACACCAACTAACTTTAAGCACTTACTATTCAAAATAATTACATCTTGGTATTGCGAAATACTTATAACATAGACGATCCACGGATATGGAAGGCGTTTGTCTTACAAACTCACTATCATGTTGTTTTTAAAATATTGCATGTCATATGTGTAGGATGTATTTTGATGTCCGTCTTTACTACCGTCTTGAAGTTATTTACTGTAACTTCAAGATTTTTACAATCAATCAATTTATATATATATATATATATATATATATATATATATATATATATATATATATATATATATATATATATATATATAATTGATTAGGGTCAACACCAATAAAAATGTATATATATATATATATATATATATATATATATATATATATATATATATATATATATATATATATATATAATATAAATAAATATATCTATATATAGAAGAGACTTATGCCTTTATTAAATATACAGTTCATGATTCCGATGCAATAACAAAGGGAAAAGGTTTAAATTAACCACTTATATATAAACTTATTAACTTTCCGTTTGCATGGGCGTTCTTAACAACAAGAGGAAATGCAGAACTTTATTGATCAGTCTGATCATTCGAGAAATTTCTGGTTCTCACCGAAGGAAGTAACGGCCTAAACAGAACGCTGGCTACGAATGAAACGTTGCCGGACGGACTCCCAATGCCATTATATAGCGACTTCACATTGAAACGTCGGCAAAACCACCAGCAAAAATAACACCGGATTAAAGCTAATTAGCCAAAAGCGGTCGGTGACTGATAAAGTAAAGAACTACGAACAGTGCCATATTAAATGTGCGTGTTGTAAAAACCCTCTGATTCATGCCACAATGAGAACAGTACTGTGCTTTCTAATCTACAATCTCGTAAATTCGTAATATTATTTGGGTCGTTAGCGATGTTTAGTCAGTAGATATAGACAAACTCTAAATTTTGAAAAACAGCTTGCCTTCGATAAACCGCACCATGTAACGCGTATTAAACTTTGAATTCTTCCGACATTTTAAATTTTCTTTCTCTTTCGTTTTATATCTACAGGGTTTTATATGAAACACTGCACGTCCTCACGGATATAAGCGTTAAGTTGTCTGTTGTCCCGAGAATATTTCGTGCACTTATGTTGGATAGAACTCCGCTCGCCTCCTAGAGCGGCGGACCGGGATTTGAACTCGTACCTTCGGGATTCCGCTAGCAGTGTAAGACATCATGAAAAATGTTCTTAGGGTTTTATATCTAATATGATTTTATTTTATGTTCCCCACGTTATTTTGCCCATCCGCGTTTTATCCCCCATCCGCCTTTTCTCATCCGCGTTTTATCCTCTATCCGCCTTTTCTCATCCGCGTTTTATCCTCTATCCGCCTTTTCTCATCCGCGTTTTATCCTCTATCCGCCTTTTCTCATACGCGTTTTATCCTCTATCCGCCTTTTCTCATCCGCGTTTTATCCTCTATCCGCCTTTTCTCATCCGCGTTTTATCCTCTATCCGCCTTTTCTCATCCGCGTTTTATCCTCTATCCGCCTTTTCTCATCCGCCATCCGCTATCCGCATCCGTCGTCCGCCATCCGCATCCGCGTTTTATCCCTACCCACTTTCGAAGACCCCTTTGAAGGGTGATGTGAATAGGATACCATTTGGTCACTGTAGTGTATGACCGAGCAAAAGGAGTGGGGCGAGAGAGATATAAACATGAGGCGAGAGTAATGGAGAATGACAGTTGACCAGAGACACTGAATAAAGAAACTATCAATAATACAATAAATACCATCGGAGTATATTATAGTCACCTGCAGAAAGGAGGAATTTTTTCTGACTAACTGCCAAAATACTGACAATTTCTTTCACAAAAAACAGAGTATTCCAAGTCGTCAGTTAAGACGTCTTCTTGATAAATAGAAAAATAAGTGGAATTTTCTGACGTGTTCTTGACATTTGGTGACGGTGTGTAATAAGTGGCCAAGCTGCCTCAATAACACCTCATTTTCCGACAATGAATGTCACATCACTGCATGGTACCGCCATCTCAGTCCGTTCATACGACACTTCTATCACACATTCGGACATCAGAGTCTTGATATTGAGTCGATCGAGTTCACAGTTCCTTAAAGTCTGTGTTATTTCGTGTGTTGGACAAGTATATTATTGTTTGTGTATAACATGTCGCAATGGCTGTATTCTGAAGTTGTGAAGGGCGAGAGTGAGGAGGAATCAGAGCGTCTTTCTTCTCATATGCCGAAACCAAAAGGTTTGGTGAACTGGTGAGAGGAGTACCAAGTTGACGAAGAACACGTTGCTCTACAGAAGCAAAAGCTACTGTTTTGTCGTTTTTGTTTTAACGCGGACGTTTCATTAGGATTTTTAGGGTTAAATCTCTTAATTTTAGTTCCTCCAAAAGTTAAGATCAAAAAGTTGATTAATGTTTAACTGGTGTGAGTTTTGGCTTTGCAGTGGTTCAAAACGAAGGTCATGCTATCATTGTTACTCGGGCTACTATGGTAGACCGGGTCTAGGTTTCGGTTTCGTTTCTGTTTTTGTTCTCCTCCCCATCACCGAAAATTGCATTTTTTCACGCTTCCGTGTTATACAGATTATATCATATTATAAAAAAGTTTATTAAATAGATTATACCATATACTAATAATATATTATTATTATTATTATTATTATTATTATTATTATCACTATTATTATTATTATTATTATTATTATTATTATTATCACTATTATCACTATTATTATTATTATTATTATTATTATTATTATTATTATTATTGTTATTATTATTATTAATATTATTATTTTATATTATATATATATACATATATATATATATATATATATATATATATATATATATATATATATATATATATATGTATATATATATATCACGCCGGGCTAGTAGATCTCCAAAAACCATCATTTCAGCTATATACAACACTTTTTTTAATATTTATCGGATGGGACTAAAACTTGGCAAGGTAAACGGGTGTTGGCTTCTGCTTGTTTCTGCCGTTTTCGTTTCTCAAATTAACGGTTTTTGGCGGGAAAATGACGTCACAAAGAAATCTGTTGAAACTTGTTTTAAACTTTTGACACATTTTCTTTACTAATTTAAACATAACTGGTATTGAAAGTTTAAAACTAAAATAATAAATCAAATACCTTCAGCCGTTAACGAGATGTAGCCGTTTCAAATTCAAATTTCCCGCCATTTTCGCAAAGTTTAATGTGCAATGAAGATATTTAGATTTTTATTTCAATTTTAAACTTTCTATACCTATAATTTTTAAATTAGTTAAGAAAATGTGTCAAAAGTTTAAAACAAGTTTCAACTGATTTCTTTGTGACGTCATTTCCCCCGCTAAAACCCGTTATTTTGGAAAACGAAAACGGCAGAAACAAGCAGAAGCCAACACCCCATTGCCTTGCCAAGTTTTAGTCCCATCCGATAAATAATAAAAAAGATTTTTGTGATATAGCTGAGATGATGGTTTTTGGAGGTCTACTAGCCCGGCGTATATTAGAAATTACTATATTATTTGAAAGTAGTCGTCCGCCGTCCGCGTCAGCCTTTCATCTACAACTACTCCGAACCTCGTATATGCAACCAGGGAAAAGTACGGAAATATTATTTTAAAAAACCAGCACAACAAAACAAACGACAAAATCCCGACATTTCGTCAGTAACCATCCGCCGGGGGAAATACCCCAGTTAAAAATACCCCACAAATAACTACCGGGGATAAAACCCCGGTTAAAAATACCACGAGTTCGTCCGCCATCCGCCATCCGCCATCCGCCGTCCGCGTCCGTGTCCGCCTTTTATCTACACCCGCAACGAAATGGTCTCGGGAGCGCATTTAGTTCTCATGTGACAACAAAAGTGTAATGTCTGTCATCACTTCGGGCACATCTAAGGACAACACATGATGCATCTCTTGCGCGCTCTATGTCTTATCAGGGAGTAGCCAGGCGGTGTGCGCACTGGCATCGTAATGCATTGTTGTTGGCAATTATCGCTTCGCAGTGACCAACATGGCAAACTAACACTCAAACAGCAGTGCGTTTAGGCTTTATTTTTTGAAATAGTTGTTAATATTTGTCAATTATTTTTACATAATTGTAAAATTGACATATAAAAGTGGGTATTTACATCTCAAGTTGGAAGAAAACTAGTTTCTGATCGGAATTTAGGGCTGGTGAATTTGAGTTGTAATTTTACGTGATCGAAGATGTAATTTGACTACGGTTAGATTTTTGGCAAATATATTTTAAACTACCGAAGAAAACTTAGTTTTGACTATTTGGATGTATTATATAGACCCTAAGCTATGTAAAAATGTGATCGCTCTCCAACGCTCTCCTTGGGATCACCTTCTATTTACAACTTGAAAATATACATTTTTACAGCGACGACAGCGCGTCGAGCGCGACTGATGAGTTAATACAAAGATATAATATTGCACTGACAGCTGGAGATTCGTAGCAAATACGTTTCAGAGTAAGCTATAGAGTTTGATTAAATGCAATTGGAAACATAAACAAGGCAATGCGCTTGGGTTGGCGGTTTTTAAAAAATGAAGCACATTCTTCTCGTATGTATACGTATTTAATATAATATGTTAATATTGCGGTCTGTCCATGGCTAGCCAACAGAACAATTAAAAATAACGACAAAAGCCGCAGTTTCCTTCTTGAACCAACAAGCAGCTTTTCTAATTTACAGGACTTAGAGGCAACTAAGTTTCTCGGTCGATTTGCGGCATTTCTCTTCTCTGAATTCGGTTCATGATCAGTAATCCTAATGAGCTGTAAGGCATCGTCGCATCGATAAACCGACTGGCTCTATGACTTTATCGTGTTTCATTTAGACGATAAAACACGCTTGGAGCACTTATTATTAGAAACAAGTTTACAAGAAGACAATTTATCGATATTAAGCATCTCCAGACTTATATTTTGTCCAGAATCTTTCAAAGATAACTTCAGGGAGCTCTTCACTCGACGACGGTCGGACGCGCTATGGTCGTATGTGCTAAAATAACTGTCATGCTTTGCGATGCCAGTGCGCACACCGCCTGGGGAGTAGCTAATGGTCGTGGGTCGGGGTCGTGGGTAAAAAGTCGTGGGTCGTGGGTAAAAAGTCGTGGGTCGTGATTTTTCCCAAAAATTGTCGAGTAAATTATAGAATGAAATAAATGTATTATTGAAGTTGCGTAGCTATTCGCGGGGGACGGGGGGGGGGGGCGTTCGTGGCGAAGGCCAAACCTCTGGCTATAGTTCAAGGCTTCCAGTGTGGGTATTACAGTCAGAACTGAGAAGTATTATCAACATCGATCGTAAAAGGAATACGATCATACTAATTTACATGTAAAGGTGAATCATAAACACTACTGCGCATTTGCGGAGATATTCATGTTTCTTTATTTTGACGGGTGAGCTAGAACCAACCGCCTGAGTCTGAAACTTGTTTAATCGAAAGCTGATATTTCGAAACGTTTCGCTTAGAACTTCACAGAATTGACGAAGAATAGTATTTGACTGTTTTTAATTCTGCCCATGCAAACAAATGTACGTGAAAATTATTGTAAAGCGTATATGACAGAACTTCAACGTCAGAGCAATATATTGTAAACGTACACCGCACACGGCGTTTCGGCCGCGGACTTTGGGTTTTGGACATCTGCGGCGCAGGTTAGTTTATCTGCATGTGGTTGAAAGTTAATCAAAATACCATTCTCGGTAAATTCCGTGTCGTTTTAAGCTATAGTTTTCGAAATATTAGTAATTGCATTTAAATAAGTCCGCTGGAAACGCCGTGTGCGTTTACAATATATTGACGTTCTGTCATACGCTTTACAATAATTTTCACGCATATTTGTTTGCATCGGCAGAATTAAGAACATAGTCAAAATACTACTCTTCGTCAATTTTGTAAAGTTCTAAGCGAAACGTTTCGAAATATCAGCTTTCGATTAAACAAGTTTCAGAGTCAAGTCCGCCTGAGTCGGTTGGTTCTATAATAACATGGAAACGCGGGTTTCATATTTAACTCACCCGTCAAAATAAAGAAACATGAATATCTCCGCAAATGCGCTGTAGTGATTGTGATTCACCTTTAACTTAGTATAATCGTATTCCTTTTACTATTGATGTTGATAATACTTCTGATTGTAATACCCACACTGGAAGCCTTGGACTATAACAATACTTAATATTATATTGATTACTCTTGACAATGCAATAGCCAGAGAGGTTTGGCCTTCGCCAAGTTTGTGCCAAATCCACTTTTGTCGGGCACGAACGCCGAACGCCCCTCCCGAATAGCTAGTCAATTCAATTTATTCAACTTCAATAATACATTTATTTCATTCTATAATTTATTCCACAATTTTTGGGAAAAATCACGACCCACGACTTTTTACCCACGACCCACGACATTTTACCCACGACCCACGACCCACGACCATTAGCTACTCCCGTCTTATCACGGCACAACAATTTTAAAGTGACGGCAACGCACGTCCCAGGCAAAACCAATATCATTGCTGATGCTCTATCACGATTTCACATGCCAGAAGCGCGACCGAATCCCGTCGACATTCCGCAGGAGTTGCTAGTTCGTCTGACCTTGAATCTTTATTTGCCGAGATGCACGATCTTTAATTGAGATGCACGACAGCTAGTCTGATGCACCAAGGCATAGCCAGTTCTACTAAGCGAACATACTCGACAGCTCAGCGCAGATTCGAGACCTTTGTTACCGGAGTCGATGCATGAATGAAAGTGGGTCACCCCTAGCAGCAAGCGAGTGGGCGTTCATGACATTTTGCAGCACATCTATCAACAACGTTGAAAGCACAATCAATAAAAGTATACTTAGGCTCATTACATTTAGAACACCGCATGTTTACATTATCCTCCCAGCGCCGGGGAAAATGCCAGAGGCTACCTTCACAGGGTTGGTAAGCATTTACAGAACTTTAAATCTAAACAATTACGATGACGCTTCTTTCTTTTGTTTTTTTTGGGTGGCATGCTGCGTTGCATTTTCGGTTTCTTCCTCCGTTCAGGAGTGCTTTGTACTTGCTTTGCGTACTTGCTTGGCCTACTTGCTTCGCGTGCGTTGCCTCTTGCTACAGCCAGGGGGAAGCAGTCCCAGCGATTGCCGATTGACTTGCCTACAGAAAGGGGGGCACTCCAAGTGATTGACAGTTACTATAGCCGGGGGTGCAGTCCCAGTAGTTGACATTGCTACAACTTGGGTGCATTCCCAATGATCGACATCTGCTACAGCCTGCGTGCAGTCCCAGTGATTGACATTGCTACGACTTGGGTGCAGTCCCAGTGATCGACAGTTGCTACAGCCTGGGTGCAATCCCAGTAATCGACATCAGTGACAGCCTGCCCAGTAATTGACATCTGCTACAGCCTGGGTACAGTCCCAGTAATTGACACTTGCTACAGCCAGGGTGCAGTCCCAGTAAGTGACATCAGCTACAGCCTGGGTACAGTCCCAGTAATGGACATTTGATACAGCCTGGGTGCAGTCCAGTAATGGACATCTGGCTCAAAACTTGGCTCTTCGTGCAGGTTTAGAAGGAAATTTCTCTGGTCACAGCTTTCGAATCAGTGTTGCATCTACGGCAGCCCCCGTTGGCATTCCAGATCATTTGATAAAAACCCTCGGATGGTGGCTAGGCAATGTATATCAGTTGTACATAAGAACACCCCAGGAAATTTTAGATTCGGTTGCTGCACACAGGGCGCATACATAATCTAGTCTTAATATGTTGAAAAGAGGAAGAAAAAAACCAAAAACAACAAAAAACAAAAACAAAAAATCTATCTGTAGTGAATGGGGGAAGGCAGGCAATCCCAACTTACGCACCAATGCAAGTCTATCTACATATGCAACATCTACAGTATAACAACAGCAAACCAGAATTGGTTTACAGGTTTTTGCAATCTCACAGACTACAGCAGATGGGCATAACTCGGGTACACAGCACTTGCAACAGAACAGACTGGGTACACAGCATTGGCAATATAAAAGACAACAGCATATTGAGCGTGACGGTACAGCTTTGCAATTTAACAGACTACAGCACACGGGGTGTGGCCCTGGTATACAGCATTTGCAATATAACAGACTACAGCATACTGGGTATATAGTATTTGCAATATAACAAACTACAGCATACGGGGTGTGACCCTGGTATACAGCATTTGCAATATAACAGACTACAGCATACTGGGTATATAGCATTTGCAATATAACAGACTACAGCATACTGGGTGTGACCCTGGTATACAGCATGGTAATATAACAGACTACAGCATACTGGGTGTGACCCTGTTATACAGCACTTGCAATATAACAGACTACAGTATACTAGGTGTGACCCTGGTATACAGCATTTGCAACTTCACGGCGAAAATATCGCAACTCTAGCCTGGAATTATTATCACCAGCCATTTACACATCTAGCCTGGTATTGTAGCTCAGTATGAGCTTGATTTCAATTATTATTGCTGGCAGTTTACAACTCTAACTCGGCATGGTAGCTCAGCGGGAGCTCTGTTTCAAATTTAGTAGTGCCGGCCAATTACAAATCCAGCCTGGTATGGTAGCCCAGTTTGAGTTTTTGCTCAAATTATTATCACCTGCCATCTACAACTCTAGCTGGTATGGTACCCTGCCATCTACAACTCTAGCCTGGGATGGTAGCCCAGTATGAGTTTTTGTTCAATTATTATCATTCGCCATTTACAACTCTAGCCTGGTATGGTAGCCCAGTATGAGTTTTTGTTCAAATTATTATCGCGTGCCATTTGCAACTATAGCCTGGTATGGTAGCCCAGTATGAGTTTTTGTGCAAATTATTATCGCGTGCCATTTACAACTCTAGCCGAGGATGGTAGCCCAGCATGAGTTTTGGTTCAAATTATTATCGTGTGCCATTTGCAACTCTATCCTGGTATGGTAGCCCAGTATGAGTTTTTGTTCAAATTATTATCGCGTGCCATTTAAAACTCTAGCCTGGTATGGTAGCCCAGTATGAGTTTTTGTTCAAATTATTACCGCGTGCCATTTACAACTCTAGCCTGGTATGGTAGCCCAGTATGAGTTTTTGTTCAAATTATTATCGCGTGCCATTTGCAACTCTAGCCTGGGATGGTAGCCCAGTATGAGCTTTTGTTCAAAGTATTATCGCTTGTCACTGCAACTCTAGCCTGGGATGGTAGCCCAGTATGAGTTTTTGTTCAAATTAGTATCGCTTGCCATTTACAACTCTAGCCTGGGATGGTAGCCCAGTATGAGTTTTTGTTCAAATTATTATCGCTCACAATTTGCAACTCTAGCCTGGTATGGTAGCCCAGTATGAGTTTTTTGTTCAATTATTATCGCTTGCCATTTACAACCCTAGCCTGGTATGGTAGCCCAGTATGAGTTTTTGATCAAATTATTATCGCTCACCATTTATAACTCGAACCTGGTACGGTAGCCCAGTATGAGTTTTTGTTCAAATTATTATCGCTCGCCATTTATAACTCGAGCCTGCTATGGTAGCCCTGAGTACGAGTTTTGGTTCAAATTATTATCACTCGCCATTCAGAACTGTAGCCTGGTAGGTAGCTCAGTATGAGCTGGGTTGCAAAATCCGTATTGCCTGCTACGTACAACTCCAGCTGGAACTGTACCACAGTAATACAGTATGAGTTCTGTCTCCTGTGGTAGCAACGTTGGGTGCAGGTAATAGGTTAGTACAGTGCTTGGAGGCTGAGAACCAGGGCTCTCAGCTTGGTGGTCGGATCAGGAACAACGCTAGCCATTTCCCTGATCCTGCTCCAAGCACGGATGACTCAACGCTAAACAGAATCCAATATTCACACCTGCTACCCAACCATCCATACGGGTAAGTCTATATTGTAACGAGACTGGTCGTTCCCGGAGACTAACACGGAGTGTGTACGAAACATTCGACGTAGGTTTTAATTCAAATTACGCTCGCTGCTTGCATTCAAGCTTTGAAAGCGTTGTCGACACGAGGAGAGTTAAAGAATGGTATATGTCAACAACAAATTTCACCAAAGAAAGACTGTTCTTCGACTTCCTTTGCTGAATACCTCGGACAGACTAGAAACAGAACACTTTTCCAGCGAGGAAGATCGCGACAATGTCTTGTTTTACCACGAACTTCTACGGAATTCTTCCCACCGATTAGGCGAAATCTATTTGCGTTGCTGGGCTTTGGAACTCCAAAGGAATCACGCGCATAAAGGATGATGACTATATTATATTCGAATACGGGATCATAACTTCCACTTCTTGTGACAATTGTGTCAGTGGACTTGATAATGATGGAAGAGCAAGGCCGCGAGAACCTACGAATCACGAATGTCCAGTATATTATTCCGGTTGGTGTTGTGAATTGACTTGCGAATTGTTAATGACTTTAATACTTTATCTATAGTTCAAGTTAATTGTTAAATTTGCTTACTAAGCCCCATTTACATTGAGCCAAATTAGTGGGATTGTGATATCGATGGAGAGCTATATTGCGTCTAAGGCAAGTGCGATGGCTCGCGATCGCTATGCCTATAATTTGGCTCCGTGTAAATGGGGATTTACTTCAGACTTATGTTCTTACATTATGCATATTGAGTAACATAGTGTAACTGTATAAGCAGTAACAGTATAAGCAGTCTTTGACTATAGGAAGTAAGATTTTATTGACATAGTGTAGTGAAAATTAAATGTGTTCAACTGTTGTTTATCTTTGAGAAATTTGTTTACTGCATGACATTAATTATGATTTTAACCAATTTGAATTTGGTTGCAATAACCAATGTTGATTTTAACCAATTTGAAATTGGTTAAAAAACCATTTCTAACCGTTTTTTATTGGTTGTCTCAGATGCATCTACTTGACCAATATTTATTGGTCAAAATGACCTATCTTTATGGTTATTTTGACCAATTGAATACTGGTCATTTTGACCAATAAACATTGGTCAAAGTGACCATGAAATATTGTTTGTCAAATTATAAAATTGGTTAAAACAAGTTTTTTTTACTGGTT